>WNWK01000350.1:0-320000 GCA_009830355.1 Cherax destructor
CCTCCATCCCAGCCCCAGGAAAGCAAACCCTCTGTCTCCTACTCCTATCAATCAAACAGAAAGCCCTATCCATGTACCTAACCTGACTGTCCCCAACAACAACAATGTTTTTACCTTCCTTTGTGTCTTTCGTCGTGACGCTCCCAGAAGTCGACTCACATTCATCGGGTAGCACGGAGAATGGGTTCGATGTTTCCACAACATTCTCCTGGGTCTTCGTTGTTTCTACCTCTCCACCCGTCCTCTTGAGCCTTAACTTTGTCCCATGCGTTTTAGCCACTGTCCAGGTTCCTTTCCTGGCTTGAGGATTCTCAACAGGAGGATTACTACGAATCCTCTTGTTTTCCTCAGTCAGTCGCTGTATCTCAAGCTTAGCTACCCTCAGTTCTTCCTTCAGCTGCTGGTAGAGTAGCTCAAGAGAGGACATCTTCTTCAGATTGACAGAGAGCACACAAGACACGTCTTCACTGAGTTAAGTCAGGTCCACCACTGGTTAAGTCAGGTCCACCACTGGAGTTAAGTCAGGTCCACCACTGGAGTTAAGTCATATAAATAAATTAAGTGGATAAATACATGAGTGGGTGTGGGAGGGTGTGAGTTGGACCTGACTAGCTTGTGCTACTAGGTCCGATGCCGTGCTCCTCCCTTAAGTGAATGTGACTGACCTGACCAGGTCAAGGCATTGGCTTGAGTCGGTGGGAGGATTGGACTTGCCTCACATGGGCCAGTAGGCCTGCTGCAGTGTTCCTTCTTTCTTATGTTCTTGTGTGTGTGTGTGTGTGTGTGTGTGTGTGTGTGTGTGTGTGTGTCAAGCAAGCAAGCGCCTACGAGCGTAGGAAAAGTGGGGTGAAATTAACAAGTACAATAAAAATGTATGACAGATTAGAAGAGGGTTGGGCAAAACATAGCCCGAGGGTCACATCCGGCTCGCCAAGGAATTCTATTAGGTCAGCCACTGTCTAGCACTTTAGGAAAATTTACAGCCTTCAGTATAAGAAATAATTATTTTTTATTTGATTATGTCCTAAATTATTATTATTATAATCATGGGGGATCGCTAAACCCGTAGGATTATACAGCGGACGTGGGGGGATGGAAGGTATTCAGGGTCAATTCAGGGAACCTGAGCACAGATCCAATTCCCTAGATCAAGAGCCCCTCACCAGCGTCAAAGAACCTCCCTTGAGGGGATTATGTCGTAAAGAGAAAGGGTGTTGGGCAGTCATAACAGTAAAACCAGGCAACTCTGGATGCACGTTCTGTAACCTTTTAGATTAATCCCGGGGTGAGTGTATGTCAGCGCCATCTGTATTCCATCATCCCTACCTTCACATGACAGCCTTGGAGAATGTTGTTATTCTCTGCTTTCTTTGTTTATTTCTAGTCTAGGTGGGTATAGGTCACTTCAGTCGCCCACCTGAGACACAGGTTATATACTGCGGTGTTTTCAAGTGATGAAAAGATTACGTGAAGCCTTTAATGACGTTGTGTAGTCGATAGGCTTGAAACTCCCCCTCATTAACCTGGGTCACCTCACCAACAGTCTCATTTCACCTGACAACAGTAAGTACCTGGCTTTGTCTGAGCTTGTTGTGTACAGTGAATCCAAACACTGATGTTCTGTATCACACTGATGTTCTGTATCACACTGATGTTCTGTATCACACTGATGTTCTGTATCACACCGATGTTCTGTATCACACCGATGTTCTGTATCACACCGATGTTCTGTATCACACTGATGTTCTGTATCACACTGACGTTCTGTATCACACTGACGTTCTGTATCACACTGACGTTCTGTATCACACTGATGTTCTGTATCACACTGATGTTCTGTATCACACTGATGTTCTGTATCACACTGATGTTCTGTATCACACTGACGGTCTGTATCACACTGACGTTCTGTACCACACTGATGTTCTGTATCACACTAATGTAAGATGGGTCAGTTTGAAAAAGGCCCTGTAAAAGAGCATGAAAAATTGGAAATGAAACAAAAACATAGATTTTCAGCAGCTATATGTTGTGAATTGGTTGTTTGCTTCACAGTCTCTACCGCATCTGCTAGGAAAATGATAGGATGGATAATGAGAACCTTCAAAACTAGGGATGCCAAGCCAATGATTCTCTTCAAATCACTAAGAGTGTTATCCTACCTCAGCTCATTTCATAGCCCAGCCCTATCTAGAGTATACTACCCCATCCCCCCCTAGGATGCTACCCACAATCGTCTAGTAACGCCCAGGTACTGCTTATTGCTTGGTGAACAGGGGTAGCTAGCGTAAGAAACTATGCCCCATGTTATGACAAAATTACTTTAATCTCGTTAGGTAGACGAACCCTTAGCCCATTTTTCAACTTGACTGTTTATAACGAAAACCTTAACAAGTACTCTTGGTTACTGTGAATATATGGGTTTACAAAACCGACACTTTGATAAATGAGACACTTTTGCAGCATTTGGGTATATATTGGGTTTCTTCAGTTCAATGCAAAAAAAGGGTGTGAATAATATGAGTTTGAGGTAATCAGTCCCACAGCCTTGAGTCGATATGTTTAGTCCATCAATCTTGACAAAAGTACAGCATTTTCGCGGAGATGGGGCTTATATACTGATGAGGTGGAGCAGTGGTAGGCGGAGTCACCAGAGAACAAAGGCACTAGTGGAAGTAGGTCGTGTCTATAGACAAGGTTTTGAAGAAATCCCTGGATCAAGATACCAATATGTTGCTGTGTCTGACCAAAACCGACACGTTGATAAATGAGATATTTTTGCAACATTTGGGTATCTTTATTCTGGAAATGTTACTAATGGACATAACGAATTTATGGGTCGATTATTATTATTAGGAAGCTCTAAATTGGTAGAGGTCATATTGTATTACCACTACTACTACAACTTATATTACTACTACTACCACTAGTATTACACCTCACTCTAAGCCTATATATACCCTCTGTGTCTATGTATTGTTTGTAACGGCTTGATAAAGCTCCTGGAGAGCGAAACGTTGCCACAATAAAATGTCACATTAGTTGCACTTGTGTCCTTTTACTTAACAGGATAGGGTATCTCTAACTCTTTGGATGGAGAGCCCACACCAGCACCAAGACATCTCTCTCCTGAAAGGTATCCTTGGGCGGAGTGAACTGCAGAAATGCTTTGTTCAGATTAAGAACAATAACTCGCTAAACAGTTAAGTAAACGGAAAAAAGTGCAGTCTGCAAGCTGAAAAATATTTCAAATTTGCTTTTCGCAGCAGTTTTCAGCGGCACTAATCTGTTGTGGAAAAATATACTTATGTACAGTTCAGGACATTTATTGAAGGAAACGTTCTTCAGTCCTAATACAGAGATAATCAAGAAACGAGTACATAATGATAGGAGTCAGGTGGAGTGTCGCGTGGGTTGTAGTAGCACAGTGGAACTAATGTGGTGAGAAACACGTGGGGGGGAACAGCCAGATCTCTGGACATTAGGATCAGAGAACACAAAAATGCTTGCAGCAATGATGACCATAAAAACGCTTGTGTTCAAAATAGGGACGATGTTGGACACCTCAGGAAATTCAGTGAGGCTAGACTAGTGATTTGATTATAATAATAATAATAATAATAGACTAGTGATTAAAGAAGACTATTTAAGGCGGCGAAAGTGCATAGAAGCCGTAATTGCTGTCAGTAACACAATCCATCAAAAGTCCGGTAGTTACAGTATCTCAAAATTGTTAATCAGCAGGATATTACCCATTTTGGAGACCCCTGTAACATGTCAACAAGTCCTCTAACCCAACCCGTCTCACCACATTAGTTCTACTACTACCCACGCGACACTCCTGCCACTATATATACCCATTTTCTTAGTTATCTCTGTATTAGGACTGAAGAAGCCACTCGTGGCGAAACGTTTCCTTTAATAAATGTCTTTTTTCCACATCTTGTCGGTATCACCATTCCATTTCTCCACTAATCTTTGAATTTAAATCAAGGATTCTCCAATAGTTTGTCCACCCGCTTCTCAAGGCTAGTTTAATAAAGATTTGTATATTTTTGGAATGTTGCCTTCAAGAAAGAGGGGGATGGCTTGATGCTGGTGAAGGGTTCTTGGGCCAAAGAAATGGAGCTTCCCTTCATTTCCTAAGAATAAATGAGCACTGACCTACTGGTTTATCATAATGATATGGTGTACTATGCTGACAAGTAGACAAGACATATACAACAGTTGGGTATCTTTATTGTCGAAACGTTTCGCCTGCTCTGTAGGCTTCTTCAGTTGAAAAATGGTCACAAATATTGCAAACACCTTTGACTAAAGAAGCCTGCAGAGCAGACGAAACGTTTTAACATATAGATTCAAAACTTCTGCACGTCTTACTCGTATATTGGCCCATGCTAGGCAGGTTCCAGACTCAATCCCACTTACTCATACATTTGTCCATCGTAGTTTTGGCAGGCTGATCCACTTCTCTGCAACTCTGTTTACAAATCAGTACTTTTTATCTCCTTTCGAAATCTCAGTTTATCTAAACTTTAATTCATTGTGTCTAGTTATTTCTTGGTTAGATATCCTCGGCACATATCCTTCTACTTGTATACATTTCAGTAATACTTCCGTGAATAATAATTATAAATATTACCCGATACAGTGCTCGGCTTGGTAAAGTTAGTTGCTGATGTAAGTTTGTGTGAATGGAGAGGTACGCGAGAGAAGTTTCTGCGTGAAGAGGCCATGTAGTTAGGTTTCTTTGAAGGAAGGGCTCTGTGTTTGGGAAGTATGGGGGGAAATGTGTTTGGGAAGGGAGTGGCTACGTGCGGGAAGATGTGTGTGGGAGGGGAAAGAGGGACGAGCGTGGGGGTCGTGGAGCGTGCAGAAAGCGACCTTGATGATCTTGACTGTTGGAGACTCGCCTCACTCTCCTTCCGCCGTCTGCGCCGCACCAAGGCCACACACCTGTACACAAATAACCCGCACATAGAAGAGAGGAGCTTACGACGACGTTTCGGTCCGAGCATGGACCATTTTCTTCGTAAATAGTCCAAGGACCATGGCTTTGTAAATGGTCCATTTCGGACCGAAACTTCGTGGTAAGCTCCTCGCTATGTGCGGGTTATTTGTGTATTGTTTCAGTCACGGTATTGTGCCTTTTTCATTTCCCCAAACCTGTAGTGGGACTTCACTCCAGGTGTGGAGCCACGCACAAACATATACCACCTGCACTCGCTTAGACACACACATACTGGAGAGTAAAACAGTGGAGGCAGGATCCATACATAGCTTTAGGAAGAGGTACGATAAAGCTCGAGGAGCAGAGAGTGGACCTAGTAGTGACCAGCGAAGAGGCGGGGCCAAGAGCTGTGAATCGATCCCTGCAACCATAAATAGGCGAGTACACCCCCCCCCCACATACATGAAACAGGCCAAGTGTCTATCGACAAGTGCCTTTAACAACTTGTAACTACTACACATACACCTACCAACGTTTAATCCTACCTATCCAAATCTTTACTGGTGCAAATCAGTATCATTCTACGTCCTTAACAATCCAAATCTTGACCTGTCCAGCGGGAAGGCATCAGTCAAATGAGTTTGGAGTGTGGTCATCATATTGGAAACAAGTCATAATGGAAGCATTCTAGATTGTTTCCATTTTTTCTTGCGACTTGCTAATAAAACACTAGTAAAAACCCGTACAGCGAAAAGACTTTTAATAGTACGACGTTTCACCTACACGAGGTTTTATCAGTTACTTTTTAAAGTAGCATGTAGGTGAAACGTTCATGAATTTACGTACATGAGGCTATATAAAATACAAGATAAAAACCTCGTTTAGGTGAGACCTAAGTTCAGTTGGTTTCAGAATGTTTCACCTACTTGATAAGACTCGTTTATGCGAAACGTCGTACTTGCTCTATAACATTTATTTTTTTACCACTTGTCGGCTACGCTATATTTCAACTACAACCTAAACTATACCAGCCGAACGGTATACGGTTTATGGTTGAAATATTACACGCATCATATAATTATTCATGGGGAAGCACTAACATCATAGGGGTCATACAGCTCCTGGGGAATGGGAGCTAACTAGATTCTATCCATGGTGAGAAAGCACTAATTACTTTGATCGAGAGCTCTTCATCAATAATAAAATAACCCCTCCCCCACCCTTGAATGGTTCGCATCAATCGTACATTGTTGTATAGGCCTTTTGAGAGAAATTGAGAATATTCAGCTGAGAGAATACTCTTAAGTCTGGAAAACTATGAGTATTCTCGTAGTTACGCACAAAGGGTGGGTATTCTGATATGGGCCACGGTGGTGGCAAAAGCTCTCGCTTCACACAGTGAGGGTCCGGGTTCGATTTCCAGCGAAGGGGTGGAAACATCGGACGTGTTTCCTTACACCAGTTGTCTATGTTCACCCATCAGTAAAATGGGTACCTAGGTGTTAGTCGACTGGTGTGTGTCGCATCCTGGGACAAAACTGAACTAATTTGCCCGAAATGCTCTGCATAACAAGCGGCTTTCTATACAGTAGTATGTCATTGATGTCAGCTATGGTCTGTATACCTTGTACATGTACTTGTAGTAAATAAAGATATATTTTGTTAGGTAATTAGCGAGTATTGTGATACTCGTAAGCAGTATTGTTGTCCACAAGCAGTGACTAACCTCTCAGTTCATCACAAGCAGTATTCTCCACGTTGAAACGTGAATATTATCAGTCACAAGCAGAAAAGCACTACACACAAGAAACAACTAAGTCTCTTTATTTTCGAAAATTTTCGTCTGCAAAGTAGGCTACTTCTGTAGCCCCCCCCCCCAGGAAAGTGCCTTGATGCTGGCGAGAGGCTCTTGATCTAAGGAATTGGACTTGTGCTCCAATTCCTTGAACTGAGGGTGGATGTCTTCCATTCCCCCCAGGCGTTGTATGGCCCTTACGGGTTTAACGCACCTCCACAAATATAATAATTCTTCAGTAGGCTGCTGCAGGCTGAGGGACTGACTTCCTCAAAACTACGTTTTCAAGGGTGATGGACTGATTACATCGTCCTTACATGTACTCGACTGAAGAAGTCTGCTGTGTAGGCGAAACGTTTCTGAATAGTTACATAACTGTTGCACATATATCTTATCAACTTGTCGGTATTGTATACCATTATCACATTCACTCAATTGAAGAGACTTGCTATATAGGCGAAACGTTTAGCAAATAAAGATGGCAGCAGTTGCCCATGTGTAAGTACTCCTCTTCTTATCGGTATCTGTACTATTATTTTAATGATACAACCACTATTCTCCCGGTACAATAAGTGGGTATTCTCCGGTACAATAAGTGGGTATTCTCCCGGTACAATAAGTGGGTATTCTCCCGGTACAATAAGTGGGTATTCTCCGGTACAATAAGTGGGTATTCTCCCGGTACAATAAGTGGGTATTCTCCCGGTACAATAAGTGGGTATTCTCCGGTACAATAAGTGGGTATTCTCCCGGTACAATAAGTGGGTATTCTCCGGTACAATAAGTGGGTATTCTCCCGGTACAATAAGTGGGTATTCTCCGGTACAAGTGGGATTCGGTCAAGTGGGTATTCTCCCGGTACAATAAGTGGGTATTCTCCCGGTACAATAAGTGGGTATTCTCCCGGTACAATAAGTGGGTATTCTCCCGGTACAATAAGTGGGTATTCTCCCGGTACAATAAGTGGGTATTCTCCCGGTACAATAAGTGGGTATTCTCCCGGTACAATAAGTGGGTATTCTCCCGGTACAATAAGTGGGTATTCTCCCGGTACAATAAGTGGGTATTCTCCCGGTACAATAAGTGGGTATTCTCCCCGGGACAATAAGTGGGTATTCTCCGGTACAATAAGTGAGTATTCTCCGGTACAATAAGTGGGTATTCTCCGGTACAATAAGTGGGTATTCTCCGGTACAATAAGTGGGTATTCTCCCGGTACAATAAGTGGGTATTCTCCGGTACAATAAGTGGGTATTCTCCGGTACAATAAGTGGGTATTCTCCGGTACAATAAGTGGGTATTCTCCGGTACAATAAGTGGGTATTCTCCGGTACAATAAGTGGGTATTCTCCGGTACAATAAGTGGGTATTCTCCCGGTACAATAAGTGGGTATTCTCCGGTACAATAAGTGGGTATTCTCCCGGTACAATAAGTGGGTATTCTCCGGTACAATAAGTGGGTATTCTCCGGTACAATAAGTGGGTATTCTCCCGGTACAATAAGTGGGTATTCTCCGGTACAATAAGTGGGTATTCTCCCGGTACAATAAGTGGTATTCTCCGTACAATAAGTGGGTATTCTCCCGGTACAATAAGTGGGTATTCTCCGGTACAATAAGTGGGTATTCTCCCGGTACAATAAGTGGGTATTCTCCCGGTACAATAAGTGGGTATTCTCCGGTACAATAAGTGGGTATTCTCCCGGTACAATAAGTGGGTATTCTCCGGTACAATAAGTGGGTATTCTCCCGGTACAATAAGTGGGTATTCTCCCGGTACAATAAGTGGGTATTCTCCCGGTACAATAAGTGGGTATTCTCCGGTACAATAAGTGGGTATTCTCCGGTACAATAAGTGGGTATTCTCCGGTACAATAAGTGGTATTCTCCGGTACAATAAGTGGGTATTCTCCGGTACAATAAGTGGGTATTCTCCGGTACAATAAGTGGGTATTCTCCCGGTACAATAAGTGGGTATTCTCCCGGTACAATAAGTGGGTATTCTCCGGTACAATAAGTGGGTATTCTCCGGTACAATAAGTGGGTATTCTCCGGTACAATAAGTGGGTATTCTCCGGTACAATAAGTGGGTATTCTCCGGTACAATAAGTGGGTATTCTCCGGTACAATAAGTGGGTATTCTCCCGGTACAATAAGTGGGTATTCTCCGGTACAATAAGTGGGTATTCTCCGGTACAATAAGTGGGTATTCTCCGGTACAATAAGTGGGTATTCTCCGGTACAATAAGTGGGTATTCTCCGGTACAATAAGTGGGTATTCTCCGGTACAATAAGTGGGTATTCTCCGGTACAATAAGTGGGTATTCTCCGGTACAATAAGTGGGTATTCTCCGGTACAATAAGTGGGTATTCTCCGGTACAATAAGTGGGTATTCTCCGGTACAATAAGTGGGTATTCTCTGAAACAGCAAGTCCCCGACGTACAACTACAGGGTGTCCCATAAGTCTGGAACCACAGGGCTGTGAATATCTGCTTGCAGCAAGCGTTGGCATCTCGTATACGACCTATATCCTGGAGGTTCTTAGCCACTAAGCTGAGATCTCTGAGGGTGAAATCGGCTATTCATATTTAATGACAGGGGCTTTATAAACCTTCACGGGTTTAACGCTTCCCAATAATAAATCCAAGTCCTTTATTAAGGCATCCCCCTAGAGGGTGGCTGGATCGGTCATTTAGGCAGAATCTTCAAAGCTACAGATCGTATTAATGGTTTAAGATAACTATCTCTACTGTCTCCACTGATATATTTTATTGTATTCGACTGAAGAAGCCTCCTGTGCAAGTGAAAGGTTTCGGTAATAAGATAGCAAGTGTTCTGTCTTAAGTCATGATGAATGAGACATGCAACACTAGGGTATCTTTATTGTGGAAACGTTTCGCCAGCCAGTGGCTTCCTCAGTCAGAAAAATATTGAAAGATCAGGAGTTTGAGGTAATCAGTCTCTCAGTCTGGAATCGATGTGATCAGTCCATCAAGTCTTGATAAAAGTACATCATAGGAGCAGAGAGGGCCCTTATATGCTGCTGCAGACACGTGAGGCGAAGCAGTGGGAGGCGGTGTCACCATGGAAAACTCCACAGATGGAAGTAGGTCAATGCCTGTAGATTAGGCAAGCGTAGAATTCCCTGTATCAAGATACCCAAGTGTTGTACAAGTGTCTCATTCATCAACTTGTCGGTTCTCTGAAGCATTTATCTACACTAGAGATGTTGGCTTTACTGTTATGTGCATGTTCTCAACGTCCTACACCTGAGCCAACATCACAACAATCAGAAGACATGTTATGTATACCACAAGACCAGGCAGCCATCACCAGCTTCACCTTTCCATCAGCGATTATTTGATCCTCGACTGACTTGCATTTGATACATATTCTCTCAACAAATAGATGGGTTTATGAAGCAGTGGTGAAGGCTTGATCCTCAGTTTCCTAATCGAAGAACAATCTCAGTCTAGTCAACCTATAAATATAGTTTTATCACATAAATAAATCAAACGAGTAGATGAAAGCTGTCTCACAGTTGGGTTCAGCTTCACCTCGGACGTTGTACTTGTATCAAGATAACACTGTTCACATGGTTTTTATTACTCTGTTCTAAATGAAGGACTTAATTAGTTCAAAGGATGAAACTTATCTGTCGTTCCCCAGACGCTATAAAACCTATAAGCTTAGCGCTTCCCTGTTATAACAGCCAGTGATGTGCTAGAAGTACCGACGTTGCTTCGCACATTCTCTGAACCTCGCTAGTTCTTAGGAGGGCAGGGTGCTATATGTACGTTGCTTTATATTAAATAACATACCCTAGCTTGAATAGTTACGCAGAAACTTACCCTAACTCGTGTAGAACCATGAACGAGCAAGAGAGAGAACGTTTTATCTATGGGAGAAGCGCTTAGTCCGTAGGGGTCATAAAACAGAGACAAGAGAATTGACCAATGGATAGTTCCCCCATTAGAAAAAATAGATACAAACAGTGTATCTGTATAACAGCTACACAGTGGTAACAAAAGCTAGCTATGTTTCGCTATTGTATGCCATAACGCTATTTTGTAGGGTTGAAATCTGTCAGCTTTAGCTGGGAGACTCAAGCATGGCAATGAGGATATCGTCAAGTATGCTATTAAAGGTTCAGCAGCTATGGGAGCTGAAGTTTCGTTACTCCATCACAGACAGGATAACAAAAATTGTATAAAGGAGAGACAACAATATGCACAAACTTGATACAAAGAGAGAGAGAGGGAAGGGAGAAAAGTGGACCAGTGGTAAGAGGCAGTGGGGTGGAATGGGATTGGGGGGGGGGGGAGGAAGGGGTGCCATCACCTGCCTGATGCTGCGGTGCCACATGTTGTGCCTGTTATGGCTAGCAACGGTGCTCACCACAGACGACCTTGTGGCAGGTCAGCAGCGGGGCCGCTCCTAGGGTACACGGAGCCTGCGTGTAAACACTGGTGTTGGGGGCCACCTTGTATATTATATATATATATATAATATATATATATATATATAATAAGAATCTTTTAAAGAGCTGGGAAAGGGATATATCAAGCTTTTTATCAGCAGGAAAGTACCATAGGAAGAGTGCATCTGTAAGATTTCCTCCCCTGACTGGCAACTAAGAATACTGTGTTATTTACCAGTTGTTAAAGGCACTTGTTAATAGACACTTGGCCTGGTTTTTGTGTGCAAGAGGAAGGTAAGGCTGGCAAATGACTTGCTAAATCTCTATAAAGTAAAAGGCGTTTGTTACTGCTAATATTTTTAAAAGAATTAGTAATAGTTGGTCTTACATGCTCTGGTGTGTTGATTGGGAGAATATAAGTGGAAATTATGTTTTTCACTAGTTAAATCTAATAAAATTATATTTATAATGAGGTATTGAATATAAAATGTATATTTTTTGTTCATTCTGAGCGAACTTAGGATTTAAAAAGTTGGTAACCTACCGATGGTACTCTATTTTTAACATTTGTTAAAGGGGACTTGGAGGTGTCGTAAGAATAGATAAGATAGTCATAAGTTCGTTTCGTTGATATATAAAATAAAGATAACATCCTATCCATCTGAAACCCAATTTTCAGTATCACATTTTTAGCTTTTAAGTCATAAAAATAGATTGTAATTAGATGTAGTCAGAATGTTGTATTATTTCCGTAAATATCTTCTGTATGATTGTTGTTAATAGCTAAAGTATGTTGTGAGAAGTATGACTCCCAGTAGGTTTGAGATGTATAGAAACAAATTTTCCAATACACTAATATAGTTAAAAAAAAAACCTTAGAATCGCTGGATGCTGCGATAACTGGAGAATGCCTCCTCTGGTAGGCTTCAAACTAAAAACATTAGTGTGCATAATTTAGAAGATTTAATTTTTAACTTGCTTTGCAGCTTTCAGTTTACTTTTATTAATACACTTTTTTTGGAATATGCTGTTCTGGAGTACCAAAATTTTGGGATAAACTGAAAAATTAAACGCCTTTAAAATATTTCAAACCAGCCTTTGAAAATATTTCAATTCCATTTAGCCGTCTAGAAGTTAATTTTTATCTATATCCCACAAATGTTAATCTTAATGAAAAATATTTAATATTTTTTTTTACGATGCCATGGTTCACTATGTGTCCTTTGAGTCTATTGGGTTATGTGATATAACAGGAAAATTAGACTGAGAGACACTGTATACTGTTAGGTTTAATGTAGCACAAATCTACTGGAATCGCCTCCCCAAGTATCGCCCAGTTATCTGATGTTATTAGTGTTTTGCTTCAGCAGTCTCGTTTTATAATACACGTGTATGCATAGGCACATGAATATATTCATATGTATACTTGTGTACATGCAAACACACACACACACACACACACCATATATATATATATATATATATATATATATATATATATATATATATAGAGAGAGAGAGAGACATGTATTCATATGCACAAGTATACGTACCTCCAGGTAGGCAGGTACACAAACCTATGCTTACACTTTTCTATATTTTGCGTCATGAGAATCTTATGACTACCTTGCATTTAGATGGGCTGGCTTGTTGAATAAGTTTATTCAGGTATACACAAATACAGTTACATAGATTATCATACAGGGATACGGATCTGGAATCGCGCAGCGATCTACTTATATGTGAGAACACATACACACGAGGATGTGGGCGTGTGAGAGACTGACTTGGTTTGGTTTATTAGGTCTCGAGCTTATTGCCTATACTAAGGTCAGCTGCGCGTCAGCTGTACACCATCAGTCAAGGTTATTTTAATCCCTAAAATATGGATTAAAATAATTTTTCATTATATATACGTACACTGGTATACCTCTCTCCGTGTATGTGCCCTTATTGACTAAGCCTGAGGCTCAATAGGGTCAACCCCCACAACTCCAGACAGGGGACCGGGGGTAAGGGAGGAGGAGGTGGCACTGGAACACTAACTAGGCTGCCTCCCTCCCCATCCACCACACGTTCAATACTACCAAGGCCATGACGTCATGCAACTCTCCACTCTGCCGTACTGCTCAAGCTTTTACTCAAATATATATTGATCTTCAGACTGTTCAGACTTACTAAGAGATAGGAACCGACATTCTACTCTTATACTTTCAAGATCATTTGTAGGAAATTTTCATGGCGATTTGAAAATTGTAAAGTTTTACATCTTTTTTTGTGTTAACCAATCATCCATGGGGCAGTTCTTATTATATTCATGAGGAAGAGCTAAACTCGTACTGATCATACTAGAGAATGGGAAGCATTTAAATGTAATAGGAAAGGAAGGTTAGCTCAAATTCCTTGAATCAAGAGCCCTTCACGAGCCTCTAAACACCCAAAATTTAAGTCCATACTATGGACACGAATGTTAAAATGTAATCACTAGAGTATAATTCATTTTCCCAGTATGTCAAGAAACATAACTATACTTGTTGGAAAGTCACCATATAAAAGAAATTGAATATACAGTCTTTGAACAGCTATTAATAACTCATGACTCAAATTCAGCACCAGTAAGGGAGCGGCTGCTGCTGCTACCTTGGGCCATCACTGTGCCATTGACCAGCCCGACTCACACAATAAGCACGTGTCCTTAAAAACCACCGTATATATAATGTAATATGACCTCAGTTGACGGTCGGAATGCAGACAAATTTATATTCCGTGTTCCTCTTTTCATGCTAATTCCTACCTTTCATTGACAAATGTTCATTAATATTGTTGGAACAGGCATCAGGACCCAACATGCAAATGACCTGATGGTCAGTTGATGTGCAGTTCAGACTACCTGACCTGGCACATCAGTCATGACATTCACATGTGATATTCTTGTCTCATTATATAAGCTTCGCCTCTCACCCTTTATCTGATATAAGCGCCTCAGCTGAAGGTCGAAATGTACAAACTTTTATTTTGTGTTACTGTCTCATCGTGTGTGTGTGTATACAGTATTATCAACAGCCACAGGGTGAGTAGAATAGCTATTCCACTTCCCCTGTAGCTAGAAAATGTCAAAATATGAGCTGTTTGAATTTACACACATTACAGAATATGTTAAGAACACTTGTTATGAATGCTGGGAAGCTGCATATCCTAGCATGGTACCCTGTTATCATTTACAGTTAGCACTCTCAGTCCTCTTCAAATGTTGAAGAGCTCTCAGTGAAAGAAATGGGAGCTACCATGCGCTTTCTCCTGCATGGTAGAAAAGTTGAAGGGTGGGTTGAGCACTGAGTACAAACAACAGGGGCAAGATAGTTTGAATGGGAAGGTAATAAAGTATTAAAAAAGGTGTATATGATTTTATGTAGAATGAAGAATTGGGGCTAAGTGAAGGGCACTGGTTTATTGTTTCATTCTGCGGCGAATTATGCTAATTAAAGTTTTAGATTGCAGCGATTAATAATGCTACTTTATTACTAGTTTCAAGATGCTACTACTTGAATATCAAGGCACCAATTCTTGAGGGGTGAGGGGCTCTTAATAAGGGGAACTGGATTTATCCTTGAATCGAACTTGAGTGCCTCCCATTCTGCAGGCACTATATGCCCCTTTGGATTTCGTGCTTCCATAAAGTCGAAATAGATAATGCTACTAATAAAGTTCTAGGCTTCAATGAATAATGTCCTTTGTTACAATGTTTCAGACCAATGAGTAATAATTTTACTGTATTACAAAAGTTTCAGATCGCACTGAATAATAATAAAACTACTTTATTACTAAATTTCAGATTGCAGTGAAAAACAATTCTACTTTCATACTCAAGTTTCAGGCTGCAGTGAATTTCCCCCACAGAAGTTCCGAAGGAGCCCATTCAGTACCTGGTGAGGAACATAGTCTCGCCCTTGTTTCAGGTTGGTTCAGCTTCTCTGGGTTACAACACAGTGCTACTGTGTTCCCTACAGAGACTAACATTAATGCTTTTACACTATCCTTAGAGCTACAAGTCTCTGGCATATCTTCAAAATTAGGAATAATATTATTATTCACGTTTTTCCACAAACATTTTACAGCAATTTAAATTTGTTTACCTGAAGTTTACCTGGAGAGAATTCCAGGGGTCAACGCCCCTGCGGCCCGGTCTGTGACCAGGCATAGACATTTTATGCATAATGTGCAAATTATGTAATTTAACCAATTATAATCCACTAAAATATTCATGGGTAAGCGCTAAATCAGTAGATGTCATGCAGCCCTTGGGGAAAGGGAGTGTAGCTCCAATTCCTTCGTTCAAGAGATCTTCACCAGGATCAAGGGACTTTCCTTGAAATGGTAGAGTACACATGTTTGAGAGTATACAAGACTAACACATATCCTAAGCAAACACTTGATTTTTTTTTTACTTGAAATCCATTATTAGTATTATTTTCTATTCACGAGGAAGCTCTAAATCTGCAAGGGTCATACAGTCATTCACTTTGATTCAAAATTGTTGGGACAAAGCCTGCGTAACTGATATTTGAATACATGTAGAAGTTTGACTTTCACGCACACAGTTTTCTGCGTAGATCCCCTTTTTTCTGATCTCTCTCCAAAACATTCCATCTCCTTTTTTATAGTATTGTATTTATTGGTATTAATGTGCTATAGCTGGCTAAATTTGATTAACTAATGTTAGCCTATCCTAACCTCAATAACGTATATAAATTGGGTGTTTTATTAGGATTAAACTCTATCGACTACACTAGGGTCACTGAGGTTATATCTCACGTGTTCACTACCAATCAGGATACTTTAATTCCTAAGATAGGCGTCAATTTCTCAGTGTATACAATAATAAGAGATACCTCTGTGTATATAACCTTCACAGTGTATGTAGACAAATTAATCTAGGCATTATTATTACATTCACTGGGAGCGTTAACGCGTAGGGGTCATACAGAGCCTGGACAAATGGGAGGCATTAAGGTTCGACCCACGGAAGGGAAGTCCAGTTTCCTGGATCAACAGCAATTCACCAGTGCCAAGGAATCTTTCTTGAGGGGCTCGATCAACATAATTTTGTGCTCAAGCCTCGTAAAGTTCCTTGATGCCAGTTATGGGCCCTTGATGCAAGGAATTGAACCTGTCCTGTCCTCTCCGTTCTTGGATGGAACCAAAGTACCTCTCATTCCCCAAGCATTGTATGACTCCTACAGGTATAGCGCTTCCCAAGAATGTAATGTAGGAATGGTAGTAAAATCTGTGCCTGACATGCCTTTATTATTTTAACACCCTGGCAGTCTCCCACCGAGGTAGGGTGACCCAATAGAGGAAACATTTATTCAGTCGCTGTTGTGCCAGGTGTTGTCATCACAGTTCAGTTATTATTATTATTATCTGGGATGCGCTAAATCCGTAGAGGCCATACAACGCCTAGGAAATGTATTTTGACAACGCCGCATTATGGGATGAAAGAAAGAGAATGTGTTTCATCATTGCTGGTCTTCAGCGGGTGACGTGAAGTCTGCACGTAGGTCAGCACTCTGTGACCTCCGGGGGCCCTCATAACACTCTTACCTGCAGTTTTCTCTCTCCTCTCTCATCTCTTGAGACGTAGTGTGGTAATGCGTCCATTTAAGGCGACGACTGATTGAGAAGCCGACTGGCGCCCTTTACCTCCGACGCCGCCGTCTTTGTCGTGCCCCCCGAGTCAGCCAACTAGTGCAAAAAGTATTATAATTATAAAATAATAATGATTATAGTAATGAACAATAAATTTAAAATGTCGGTGACCCACTTCAAACGCACTGTCGTCACACTACTTCAAAAATATCCGTAAAGCATAAAGCATATCATGTTTTTCTTGTTATTACACTATTACATTTGAAGGCTAAGAAGTGTTATGCGACCTCAGTTCAGTGCAAAGCCCGGCCATTTCGAAGGTATGCCACCACTTTCCCTTACTATGATGTCACCCACGGCCCGGTCCATGACAAGGCCTCACGGTGGATCAGGGTACAACAATTAGGCATCTTTATTTCCGAACTGTCGGCGAAACGTTTAGTCACCTTTGTATTCAAAGGAAGAAACATTTCTAAAGATATCTAACTGGTGCAAGTCTTGCGTATCTACCTAATACAGTCGGTTAACACCCAGGTGCCTATTGACTGCTAGGTGAACAGGGGCAGCAGGTGTAAGCAAACATGATTTACGCTCCACCTGCCCCAAGATTAAACCCAGTTAAGACTGTTGTGAGCCGAAGGAGCTACCCTCGAAAAACAATCCTCCAATAAACCTCATAAACTATCATTACTTCTATTCAGAAATTATTTTTGCTCCATGTTAGTCCATATCTGGTGTACACTGTGTTAGGTTAATTTATTGGCTGGAACTAACCTGATAAACAGTACGATAAGGTGATAAGATTAGTTATGAATTAGATACATGTGTAATATCTGGGTATCTTTATTTTGTAGACGTTTTGCCATCCAGTGGAAATAATACAATAGAGGGTCATGAACGGAGAACTGTAGAAGAGGAAGTAATGAGTCCCTCAGCCTCGTACAATTATATACAGAAGACACTTGAAGATGAGTTAATTAGTCCCGCAGCTTTGGAGCAGATCACCGTAGTCTTGATATATATATATATATATATATATATATATATATATATATATATATATATATATTCTCAGATTATAGTTAGTTGCTCACAGTGCGCAGATGCCATTTCGTGTACAGGTATTGTGTGGAAGATACGTCAAAAGTCTGCTTTAAATATAAAAGTTGTTATAGAAACTGATGGCCTTTCAAAGGAGGCACCTGATGCTGGTGAAGGGCTCTTGATCTAAGGAATTAAAGTTACCCTCCCTTTGAATCAAGTGTGATTACCTTGCATTCCCCAGGCGCTGTGTAAATCCTAAAAGTTTACAGCTGACCAGGGAATATAAATACCAGTAATATGATGTTTTTTTTGTACTTCACTATTGAGCTGAATGTTCAGTGTTACCAGTGTGGGGTAGAATATTTTCATTCTTCACTTACAACAATAGTAACTCTTCATATTTCTCAATAAGAGATGAGAACGCATTCTACTTATAAGGTAAAATATACGAACGCATAAGACTTGCACAATAAACCGCTGAGCTATAAAAAGAAGCCTTCAATCATTGCAAATTTAAAATATATTTGCATTTACTCGACAGAATTGTAAATTCGAGCAATAAATTTATCTTCACTGCATGAAGGAGTGATGTAGTTGTCTATATATATATATGCAAGACAACCACTATGAAAAAATAGAGGAATTCCAAGCGCTTTCGGGACTGCTCATAGTGGTTGTCTTGCATATTGTGATATCACCTGTTTACTGTGATCTTATTGCATATATATATATATATATATATATATATATATATATATATATATATATATATATATTATGCAGTAAATAAACCGAGAGATATTTAATGAATAAAACAGGGATTAAAAATAGATTATCAAAGTTTTCTTGATATTCATGTGCATCAATCGAAAAACCTTAAGCCCAAAAAGCTAAGATAAACCTTGACATAACTGAATTTGGTATACTCGAAGGGTACATGTATTCTACTTGGACATTCAACATAAGTATTATTTGGACGTAGGTGCCGCCGCCACCTTGCAGGTACTTGAAGACAGAGGCTGACGTGCTGCTTGCCTGTACTTGTGTTGGTCTCAGGCACGTCCGCTCGTCCACGTTTTCCTCACATCTTGAGTAGTCTGTACGTAAGCCATGCATTGTATTATATTTCGCAAAACGCTAAACCAGTGTAGGTCATTCAACATCAAGAGTAGTGGAGATTCTACCCTCCGTCCGGTAATTGTAGCCTGGTCTCTGATCAATTAGGCTGTTATTAATAATGTGAACATAACAGTGAAACACTGCAGTACGCATTCCTAGATAATGGTTATGACCACCTGGAGTCCATATAGTTAGTCTAGACTCAGCGGTGATTAACGTGAGTGATACGGGATTTGACTGAAGTCTGTGGTCGTCCAGCCCCAACAGTGTTGAACGTGACATAGAAATATGATTGAAGCTTGTGATCGTTTATCCAGTTATTGGCTACACTAACGATGCTTAACATGACAGAGAAAGAAATGACATGACTGAAGCTTGTGATCGTTTATACAGTTGTTGGCTACACCCAGAGGCGCTTAGCCTGAGAGATTGAGAGAAAAAGAGATGACACGATTGAAGCTTGTGATCGTTTATCCAGTTATTGGCTACACCCAACGGTACTTAACGTGACATAGTTGAAACGTGACTTGGTTGAAGCTTGTCATCGTTTATCCAGTGATTGACTAGACCCATAGACTGAACGTGACAGAAAGACTGACATGACATACCTGAAGCTTATGATTGTCTTTTATTGGGCAGACCTCTAGGGTACTTAACGTGAGTGACAGAGGATATGAAGTGACTGACGTCTGGGACAAGTATGGCGTACATGAGTATATCACGTAGGCCACCCCGTACTGGAGATGATGGGCGGTGAACAGTCAAGAGCCCCTTGGTAAATCACCCGTCTACCAGTGTGTTTATTCGCAGACGAGTGCTTGAGGTGGGGCTCAAGTGGCAGTCATATTTTGAGAAGACTAGGCTGAGGGGCGGGCACCTCTGATGTTTGTGTTCGGGATTTACTTCTACTGTGGTGTAAGTTTATTCAGGTATATACAAATACAGTTACGTAGATATGTGTAGCATATGTGTAGAGAACCTAGGATAACCCATAAAAGTCAGTGACTTATTTCCATTGGGGTCTTGTCTTCTGTTAGTAGCTTTATTAGTTTGCGGGGTTGCTGTATACACCTAGATGTGTCTTGTCTCACGGTATACAGAAATGTGTGTATTACTCTGTGTATATACACTGATGGTAAGTAAAAAGGACACATGTGCATCTAATAAGACACTACTGCGACAAGTGTCACGAGATATATATATATATATATATATATATATATATATATATATATATATATATATATATAATCACAATTTAATCCCTATTTTATGGATTAAAATATTCTTGACTAATGATATACAGGCGATATATAATACCTTTCACAACTGAATGTTTATACTGTAGAATTAAATTTTTTTTTTTTACCAATAGTAGCATTAATTATGGTAATACGTGTTCGTTTATTTATATTTATTTTTATATTTTTTTTACCTTGCTGTTACGCATAGCAAAATAAATCTTAGTCAATTCATAAGGAAGCGCTAAACACGTAGGGGGGTCATACAACACCTAGGAATGGGAGGTAATCCGGTTTGATCCGAGGAAAGGGAAGGTAGGTCCAAGATTCCCTCCCCAGACAAAGAATTTCTATGATAGCAAGAACTGCAGGTGCAGTCCTTCATTATATCAACACATATTCCCACCTTAGGCAATGTTTACCCTGGCTGGTGTTGCCAACACATGACTCAGATATTTCTATATATTTTTATTTTTGCTTTTACCAGTTGTCACCTAGTTACTTTTAAAAATTTTAAGTTACAAAGGGATTATAGTACATATCATTATTTATTTGGTTGATTTGGTAAGATTTGTCAGGAAACAGGACAAGTGTTTCCTGACGTGGGTCTTAGTCATATGATGACCCAGAGCTGGAGCTTTTGGTCATCTAACCAAGGCCTTCCGCTGGCTTACCGGTCCATCCCCTTTAAAAATTAATGGTTATTAAATATTTTCTATTACCAATTGCCACCTAGTTTTAAGTTTGTTACAAAGGGATTATAGTACATATTTATCATTTAAATATTTTTACACATTTTATATAGTCATTAGATATTCCAAGGTAATATTTTATGATCGCCCAACCCAACATATACCAACACTTCTCCATTGTTTTAATTCACTCGGGTTCCTTATGTAGTATATCCATTTACGCATATCTTTATAGCATTCTCAACATCATATAGTACATATACAAAAGTGATATATTGTGATGGCTTTATCTAGAATTTCCCCACTTTAAAAATAGGAAGTTGATGCCTACCAGCATGTGTGTTATTTACATCATATGGCTAACTCACCAAATTACCATCTCATATTAGTCAAGTGTGAGTTCGACTTAGAGCACGACCTCGCCAGAAGCACGACCTCGCCAGAAGCACGACCTCGCCACTATATGAATACATCAGGTAATCTTCACATGTCAACTACTTCACTAACATATCAACACATCACCAGCACTTCACTAACACATCAGGAGCAAATAAAACATCACCGACACCTCACTAACACATCGCCTGCACTTAAGACAACAATGCCACTACAATCGACAGATCAGCAGCAGCTCATCTCGGCAGCAAGTCACGAAATGTCTGCTTTTTGTTAAACATCTTAGACGCATAATAATTGCGGATCTTCTCTAGGCTTTTCCATTTATAAGATGGTTAACTGTTCTGCGAAATATTTTGTTTTTGTTCGTTTCGACAGTTGTTTCTGATAAGATTTTATATTTATTTTCTTTGTAATTAATGGGTTAAACGTGCATAATTGACCATCTATATATGTCTTAAAAATTATTGTTGGTATACAGTACCGGTGGCTTCATCAGTCCATACAAAGGACTGATGAAGCCACTGTGTGGGGCGAAACGTTTCCTCAATAAAGATACCCAAGTATTGCACATGTGTCTAATTTATCAACTTGTCGGTTCTCTGAACCATTTATCCACATGTGATACATGTCTGACAGCAACACCATCGTATCTCAGTTGAGAAGTCTGCAACTGTTTTGGCAAACAACTGTTTAGTATGACCTACTTGCACTAGTGGGCCACTCTCACCTGTGACCTCAACCCCAGTTGCTTAGCCTTATTTCTGTTCAAGTCTATAAGGTGGGGCCGTATGCTGTACGCTTGAGGGACTGACCACCTACCAAAGGTGGCGAAGTGATCATATCAAAATTGCTGGTTTTGAGACCGCGGGTTCGAACAACACCCGTGGTATGGTTTGCTTGTACTGTTTGCAGTGTTTTATTCGTCTGTATTGTATTCGTCTGTATTCAACTGTGTAGCCGAACCGTGCGGCAATACAGATACCGAAGTGTTGCATACATGTCATATTCTTCAACATGTCTAAATGTATTGTGTTCATTTCAACTATTGCATAACTGTTTAAAAGTTCATATAAGCATGTCGAGAACCTAAATATAGTTTATCTTAAAGAATGGGAAGAGCGGAAATGGGAAAGGATAAGGAGAGTGGAGAGATAGAGAATGCATAATAATATAATTGAACTTTTGATATATATCGAAGTTATCTACAAAGAACTCTTAACTTTGAAGAAACTATAATTCTTATTCAGACATAAAATCATATTAGAAACACTGAAGACTCTCCTTATTACCTCCAGTTCTTTCAGGAAAGATTACGGAAACACCATGCTTTTCAGAACAAAAGTATGGAATTTTAATGTAAAATTTAAAATATTGAACCTTATCTGGTACGTTTGTTCAAGTTTCCACTGACACAGGTATTTGTTAGTTGATAACCTGTAACTGGTAAAGCATCTGATGATCTAAGAGAGCTAGGCTACACCACCAATTAAAAAAAAAAGTTTCCTAAGATATTTTTTTTTTAAATCTAACTAGTTAGGTCCAAACACGATAGAGGTGAGTGAGGGGTTACTATGCAGCAGCAACAGGTGGTGAGGGCCGCCACACCACCACCTACACTTATTCCGTACTATTTATTCAACAAATTGATAAAATATAAATGTTGATATATATTATTGACACAAATGTTAATATTTTAGTGGATACACTAGGAGTATGGGTAACTTGTGTATCGACATGACACCATTTTTTAACGTCTAGCTCCCGGACAAATTAAGACACGTATACCAAAAGGAAACCTTCCATTATTTTTAAATCGTGTGGAAGCTTGTGTTTGCGTTTTTTCATATGTATATAAATAGTGATCCGTCCTTCTGGTTATAGCTGAATGTCCTCAAACTCCATGTTATTATGGTAAGTCTTATTTTTTTAATGCTTTTGTTGTGTATTATAGCGGTCTAAAAGGCTAGTCTATTTTACAACATTTCTTAAGGAGATAAATTCGTTTTTTTAATCGACAGATTTGTAACAAGCTTCTGTAATTTTGAGAAAAATATCTAAACCGGGGTACCACTGTATGTGCATCCGTCCTTTCATATGAGTGTGAAATGTAAGCCTGTAAAATGTTTTGCACTGGCAGAATTGCCAGTGTATGATGGTAGGTAAATCTTATAAATTTTTGCTTACATTCAATATACAGTTTGCTTCCCTGTGTATTAATAGCTTCCTATCCCCCCCTTTTTTGCAACCATTGACAGTTTTCTTTTTATCCATACCACATATGAATATTGATACAAATTTAAGGATTGTAGTGGCCATATTACGATCAGTTAGTTCCTTATATCTTGACTTTAGATTTTTGTTAACAATTACTTTCTTTTCTTCGCCTATTCGCTGATTTGCCTAGTCTAACATAGATCCATTTTTAACACAACCTAAAGTACCTAAATTACATTCACTTCCTCCATCCTCATACCTTACAAATATTAAGCTAAATCATTTCCCTTCCCTCCTTCATCTACCCTTCTTTAACCACAAACCTCTGCTGTACAGTTTTGAATTGCAGTCATAACATTTTATGCTGGTGAAGGTCTCCTGATACAAAGAATTTAGTCACCCTCCCCTTTCTCGGATCTAATTTGATTACCGCCTATTACCCAGGCGCTGTGATCATAATATGTTTAGCGCTTCCCCAAGAATTTAGTTGCGATATTAATACTATAATAATATAATAATGATAATAACAACTGTATTTATATAAAAAAAAAAAAGTTCCACATCACTTTTCTCACTCCGGCATTTTCAAAATTTGCTGATTCTCACTAACCACCCTTACCATTTACTCTCTCAGGCTCGCTTCTCTCTCACCCACTGACCCACTTTGCATCCCAACACATCCTCTTACTCTCGCCACCACTAAATGATACCCAGGCATATCACATTAGACTTTTGGCGCAGAAGTGGCTAGTTTACACAACCCGAACACTGCAGAATGAAACTTATGTCGACGTTTCGGACCGTTAACTAGTCACACGGGACCGAAACGTCGTCAGAATTTTCATTCTATGTACGGACTATATTTGTGTATTGTTCCAGTCACGGTATTGTGCCGTTTTACTCTTCTAAGTGGCTAGTTTATTGTGCACTTCATATCTATCCTGTGGGTGGTTGTGCAGGAGTATAAGGTTACACGAACGGCTTAGGAACTAGGCCCCAGAAGGATTAACAGGATTATTTATATCTACAGTTGTCTTACCTGTTACAAACAAATTTAGGGTAGTTGCTTAATATGTTTGGTATCTTATTTCCAGTAATAAGATACCTGGACATATCATATAGGTTACCATTCCTGATATAAGGTTATATTCCTACACATATCAGTCACCCTGAATGTTTCCCATTACCGTGGAGGTAATACACCTAGGAAATGGGAGGAAGGTAATCAGGTTTGATCCAAGGAAAGGGATCCCGGGCAGCGCCAGTTCTTTTAAAGAATTTTTCCAGAATCAGTTTCCTGGATCCAGCTATTCACTAGCATCAAGCCACACACTCTTGAAGGGCAGCTACTAGCATTGCTAATGCATAACTTCCATCATACGCACCTCATTCCATGCACTTTATCATACCTTATATACATATTTTCTCTTCTTTTTAAAACATGTTTTGCCTATGACTAGGCTTCCCTGAGCATATTTCAAATAAGGTCTCCCATTGTGATTTACCCCTGGCATTCCCAACACTCCTACCATACCTTCTACAAATGTCTCCCACTTAAGCATATAAATCTCTCAAAACAATTTTTATCTTAGTTCAAATTTTCCAAAAACCTCAACTTAATACTTCTCATAATCATTCTTTTCTATGCTCCTTTCGTCACACTATCTTAAACGAGGTCATCTATACGATTAAGACCCTCGTCAGGAGACATTTGTCTCCTGACGAATATTATAAGTTAAAGCTCCTCTGTCCTGTGTGCGGGTTATTTGTGTATAAGAAGAATACTGTTACAATTTCCCACATCCCACTTTTATTCTAAATTAATCTTTTTTAATTAAGTATTTTCCTTAACTTTTCATTCAACAGAAATGTAAATATTTCTTTCAATTTTCGTTATCTCAGACACGCCTTAACTATTTTTTGTATCCCCTTCCTCATTCACTCTCCTACTCATTTATCTTTGCTTCACTCACTGCTAGGACATCCAGCATCCTGTCAGTCATAACACGGATGTAACACGGATAGTTTTTTCTTCAACTCACTTGCTACAGTCACTTAAAATGCAAGTTTGTTTAGTTAATTCATAAGCTGCTAAACACTATGAGAGGATTTGCGTTCAGGATCACTAGCTACCACAGGATCACCAGCTACCACAGGATCAGCTACCACAGGATCACCAGCTACCACAGGATCACCAGCTACCACAGGATCAGCTACTACATGACCTGTCGTAGGACCAACAGCTACCAAATTCACATCAGCGGCCAGCAGTAACAGCCTGGTTGATCAGGCCCTGATCCACCATGAGGCCTGGTCACAGACCGGGCCGCGGGGGCATTGACCCCCGGAACTTTCTCCAGGGTCCAGGGCAGTAGACTCGACCGTCAGTAACAGTACACGCCAATAGTTACTTCTAGGCACCAATGGAAATACTGTAAGTCACTTTGACTTTTTTGGGTTCTCTCTGATCGCGGGTTCTAACCCCGCCCGTGGTATGTTTAGTTTGCAATCGTGTCATTACGATTTCGTGAGACATGCTGCTATGTATTATACTCTATGTAACTGTATTTGTGTATACCTGAATAAACTTACTAGCTGAGCCTCCGCCACAGAAGCAGTGGCACCACTGAACGGGCCGTCGCTCTGTATGACCCTAGTGGGTTTAGCGTTTAGTTTTAATTGTAATAACAGTAATGAACGGGCCATCAACACATCAAATAATAAAGCCTCGTGTGAGGAGACTCCCTAAATACAATACCAACAGTAATCCAGTTTAGTGCAGTATTGAGGACATTACAATGTACATCGGGAGTAAGCCAGTCGACGTGTCTGTGGTCAGGTCCCAGCTGGCTATGCGCCAGGGATTGTCACACCGGATAGAGGAGAAACTGCCTTTGTTTTCTTATTCAGTTATTGTACAAAAAATCATTGTACCCAAGAAGTTCATTACAAAATGCATATTTTATAACGCGTATTTATTGTATAATCGGATATTTGCCATAATATACTGGCGAGTATATTATATCCGGCTTGCATACTGGCAGCGGTGAAACCCTGACCTAACCTAAGAGCGGATATTTCAGTTCTCTGAACTTAAAACGTACCCTAGTAGCGCTTGCAACTGAATCTGTTAGAACAATACTTGCGACGCACATTATGATGGCTCTACACACGCAATTCCGTATTGCAGATATAGTCTAAGCCATGAACCTGACGATCTGGAGAGTTTAAAAACTGAACACGTGACAAAGGTAGCAGAGACACGGCTACTGTAATTAGCTATATGCGATTATGTATTTATATAATAATATAATAATATCTTTATTTACTACAAGTACATGTACAATGTATACAGACCTAGCTGACATCAATGACATACTACTATATAGAAAGCCCCTTGTTATGCTGAGCATTTCCCGCAAATTAGGGTCAGTGTCCCAGGATGCGACCCACACCCGTCGACTAACACCCAGGTACCCATTTTACTGATGGGTGAACATACACAACCGGTGTAAAGAAATACGCCCAATGTTTCTACCCTCGCTGGGAATCGAACGCAGACCCTCGCCGTGTGAAGCGAGAGCTTTAGCGACCAGGCCACAGGGCTAAGTTCTTGGTGTCCGTCTTCATTAACATGTTCAGCATATATATATATATTTTTTAAATTTCCATTGGTCAAAGCACTTAATAACTCCTCTTTCAGTTTATTCCATTTTTTTTTACCATTATTTACAAAGGAAATTGATATCAGTGGCCTTTTCCTATTCTTATTATAGGTACTAAAAAAGTTTATTCTCAAATATCCTTCATAACTCCTCGTTTCTTCCTATTTATAGTTTTATTTGTTTTTATTTTTAAGGGTCTCACAAAATTAATAGGAAATTAAAATTAGATAAAAACTACAAGTTAATTCGTAAAATATGAAAAAAATATAATTGGTTAATTCTAATATGGTAAGTGTTATTAAAGGTAATTAAATTACAATGCAAAACAATATAATGACAATTATGAAATATATGTTCTCTGAGAAATTTTCTCCAGATATGGATATAAGAAAAACATGGATAATATTATGTAAAATTATCAGTATAACAGTTACATCTGAAAGAAGGGATTACAGCATATCGTACAATATAAGGATTTAAAGGAAAAAGTTGAAAGAAGTATGAGGATGGAAATGGATAAAGAATGCAGGTGTCAGGATTGGCTTGATAAAGTATATTGGTGACATTTACATTAAGAGGGTATTTTTAACAGTAACTTCGGTTGGCAAATAGGGAGCCTTTGGAATCTTCAAGCAGAAAGTTCCAGGTTTTAGGGACCTTTATGCGCATTGAGTTTTTACTCGGGTTAAGTCGAACACAGGAAAATCAGAGAGATTTGTCTTATATTATGCCTATGTGTTCTGTTGCAGCCATCCAAGACTTTCAGAACATGTTTATATTTGACTTGATTGTGCTCTGTGTATAGTATGCTGAGAAGTACGAGTGAATGTTTTATATACTGAGAAAGTTTAAACTTTTGAAGAGTGCATGTGTTGCCTAGTACTTGCTTGTGTTGCCTAGTTCTTGCTTGTGTTGCCTAGTACTTGCTTGTGTTGCCTAGTTCTTGCTTGTGTTGCCTAGTACTTGCTTGTGTTGCCTAGTCTTGCTTGTGTTGCCTAGTACTTGCTTGTGTTGCCTAGTTCTTGCTTGTGTTGCCTAGTACTTGCTTGTGTTGCCTAGTACTTGCTTGTGTTGCCTAGTTCTTGCTTGTGTTGCCTAGTTCTTGCTTGTGTTGCCTAGTACTTGCTTGTGTTGCCTAGTTACTTGCTTGTTGTTGCCTAGTTCTGCCTCTGTGTTGCCTAGTACTTGCTTGTGTTGCCTAGTTCTTGCATGTGTTGCCTAGTACTTGCTTTAGTTGCCTAGTACTTGCTTGTGTTGCATAGTTCTTGCATGTGTATGCCTAGTACTTGCTTGTGTTGCCTAGTTCTGCTTGTGTTGCGTAGTAACTTGCTTGTGTTGCCTAGTTACTTCTTTGTTGCCTAGTATTGCTTGTGTTGCCTAGTTCTTGCATGTGTTGCGTAGTACTTGCTTGTGTTGCCTAGTTCTTGCTTGTGTTGCGTAGTACTTGCTTGTGTTGCCTAGTTCTTGCTTGTGTTGCCTAGTTCTTGCTTGTGTTGCCTAGTTCTTGCTTGTGTTGCCTAGTACTTGCTTGTGTTGCCTAGTACTTGCTTAGGGTGATCGTTCGTACAACAGTTTTTAGAGTTATTGGCCTTAGGTGATTTGCTGTAGTAGATCCGCAGGCACAGATACCATAGGTGAGGTAAGCCTAGATTAGAAAGTAGTAGAGAGTAAGTAATGCTGTCTGAGGTGCATTGTAGCATATACTAGAGAGGATGCTCACTGATTTGGTGACCATGGTTATTTGCTGGATGTGCGTGTTAAATTGTTAATTTTTGTCAAGGTACAGACCTAAGAATTTGCCCCTCATTTTGTCTTAGTATGTGAATCATTAATCATTATATTTAGTGCTAATGTCTGAATAATATATTTAGTTGGACATTTCCAGCTCTGTTCCCCTCTTGAGTCATAAAAGTGAACTTAGACCATGTTGAAAATATTTTCCTCTATTCAAATATATGCCAGGTCAAGTGTTGACTGTGTTGCCTTCTATCACTCGTGTCACTTGCTGATGCATAGAAAAACCTATCGTTACATTGAGGAATATTGCCCTTTTTACAGTTACAGTATCATATGTTGCCAAGTTTATTTACAGTTGAAATCCCCAATTACAATTACGTTTATATTATTTCGGTCACTTTTTATAAAGTTTCCCTTATTAATTCCTCCGTATCTCGTGATTTTTTCTTTCCCAGTCTTGTTAAATGGTGGAGTGAACAGTATGCAATGACTACCAGAATTTTCTCATCTTTATTTTGTATTTCTACCACTAAAATGTGAACATTATTAGTGTTTTGGATCTTAATTTTTAATAATGGTGGGTTGTATGCAGCGACTACCATAAATTTCTCATCTTTATTTTTTTGGACTTCAACATTATTTGCGGTTTGAATTTTAATTTCTGGAGCTTGTATAGTTTTTTACCTTAACTGCTGTGGTAATGAGGTCTGGAGCGTATATATAAAGCACATCAGCTGTTACCTGCTTGCATCCAGTCCTTTATAAGTCTCTGGGGCCCCTGAAGCCTTGCAAATGTTTATTTGTACCCAAGACGAGCGTAGCTTGACTTCCCTCTCTGGCCGCACCTTCTTCACTATTTTTGGATGTAGGTTTATATATACAACGGATTTAGCGCCTATAAAGTTGTTTATGTATATTATGGTTGTTGTACTTATGAGATAGTTTGTGTATACAAAAGTAGTACGTACGAGGCGGCTAATATACATACAGTAGTATCCATGGTCTTACATATACTAGGGCGTAAATATGATTTAGTTTGACAATAAAGACCATTTTGTATCACATCTTTAGGATTTTTCTATTTTTATCTACTTTTTATTTGTTTGGGACCATTGGAACATGGGTGTGAACACCATATTCTCTGCCTATTAAAATTTTAATGTAATGAATGTTGTGGACCAGTTTCTCGGCATTTTACCCTCCATACATCTTATGATTACTTTGAAGACTGATATACGACGCCATTAGTAGGTTACTTGAGTTGCTTTGATTATCTCACACTTTTTTTTTCTTTTACAGATACTGTGCTAAAAATAAGTGATTAGATACGGGTGTTCATTATGTATCTTCCTGCGTCATACTCGACCATTACGAGTTTTGTCCATCAGATTACATGATAACTTCTCACAATAATATGCAACTCTTCGTACCCTAGTATTATTGCTTGTACCATAAGTGCCTTTTATCAGTTAAAAGTGTGAGTCATGCTTTAGCCTCATGAATTATGTGAGCGAATTACCTGCATGAGGTTTACAGGGTATTACCTGAATTATTACTTGCAAGTAATTTGGGTGAGATAAGTGGGACAGTCACAGTAGGTTGCCAAACTGTCACTCCCTCGATGCCCACTCTCTACCACTACCACAAAAAAAGCTAAACCTAACATTAATAACTATACAATATTAAAATCAGCTACTCTGGTAAATTAAAGTGGTGTGGACTGTATATGATTAGACTTGCTGGGTACACGGAATATAACTATTGTACATAAAATAGTGTTATTAGAAAGGAAATTCGTATTACTACTTTCTAATAACATTATTTTAAAAGGAAATTCGTATTACCACTTACCATTTGTCAAAAGAAGACAATGCTGATGGAACACACCCTAACCTTACCCTAACAGCTAGAATTTACGATGGCCAACGCAAAAACTACTGTACATAATGGGTAAGTTCACTTAGCTGAGGTTTGCTCCTGGGAGAATTGGTGCCCTCTATGTTTCCGTCCATGTTGCCGAATTGTAAGGGTTTTCCACTATCCCAATTCTTCAGCAGGAACGTGTCAGCAATTTCTAAATTTCGTATTGAGGCCGATATGCACCTTCTTCTTGTAGGTTCGCCGGTACGTCCGGCCCGGGTCTTCTCCAAATGGTGACCCGGCACCAATTGACCTTCAAGACCGCCTGATTACATTGTACAATTCAGTCCAGTGTTCACACATTAAACTCATTATGGCGTCTCCTCTTCCAGCATTACTCAGCAGCTGTTCTACACCCCCCCTCACTCGAAATTTCTTGAAAGGGTCAAATCAGCATCATATTTTATTACACAGTTATTCTTTTATTCAAATTTATGCTTGTTGAATTTAGGAAAATCCAAAATTTTCCACATATAATTATATATATCTTTCAACAAACCGGCCGTATCCCACACGGGTAGGGTGGCCCAAAAGAAAAAAATGTAAGTTTCTTCTTTCAAATTAAGTAATGTATACAGGAGAAAGGGTTACTAACCCCTTGCTCCCAGCATTTTAGTCGCCTCTTACGACACGCATGGCTTACGGAGGAAGAATTCTGATCCACTTTCCCCATGGAGAAAAATATATATATATATTATATATATATATATATATATATATATATATATATATATATATATATATAATATAAAATGTGTGTGTGTGTGTGTGTGTGTAACCTCAGTATACAAACTGAACTACACACCCCTATGAATATACGCTGAGATACATAGTAATGTGTATATAAAATAAGAGATATACACCTCTATATATATGCACTGAGATTTACGGCTCTCCATGAACATAGTGATACACTCAGTGGCTATACATGCGGAGATAATTTTGATGGCCCCTGTGAACAGTGAGGACAGGAGACTCAACACCAGCATTATTCTTGTGCCTTATATATATAAATTAGCGTTTGTCTCTCAGGAAGATGAAAGCGCCAAGATAAACATCGCATCTTTAACGGAGAATTTATGCTAATATTTCGTTAAACAATAACTGGATACAAATAATTAGACGATGTTTCGGTCGCTCCTGCAGCGCTGTATGACTTTTACGGGTTTAACGCTTGGTTATGATAATTTGGTATCTCCCGGACCAATATTCCAGGATCGGTCGAAACGTTGTCTAAAGGCGTTTCGTTTAATTATTATTATATTTATGGAGAGACCCCTGAATCAGTAGTGTGTCATGCAGTTGCTGCTGATTAATCTAGTTCGATCCAAGGAAGGTGAGCGTACCATTTCCAGGGTACAATCAACAAAGCTCAACCCCTTCAAGGAAACGACTTAGCTATAAAGGGCTTATGATCCAAGGAATTGGAGACACCCTCTTCCTTTTTGGGATCAAACTAGATTGTCTCTCATTCCCCAGAATCTGTACGGCCCCTACGGGTTTCTGGCTTCCCCGGAAATATAATAAAAACGGTAATAATAGCTGGATTCGAATGGTATACTGCAGACAGTAAAAATAATAATAATAATAATTCACTGGTCAACAAAAAAAATAAAAAAAAAATTGCCAAAGATATATGAAGGTCTTTGGGGTATTTTGGGGTTACTGAATTCGAAAATGACAGTAGGTTTTTCAAATTTGCTTAGTTTGTGAGATATATTGCATACCTATCCTCAACAGGGAACCTAGCCATAACGCGTGTATATGTAGTGGCAGTTTGTATATTAGTTTTAATAAAGATTATAATTTTGTTTTTATATGATTTAATATTTAAGGAAAGGGGCTGTATTAACAACGATCACGTGACAATATTGTAACCTTAATTTAGTTATTTTTTTTGCAGATAAACATGAATTTTTCACGAAGAACCTGCTTAAACAATCTCAATGCATTTTGCTACATTTGTGGCGAATACTCTTTGCAAAAAGAGAGAATAAACATCACAAATTTTGTAAAATAAGCTTATCTTGCTTATTTTGGAGTGGCACTTGGAGAACAAGACAAGTCTTGATCTCCCCATATGTCTTGCAAAACCTGTGTATAATGCTGACGACTGGAAAAATAGGCATAGGAAAAGTTTAAACTTAGGTGTGCCTATGGTGTGGAGATAACCGAAAAAAAAAAATTATTTTTATTTGTGTATGGTGAATGTGAAAGGTGAATCTAATACGTGGTCTCAGTCTGTCAAAGCAAACATCTGAACTTTTAGCATCCAGACTAAAAGAAAATAACTGTCTACAACAAGAAAATAACAGCTTATCGGATAAGAGAGATTGAACTCCTTCCTTCCTTCAGCCAAGATGAACTTAAATATGGACCAGGAGACTGGCAGTTGTTTATAGACACCTGCATTAGAGGCTTGAAATGTGTCATTGCACAATGACAACCAATACACATATCTATGTTATTATATAGAATAATTTGATTTTTGCATGAGCTAAAAAAAATAATTTCAATGCGATTCCTAAGTTAGCTCCGCCTGATCAATATATTCTATACATCTTTTATGTTTCTCAGTGGGATACCAAATTTATCAAAAACTAGAGCCAATCAATCAAAACCGCTGACATATTCGGAATCAGCACCACAAACTTAACCTAAAATTCGGTATAATATCATTGGCCAGAAAACGTTCATCTGTTACAAGCTTCTGCAGTCTTCAATGATATTAATACTACTAATAATAATATTAATCTATGGTTTTTTTGTGTAGGCAATAGAAAAAAGATACAAAATACGTAATAGTATTTGCAGCAGCTAGGCATGATAAGAGGTTGACGGGAGGTGGATACCTGTGGCATGTGCTGTAGCACGTAGCCAGCCTCGTGCACACACACACACACACACATGTACATACACACGCACACACACACGTACATACACACACACGTACATACACACACACGTACATACCCACATACACACGTACATACCCACGCACACGTACATACCCACGCGCACACACACGTACATACCCACGCGCACACACACGTACATACCCACGCGCACACACACGTACATACCCACGCGCACACACACACTACTACTACTACTTACACTACTAGTACTGCTGCTGCTGCTGCTGCTACTCACACACACACACACACACACACACACACACACAGTTGGAAGTTGAAGACTCAGATGAATCACAGGGATGTTAGGAAGTATTTCTTCAGTCACAGAGTTGTCAGGAAGTGTAATAGTTTGGGAAGCTGTATAACCCTTGTGGTTTAGCGCTTCTTTTGATTATAATAATAATTGGGAAGCGATGTAGTGGAGGCAGGATCCATTCATGGCTTTAAGAAGAGGTATGATAAAGCTCATGGCGCAGGAAGAGTGACTCAGTAGCGGCCAGTGAAGAGGCGGGGCCAGGAGCTATGTCTCGATCTCTGCAACCACAACTAGGTGAGTACACACACACTACTACTGCTGCTGCTACTCTCACACACTTCTATTACACACAAAAAAAAAACAGCAGGCCAAATCCCTATCGACAAGTGCCTTCTTCGTATGCGAGTGAATAGGAAGATGAGGGAAGACCCAAAGAGAGATCCTGCGGTAGTCGATGAAAGCGGAGTACCTGGAAGTAAACATCACAGCAAACATATCATCGGTGATGCACGCCAAGCAGAAAACCTGAGCAGCACATGAGAGGCTGGTGAGCCTCAGAACAGAGAGCTTAACAATGAGGCCTTTAGGACTTAATCACGACGTATGTCAGACCAGTCATGAAGTATGCACCACAGGCATCATGAAGAATGATGCCAGTGGTGAAAAGATCCAGATGTTTGCAGCTAGACTGGTCCCGGAACTGAAGGGGGTGAGCTACGAGAAGAGACTAAGCAAAATGAAGTTAACGACCTTGAAGGAGTGAAGGCCTAAGGGAGACATGATTTAGATGTCCTGGATACTATGAGAAATGGATAGGACTGATAGATATAACGTATTTGAAATGTTAAGAAAAGGAACATAGAGATTATAAACGCAGATGAGCTGTGGATACGAAAAACGCAAGGCACAATTGGAAAAGACAAACATAATTTGCAGAGAGGAACTTTCGCCTGTGGAACAAGCTTCTTTATTAACCTTGGTTATGATAATAAAAATTCTTTATTGACCGAAGAAGACTGTTGAACAGGCGAAAGCTTCTCTGCAAATTGTCTTATTTTTTCCTCATATCAACTACAGAACGCTATACTATACTAAAATTTTAGGATATTCGGGACGTAGAACGCGTTAGATAAAAAAAATTAAGTAATGAAAAGGCTTAGGAGAACGGGAAGGCTTGTGTTTACCGCGCCCCATGAAAATAATCATATGTACCAGGAGTAACACATTCAGTATTTTTTAAGAGACGAGGCTATGAATCAACTCCCGTACACCACAAATCGGTGAGTACAACAGTGTTATCAAACCATGTTTAAATCTAAATATGGGTGTTATTTTTAGCAAGGACGAGTCAGTAAAACCACACTAATAATATTAAAGACATGACAATGGAGGTGAAAGTCGATGCTATCCCAGAGTGTTGTGGGGGACTTCTGCAACCTGAATTGGCCCTCAATACTCAGATACGGAAAACGTGAAGAAATTAAAATCTCATCGGAGTACAAAACTAACTCCAACCACACAATAGAGCGAAAAACTAATGTCAAAGACCTGGGAGTGATCATGTCGGAGGATCTCACCTTCAAGGACCATAACAATGTAGCAATTGCATCTGCTCGAAAAATGACAGGATGGATAATGAGAACCTTCAAAACCAGGGATGCCAAGCCCATGTTGACACTTTACAGATCGCTTGTTCTATCTAGGCTGGAATATTGCTGCACACTAACTGCACCTTTCAAGGCGGGTGAAATTGCTGACCTTGAAAATGTGCAGAGAACCTTCACCGCACGCATAAGTGCGATAAACCACCTCAACTACTGGGAACGCTTGAAGTTCCTAAACCTGTACTCTCATGGAAAATTCTCGAGGGCTTAGTACCAAACTTGCACACAAAAATCACTCCGTACGAAAGCAAAAGACTCGGCAGGCGATGTAACATCCCCCCAATGAAGAGCAGGGGTGCCACTACCACGTTGAGGGACAACACAATAAGTGTGAGGGGCCCAAGATTGTTCAACTGCCTCCCAGCATACATCAGGGGGATTACCAACAAGCCCCTGGCTGTCTTCAAGCAGGCACTGGACAGGCACCTCAAGTCGGTACCTGATCAGCCGGGCTGTGGTTCGTACGTTGGACTGCGTGCGGCCAGCAGTAACAGCCTGGTTGATCAGGCTCTGGTCCAACAAGAGGCCTGGTCACAGACCGGGCCGCGGGGGCGTTGACCCCTGGAATTCTCTCCAGGTAGACTCCAGGTAATACATTGGGTAGGCAAAATTAATTTACGTGAACGTTATTATTATTATTATGGAGAAGCGTTAAATCCGCATTGTCATACAGCTCCTGCTGTATAACCCCTGTGGTTTAGCGCTTCTATTTGATTATAATAATAATAACATACAGCTCCTCGGAAATGGGAAGTAATCAAGTTTTTGCTAAGTAAGGTTTGATAACTCTAATCCCTTGAATAAAGAGTCACCAGCATCAAGGCACAACCCCCTCCCCCAGTCCTTGAAGCGTCTCCCTCCACATTGCTAAGATATCAAGAGTTTCTTAACATATATGTTTAACAGTTGATATCATCCAAGGCTGGTGAAGCTCCTTATTAACTGAACTGAATCTACTTTCTCTTTCCCCAACTCAAATATGATTAACTTCCATTCCTCAGGCACCATATAACAACTTACCGATTTAGCACTTCATCGTGATAATAATAACAATAATATAAATTTTTCGGCATATAAATTGTCCATATATACTCTTAAATGACACTCTAAATTTAACACTATTGTACACGCTAAGCAGGAAATCACAGGTTATTTGGTATAGATCATGTTGCTTTCTGCCATGGTGAGCACAGTATTATCAAACTCAATATACAAAGCAATGGAAGAATTTCAAGATATCAAAAGTTAGTTTTTATTTTTGTTGGTTCTTCGATTAATTGGGCTTAAGGGATATCGACACACGAGAGTCATAAGTGACCTGGTCACCACTATTCCTGGGAACCAAGGCCGGGTCACCACCAGCAGTACCGGTGAACCTACAAAACAAAAGTTCAACACCAATCCAAGATGCTTTAATCTCAAATCCCTCTAGGGAGGTTCCTTGATGCTGGTGAGGGGCTCTTGTTCTAGGAAATTTGATCCGTGCTCCAATTCCCTGAATTAAGCCGGAAAGCCTTCCATCCCCCCCCCCCACAGGCGCTGTATAATCCCTACGGGTTTAGCGCTCTTAATTATAATAATTATAATGGGTGTATTGAAAGTAAACTGAGATATATACCCGTCCACGTATAACTGTTTCTTGTAGCGCACACACGCCCGAAGATATATACTCATAAGGAAATATACAAAGTATAATGAATACCCTTAAAGAAATTATAATCGTGCTGAGGGTACACACAAATAATGTATTTATGTATATATGAAGGTGTTCATATTTTTTTTATTTTCATTGTGGTATTTTTCCATACACGTAATCACAAGTGGCGTAAGTACTAAGTACTTTGATGCAAATTGTGTAGGTTCGAATCCTGCTGTGGACTGAAAGATAATGTTTGGATATATAGAAAAAAAATGAAGGGGAGCGAAAAACGCAATAAGAGTAAAAGGGAGCAAGAACGACAGAGTAAGTGGGTACTAGTCAAGCACTTGACGTTTGAGAGACACGCGACTATGGTAATTTAGTATGGGCGGACGTGCTAGTCCCCGAGGACTTATAAATCTATGAGTTAGCCAGAGAATCTCTTCCTCCTTCTCTCCTCCCCTTCATCCTACATTCATTTTTTTCCATCATTTATTGTTCCTCCGTTGTTTTCTCTTTTCTTCCCTTGCTTCCTGCTACTCACGCCACTTGTGTTTCTTAATCGTATCCACTTATCATTGCTTACTCACGTACACCACCTACCTCTCCGACGACCTTCTTACCCCTACCATGAACCACCCCACGACCCTCCTGCTCCTCCTCCTCCCTCATCAGTCTACCTGCCACACCCTCGCTCTACTGGCGCCCTCACGTACACACACAGGATCCATACATAGCTTTAAGAAGAGGAATGATAAAGCTCATGGAGCAGGAAGAGTGACCCAGTAGCGACCAGTGAAGAGGCGGGGCCAGGAGCCGTGACTCGACTCCTGCAACCACAAACAGGTGAGTACACACACACATCTAAAAGTGGCCTTCAAATATTTGAACATATAAAACACATAACCCAAAGCTTGCTCCTGAGTTAAAGGTGACGAGGCTACTGGAACCTAATCTAACGACATTGGAAGATAGAAAAACTAGGGGACATGTGGTAACAACATACAAAATACTCAAGGGAATTGATAGGGTCAACAAGGACAGGCTGTTTGAGAGGCGAAAACTGGGAGCTCCGGGACACAGCTTTAAGACACAGGTGAACTACAGAGATGTCAGGAAGTATTTCTTCAGTCTCACTGTGGTCTGAAAGTAAAATGAAGTAAATCTAGCAAGCGGTAAGTTTAAAGTTGGGACCAGGAGCTAAGACTCGACCCCTGTAGCCACATATAGGTGAGTACACACCATACATAGCTTTAAGAAGAGGTATGATAAGGCACTTGGAAAGGGGAGTGACCTAATAGCGACTAACGAAGAGACGGGACCAGGAGCTGTGAATTGACCCCTGCAACTACATACAGGTGAATGAGTACACAGTGAATATTATTCTTATGTAGGTGGCGTCTTGCGGGGTTCATGGCCGCGTGTACCTGTTTTTATATAATCTTCCGGTTTGGAACCACGTGTGTGTGTGCATGTACTCACCTAGTTGTACTCACCTAGTTATGGTTGCAGGGGTCGAGTCACAGCTCCTGGCCCCGCCTCTTCACTGGCCGCTACTAGGCCACTTCCTGTTCCATGAGCTTTATCATATCTCTTCAAAAAGCTATGTATGGATCCTGCCTCCACTACATCACTTCCCAGACTATTCCACTTCCCGACAACTCTGTGACTGAAGAAATACTTCCTAACATCCCTGTGATTCATCCTGAGTCTTCAACTTCCAACTGTGTCCCCTTGTTGCTGTGTCTCATCTCTGGAACATCCTGTCTCTGTCCACCTTGTCGATTCCTCTCAGTATTTTATGTGTCGTTATCATATCCCCCCTATTTCTCCTGTCCTCCAGTGTCGTCAGGTCGATTTCCCTTAACCTCTCCTCGTAGGACTTATTTCCAATGTATATAATAATACAATAATAATAATATAATACAATAAAACAATAATAATAATACAATATAATAATAATAATTATAATAATACAATAATATAATAATAATAATGTTTTTCAGTTTGCAGTTCGTAACACACACTACCGTCTCTCACATTTAACTATCATCTACTCTGCACCGTCTCTCACATTTAACTATCACCTACTCTGCTCCGTCTCTCACATTTAACTATCATCTACTCTGCTCCGTCTCTCACATTTAACTATCACTACTTGCCCGTCTCTACATTTAACTATCATCTACCTACCGTCTCTACATTTAACTATCATCTACTCTGCACCGTCTCTCACATTTAACTATCATCTACTCTGCACCGTCTCTCACATTTAACTATCATCTACTCTGCACCGTCTCTCACATTTAACTATCATCTACTCTGCACGTCTCTCACATTTAACTATCATCTACTCTGCACCGTCTCTCACATTTAACTATCACCTACTCTGCACCGTCTCTCACATTTAACTATCATCTACTCTGCACCGTCTCTCACATTTAACTATCACCTACTCTGCACCGTCTCTCACATTTAACTATCATCTACTCTGCACCGTCTCTCACATTTAACTATCATCTACTCTGCACCGTCTCTCACATTTAACTATCATCTACTCTGCACGTCTCACATTTAACTATCATCTACTCTGCACGTCTCTCACATTTAACTATCACTACTCTGCACCGTCTCACATTTAACTATCATCTACTCTGCACCGTCTCTCACATTTAACTATCACCTACTCTGCACCGTCTCTCACATTTAACTATCATCTACTCTGCACCGTCTCTCACATTTAACTATCATCTACTCTGCACGTCTCTCACATTTAACTTATCAGTCTACTCTCACTCGTCTCTCACATTTAACTATCATCTACTCTGCACCGTCTCTCACATTTAACTATCACTACTCTGCACGTCTCTCACATTTAACTATCACCTACTCTGCCGTCTCTCACATTTAACTATCACCTACTCTGCACCGTCTCTCACATTTAACTATCATCTACTTGCTCAAATACGTCTCTCACATTTAACTATCACCTACTCTGCACCGTCTCTCACATTTAACTATCACCTACTCTGCACCGTCTCTCACATTTAACTATCACCTACTCTGCTCCGTCTCTCACATTTAACTATCACCTACTCTGCTCCGTCTCTCACATTTAACTATCACCTATTTCGTCTTCATTTAACTATCACTCCTGCTCCTCTCACATTTAACTATCATACTCTCTCCGTCTCTCACATTTAACTATCACTACTCTGCTCCGTCTCTCACTTTAACTATCACCTACTCTGCTCCGTCTCTCACTTTAACTATCATCTACTCTGCCCGTCTCTCACATTTAACTATCACTACTCTGCTCGTCTTCACATTTAACTATCACCTACTCTGCTCCGTCTCTCACAATTTAACTATCACCTACTCTGCCCGTCTCTCACATTTAACTATCACTCTGCTCTCGTCTCTCACATTTAACTATCATCTACTCTCTCCGTCTCTCACGTTTAACTATCACTACTCTGCCCGTCTCTCACGTTTAACTATCACTACTCTGCCTCCATTAACTATCATTCTCGTCTATTTAACTATCACCTACTCTGCTCCGTCTCTCACATTTAACTATCATCTACTCTGCTCCGTCTCTCACATTTAACTATCATCTACTCTGCTCCGTCTCTCACATTTAACTATCACCTACTCTGCTCCGTCTCTCACATTTAACTATCACCTACTCTGCTTGCGAAGAAATATTTGCAATGTTTCTTCAAGAAGTAAAAATGTTGAATTTTATTTATAAAATCTCAATTTTGGTGTTTGTGGTGGAGTTCCATCCTTTCCTCCTTCATGGCAACATCTGTTATAATAATAATATCTTTATTTACTACAAGTATATGATGCAACTTATACAGACCATAGTTGACATCAATAACATGCTACTATATAGAAAGACCCTTGTTATCTACCTGGAGTCTACCTGGAGAGAATTCCAGGGGTCAACGCCCCCGCGGCCCGGTCCGTGACCAGGCCTCTTGTTGGACCAGAGCCTGATCAACCAGGCTGTTACTGCTGGCCGCACGCAGTCCAACGTACGAACCACAGCCCGGCTGATCAGGTACCGACTTGAGGTGCCTGTCCAGTGCCTGCTTGAAGACAGCCAGGGGCTTGTTGGTAATCCCCCTGATGTATGCTGGGAGGCAGTTGAACAATCTTGGGCCCCTCACACTTATTGTGTTGTCCCTCAACGTGCTAGTGGCACCCCTGCTCTTCATTGGGGGAATGTTACATCGCCTGCCGAGTCTTTTGCTTTCGTAGGGAGTGATTTTTGTGTGCAAGTTTGGTACTAAGCCCTCGAGAATTTTCCATGTGTATATAATAATGTATCTCTCCCGCCTGCGTTCTAGAGAGTACAGGTTTAGGAACTTCAAGCGTTCCCAGTAGTTGAGGTGGTTTATCGCACTTATGCGTGCCGTGAAGGTTCTCTGCACATTTTCAAGGTCAGAGCATTTCCCGGAAATTAGGTCAGTTTTGTCCCAGGATGCGACCCACACCAGTCCACTAACACCCAGGTACCCATTTTACTGATGGGTGAACATAGACAACCGGTGTAAGGAAACACGTCCGATGTTTTTACCCTCGCCGGGGATCGAACTCTGACCTCACCGTGTGAAGCGAGAGCTTCTGCCACCAGGTCATACTCCGCATTAACAGTTCTTAATTAGACCATTATTACTGATATACAACAAATGATAAATTATGCATATTTAATATAATTGATCTTAGTCCTAGTATATCTTTTATTGTAATTGATTTTCACACAGTTGAATTACTTAGCTGTTTTAACTTTTAAGGTTTAAATAAGTTATTACAAGGACACTAATAAAAATAAGTCATTTTTATTTTTGTGGGGGTTATCCTGGGTAATCTACACATATGCTGCTATGTATGATAATCTATGTAACTGTATTTATGTGTACCTGTACCGGAATAAATAGATTTATACCTAAATAAGCTTACCAGAGTTTCATTAATCTGTCATTACATTGTATCGTCCTCTGTAAATGTATATTCAGCTCGAGACGACGGTAGGCTATACTTGATTTTGCGCCTCGAAATAAAACTTTTCTTCTTAAAAAGACACGTCCACTTTATTTATTAACTTTTCCAGAAGGGCAATGATAAAAATATTATATGATAAGCAAAGTTTGAGGTAGTAAGCAGTGATGGCCGAGTGGTTAAGGCGTCTGACTAGAAATCAGATGGGATCTTCCCGCGTAGGTTCGAATCCTACTCACTGCGATGGCGTTGCTTTTTGTTTATGTTATAATGTAATCAGTTCCAATCTGAGAAAGGGGAATTCAAGACCAATTCCATGGATCAAACGCGGCATCAAGGCACTCCCCCGTGTAAGGGGGAACTGCCATTTATTCTTTATTATTAAGGGATGTGTTGCTGTGTGGTCTCCACACCTTAAAAATAATGAAAATACAAAAGAATTAAAAAATTGAAACCTCGTCGTGGAAATTGTCTTGGTGTTTGTGGTGAGGGGCTCTTGATTCAAGGAACTGGTCCTATCCTCCCCTTAGATCGAACCTGAATGCCTGTCATTTCCCTGTAGCTATATGACCCCTACGGATTTTATTAACAAATTATTTACAAACACCATCTCTCAGCCCACAGCAGGACCTGAACCCACACACAGCAACAGTACTAGCAGCAGTAGTATATAAGAAGAGCTAAACCTGTGTGGGTCATACACGTGGGTCATTATTATTGTTGTCATTCACCAGTATATTTTCATTAAAATAATTCAGTTCCTAAAATATACAGATACGCATCTCTTGGTTGTACACAGCTTGTTCTTTATTGGACTATCTCCATCTTTCTTTATAATGCAGAATTTAAAGATGGACTAAGTAGCTTGCGACGATAACTTTGTAATATTTAAAATTAGCAAAGATATGACGTAGCATATTTCTTGCACATAGCGAGGCCTGGTTATGGACCCGGCCGGGGGCGTTGACCCCCAGAACACCCTCCAGGCATACACTCTCCAGATATACACCCTCCATGTATACACCCTCCAGGTATACACCCTCCAGGTATACACCCTCCAGGTATACACACCCTCCAGGTATACACCCTGGTATACCTATGCAAAGTGCTGTCACAGTGTCCAAGCTCGTGAGATACACTGTTATATTTGCGAAAATATGTCCAGACTCGTCAAACTCAGTGCTATACAACAGCAGAGTTTGACAAGTTTGGCCATATTTCAGTGCTCAGAATTTTTGGTGTATGAACCTATCACCAGATTCTGATAGGTTTAGAAAGAAATAAAAGGCACAGTACCGTAACTGGAACAATACATAAATAACCAGCACAAAGGAGAGACTTACGACGACATTTCGGCCCAAACGGACCGAAATGTCGTGGTACACTTCCCTCCTAAGTGCGGGTTATTTGTGTACTGATAAGTTTATGATCAAAGCTGAGGGTCAGTAAAGCTGCCTAACAACTATACACCACCAATTTAGAAACTTATACCAAAGTCTTATTACGACACATTATGCTTGCAACCGCGCGTGCAGTTTGCATTTGCGTATGTCCCATCGTTTCCACCTGATTTTTTTTTTTATAATAACAATAATTACAAAGATGGCCACTAGCATGCCTGGGCATGCTAGGCATTTTGGGCAGTAAGTTTATTTAGGTACAGTACACATAAATACAATTATCATACATGGTGTAAATTTATTTTTGACATTTTTTATAATGAGACCTTGTACTTCTTGTCGTTCCACCAACATCTTGCTACATTGTCTTCAATAACATTTCTCTTGTGTGCGAGTTATTTTCTATATTATTTCTTAGTTGCTAGTTATTATTATTATTATAATCAAATAGAAGCGCTAAACCACAGGGGTTATTAGTTGCTAGTTATAGAGGGGGTTGGACAAAATAACATGAGCATCTGCTGATTGAACTACCAAAACTTTGGGGCCCAGTCTCTGGACCCATTATGTACCTCTGTAATCTGTAAATACCTTTGTAACTTGTCATGATTGTGACCAGATCTACCCGAGTTCATTACCTTTGTAACTTGCTCAGCTATCAAAACTTTGGGGCCCAGTCCCTGGACCCATTATGTACCTCTGTAATCTTTTGACTACCGCCCACAGGATGGGTATGGGTGCATAATAAAGATATTAAACTAACTGATTGAACTGTCGAATGACTGAATAATCAGTTTATATGTGTTACAGGTCCCTTTCTGCGCTGTCTTCCAAGACGATAATGCACCAATTCACACCGCTAGAGTTTTTCAAAATTGGCATGAAGAACATAAGAGTGAAGTCGAACACCAGGATTGGCCCCACAATCGCCGGGTCTAAATCGAGTATCTGTGGGGTCAGTTGGAACAGCAAGTCGGGAACCAATTTCCTCCACCGTCGTCTTTAGAAGAGTTAGAACAGATTTTGCTTGAGGAATGGCTCAAAATTTCCCTGGATGCTGTTCAGATGCTATATGAATCAATTCCTCGACGAATTAGTGCTGTTGTAGCTGCAAATAGAGGACCAACTCCATACTGAAAATAAAAATATTATAGAACAAGGTGTTCATATTATTTTGTTCAACCCCTCTGTTATATAACATTGTTTGAAGAATGACCTAGGTATGCATGCATGCCGAAGACTTTTGAAATGTGTTTATATACACAGTATTCACACGTGATTGATTTCATAGCTTTATTTTGTAATCTATACCCATCCTGTGGACAGTGGTCAGTCCATACTCGTCCTGCTTGCTGTAGTAACTTCATACACATCCTGTATGTAATCCATACCCATCCTATGGGTAGTATTCACCCCATACCCATCCTGTGGGAAGTATTAGCCCCATACCCATCTTGTGGGTGGTAATCACCTTATACTCATCCTGTGGACGGTATTCACTGCATACCCATCGTGCGGCCGATAGTTACCCCTCTGTTTTTATCGTTTAATACTACTGGATACATTAGGAGTGTGCTGGTACCCTTTTCTATATAATATTTACACAGTAGGAGCAAATTGTGTTTATCTGTCATACTGCATCACAGGATGGGTCACATACAGTGTTAAAATGTCAACCTGAGCTGACATTTCAGGAGCTTTGTCAATGTTCCTGGAGAGCGAAACGTTGCCACAATAAAATAATAATAATATAATATAATATTTTTATTTCGATGCATGTTACAAGTGTACACTGTTATTGGTAGTTACAATTATAAAACTGTAATGCAAGGAGAGCCACTGGCATGCCATGGCATTAGTTGCACTTGTCCTTTTACCTAACATATTGTCGGTAATTTTACCATTATTACAGTGAGAATATCGTCTGGTATACCACTGTGGGATCAACTACGGCAGCTTCAAAGGTGAGCCGGAATTACTATTACTTTAAATAGGTTAGAGGTACATGATGGGCCAGTAGGCTTTCAGCAGTGCTCCTTTATGTTCTTTTGGTAATTGCTTTCTCTCAGGACGTTATATCCGACCCATACACAGGTTATCTTAGGTTGAGTTTCTTTAGGCTAGCCCCAGTCCCATATTTACTGCTGGATAAGTAAGGTTAGATTGCGTGATTACGTTGCTTGAAGCAATGCCCATGACAAACCCACCTAATATTGGACATTTTTAGGAATAAATTAACATCAAACTCGCACGTAGACCAGGAAAACCATAATTACCTAATAATTTATTGTCATAAAAAGCACACAAGTGATATAGATTTTGCGAGAAGCCCCATAGCATTTTGGGCAGTAGTTACTATACTCCCCTGACCTCGCTGAATGCGACCTCCCGTTGCTCATCCAAATAAATCCAAATATTGTTTTTATATTTGTCCAGCAATATGAAAATAATTACAGATATTACGTAAAATAAAGACACTGTCGTTGCCAATAAAGAAAAAGTGTTTAAACTACCCAAGCTGGCTGCACGTACAGCCTCTCGGCTGCCAGTAACCCATCTGACACCACCTCTACTTACACTTTCACCTTAATATCTTATTAATATTATAACAGGTAACCTTCTTTTCACTTCTCGATGTGCCATTTTTATTGACAATTAAAATATACATTTGTTTATTATAAATATCAAAACGTATAATGAAAAAAATAATTAAAATAAATGATGCTGTAAAGAAATAGTTCAAGTACAGATCTACCATCGGTACCTTACTTAAATTTTGTATCAGGAAATAATATTTAGTTTAAATTATTATATTACACGATGTACTTGTATCCATACAGTGAAACATCGTTGCTATCTTGCGTATTATGACAATAGTTTTAATTTAAAGTCATAAATGAAGAATAGATATACAAGTGTGTGTCGATATTTGTGCAAGGTACGGTACAATTGTTTGTTTACGTACCAGCAATCGAGGAGGCGGATGGGTGCATCTTGAGCTTCTCGGGTGTCGTCTCAAAGCAGAGGTTTGCTAAGATCACCTAGCTAGTATCTGTACTCTAGGAAGGACAGAGATAAGTTGTACAAGATGGTGACAGCAAGTAACAGGAACAGCGGCGAGACGAAAGAGGATAAGAAATCTACAGGACCGAGTCCAAGCAATGGCCACGTCTCTGCTCACTGCGACGACGCTGAGAAAGATGGGGGTAAGTCTATAAAGTTTGTCTTTAGGCTGCAAATTTTGTGACTTATTCAAGACTGTGCTTCCACGAATAATGTATGAAGTACAGGGCATTGTTAATGATCAGGTTTTTAAGTTCTGAATAAGTGATGGCGATGGATGCTGATCTCAAGTTAGTAAGGGAGAAGGAAGTTTTTTAGGCAATCGTTACATAATATATATTATATTTTTTTTTACAGTGGTCATGAGGGCACACAGATGATTAGTAACATTCATATGTAACATTATGTAGATTTAGCCTTAAAGTAAATTCCTTTATGTTAACTTTAATATATTAAGCTTTATTTAGGTTAAATTTACAGATGCTTTTACAAACTGCTGTTATATATATATCTACAATGTTTGCATATAACATGTTCATCATAACCATATAAGGGTGATGAATGAGGAAGATTTATCCTAGTCCCTGGGTTTGATCCTATCACTCATGGATATGCTGGGCATGTTTCTCTATACCTTACTCTTCGTCCAGCTAACAATTAGTAGGTTCCTGGGTGTTAGGCGACCATTGTGAATTGCAGCCTGAGGAAGAGGATAAAAGGATCCCAGTGGAAATAAGCCAGACTAGCTATAGACTGCCTCTAAATAATTCCAATTGTCACCATCCCGATGGCCCAGTCCAAGACCAGGCTTCCTGGTTGACAGCCTGATCAATCAGCCTAATTAGTCAGGCTGTTGGTGCACATAGTCTAATGTAGGTGCCACAGCCTACCTGATCAAAAACTGATTTGAGGAGTTTGTGTCAAATTCTTTATTGATGACAGCTATGGGTCTTTTAGTGATTTCCCTTATTAATGAAGGGAAGGCACTGAAAATCTTGGTCCCTAGACATGTATTGAACAGTTTCTTAGTGTACTTTTTGCACCCTTACTTTTTATTAGGGGTATTTTGTACCCTCTGCTGAGCCTCTTGTTTTTGTAGGATGCAATGTGGGACCAATCTCTCCAGAATTTTAAAGGTGTAAGTAGAGAGTACTGTTCAAGGTATTTCAGGTGTTCCCAGAAATATTGGTGCTTGATTAAATTTATACAGGCAGTGAAGGTTCTCTGCATTCTCCAGATCTACAGTTTTTCCTACCTTTAATTAAAAGCTGCTGTTACCATACAGCAATATTGCAGTCTAGAGAGAACTTTTAACTTGGCTTAATATACAGTGGTACCTCGGTTAACGATATTTTTTCGTTCCAGAATGCTGTTCAAGTGCCATTACCAAACGAATTTATCCCCATAAGGAATAATGTAAAATAGACTAGTCCTTTTAGACCCCAAAAATACACTTACAAAAGCATTTAAAAAAATAAACTTACATAAAAGGGCGAGTTTGGGGACCATCGTTAACCGAGGTAACACTGTATGTTGTTTTACAAATTCTAGTTATCCAGCCTATCATTTTCCTTATGAGTGTGATGGTAACACTGTTGTGGTCATCGAATGTAAGATCTGACATTATCACTCGCTAAGTCCTTCACATTACTCTTCTGTTTGATTGTGTGGTATGAGTTTCTTTTATACTCCATTCCCATTTTTATTTCCTCAATTTTACATAGTGGAGTAGCTCCAGTTTGTTGTCATTGAATGCCATAGTGGCTTTATTGAGTTATCCTGGATTGCTAACTCTCCAGGTTAATTGTCCGAATAACATTGTCATTTTTTTCTACAATACATTAACAAAGCTAATTAGTAAGATTTATTTAATTTAAGCATGAGAATAGAGGAGCAATGTAGTAGGCCTATTGACCCATACTAGGCAGGTTTCATGGGACTCCTAACTCAAGTGATAGTGCTTTTGGCTCGCATATGAAGGACCTAGATTTGATCCAAGAGCTGATGGAAATGGGCATGTTTCCTGACACGTGTAGCCCCTGTTCACCATTTAGTGCTTGTGTTATGCTGGGTTAATAATCTGAATAAAATCTTTTACCAAAATTAATGTATATACTCACACTCTTCCTAGTCCTTGTGCAGCATAATGTTTAAAATATAAAATTAGTTTCCTTTCTTTTTGCAGTTTCATTATTTAGGTAATGTACTTAATTACAGGTGCCTCCCAGGAGAAATACATGATTTACAGAAAGAATCTTTAGTGACACTGTTAACTGTCTCCTTTGGTTATTGACTGAAGAAGATTGTTCCTTAAGTAAAACATCTCAATAAAGTTCCTCTCAATGTATATCCATCTTCTCCACTCGTCAGCCTTACACCATATAATTTCATCATAGGTACCACATACTGCCTTGGTACTGTATTCAACTCAGTCAAAAGTACGTACTAGGGTCGAACACTGGGAGAGATGGGATGTATGGGCAAGTCTCATAACTACTGTGCCTTTTACCTATCCAAAATATCCATTAATGGAATGTGAGAGATTTAGATGATATCCGTTGGTACCTCAGTACCTGTGGGGTACTTAGAGATTTCAGGTGACTACTCATTTCAGGATTGTTTTGCAAGTAATTTAATCATAATCTTTAACTTCAGATACTGGAATGCGAGTTGGGAAGGCTTTCCAAGCAGAGATCCCATCGATGCTGCCTTCCCACGGTAAGTTAGTAACTTATAGACTATTATCCTTACATAGAAAACACACTACAGTGGTCCCTCGGTTTTCGCCGAAAATTTGTTCCAGAATGCTGCTAAAGTGCCATTACCGAACGAATTTACTTCCTTAAGAAATAATGTCACGTAGGTTAGTTTATTTCAGACCCCCAAAAATACACTTGCAACAGCACTTACGAAAATACACTTACATAAATGTTCGAGTTTGGAGATGCACGAAAACCGAGGGACCACTGTATAACCAGGTATCTCTCTATTCATTACTGGTAAGTAAATCATTAATGACTTGGATAATAACATAAATGCTGTGTAATTGAATGTTATGCAGTGATTAAAGAATTAAAAAAAAATCAGAAAAAAGTGTTAATATGAAAAAATATAATGTAGTAGCCACTTTATTCTTTTTCTTCATTTTTTTAAATTTTTCCATAGGGCTGCATTAGCCCTTTAATTTTTTTTATTTCACTTCAAGGAAAATTGGCAGACACATGGAAGATGGCACACATTATGCCAATATTTGAAAAGCAAAAGGTGATAAGGCAGACCCTTTAAATTATAGGCTGGGTCTGTTGATAAGTGTTGTGTAAAAAAAAGAATAAAGCCATTGTAGTGTAAACAATTTGACTTTCAATCTGGAAATTCTTTTAAACTATTATGACAAAGTCGCAAAAATTTGTTCTAGGACAGAATGGATGGGCAGATTGTATTTATCTACATTTTTTAAGAAAGCTTTTGTTTGAGTTCCCCATGAGAAACTAATTTAGAAACGTCAAAATGCATTTCATTTTAAAACTTTGAGAGAAAATTATTTCATTTTAAAACTTTGTTTTAGAGAAAAATATCACTGTGGGGAGATGTCACAGGTGGGGTGCCACAAGAACCTGTGCCCCAATAGCATTATTAATTTATATAAATGATTTACTAGAAGGAATAAAAAACTATGTGACTATGCAAATACAGTGGTACCCCAAGTTTCGTACAGCTCCCAACTCAAACAATTATGTAAGTGTATTATTGTAAGTGCTTTTGTAAATGTATTTTTCGGGGTCTGAAACGGACTAATCTAATTTACATTATTCCTTATAGGAACAAATTCATTTGGTAACGGGACTCGAACAGCCTTTTGGAACGAATAAAGTATGAAACTTGGGGTACCACTGTAATTAAAAAAATATTTGGCCTAATAAATAATAAAAATTATTGTAAATCTCTGCAGGATGACTTGGATAAATGGAGTGCATGGAGAAATAGGTGGGCCCCACTTATACAGCAGGTTAGGTTTCGGGCTATCGCTGTAAAGTGAAACATGTCCCTCTTTTTCTTTTTTTCTTTTTCTTTTCACCTTCAAATGCATATGAAGCCTGATAGCATGTTTACACTATCATATACTATATTAAGTGAGCAATAAAGCTAGGCCTAAACAAAATTCATTTACAGTGCACACATTACTTACCTTAAAATATTTTCACCCTTAGCTTATAGCGAGTGGTGAATATATTTATTGTAGGAAGTCTGAGTAAATGAAGAATGGGTATAATTGAAAACCACTGCATTAGTGAAGTGCTGTAAAGTGGGTCTCTCCAGTATATTCTGTTTTATTGTTTTTTTTTCTATCTTGACTAAGATGTGCAGGCTTGAATGTCCAAAAAAATGTGATGTGACATTTTCTTTTTGTAGAGCGTCGGCCAGAGCAGTGTCCTGAGAGAGCCTTGCTGGTGTGGGCACCAAAGCTGGAGCTCAATGAGGAGAGCCGTGAGTGTTTAGAATGCATTTTTGTTGCGAAATATTGACCTTAAAGTTATCTTGTGTGCTGTATATTCCTGAAATTTCTGAAGAATACATGATTACAGTGGTACCTTGACTTACGATATTTTTTCATTCCAGAATGCTGTTCAAGTGCCATTACCAAACGAATTTATCTCCTTAAGAAATGTTGTAAAATAGACTAGTCCTTTTAGACCCCCAAAATTACACTTACAAAAGCATTTAAAAAAATAAACTTACATAAAAGGGTGAGTTTGGGGACCATCGTAAGTCGAGGTACCACTGTATTTACTAATTTTTTTAATTTTAACCTGTTTTAAATAATCGGCATGTAATGATTTAGTAATAAACTGGTATAATGGATGAAAGGTTATTTGGTATTTTTGAGAAATATTTTTCTCCCCATTCTCAGATTGCATTGCAACATTTGATACAGTATTTTGATACATGAATAAGTCACTCAGTACTGTATAATTGTTCCAAATCCCCTTTCCACTTTTCTCCCACTCCACTGCATCTACCTCCATTGGATGTAGTGTGAATAATTAATATTTTTTAATAAGAGAGAAAACTATATTAATGAAGTTAGATACACTTGAAGAGAAAAACACTATACTATAGGCAAGAAGAATATACTACTGAACACTTTTTATGGAGATAGTTAGCAATGCCAGAACATGGGGAGGGGGTCAAATAGTGTTGGTAAGCTAATATATAATCTTGTTGTATTGGCTTCCTGATTAAGAGTTAGCAATGGGTGTCTGTATATTATACAATACTACATCATTTTGGGAAAATTAGGAGAGCCATGAGTGGCTGGATTTGTTGATCAATTTCTTTTGGTATCTTTGTGTCATATACATTTCATTAAAATAAAATAACTTTCATTTCTGTTATAACCTCTTTTTATTACATGATTTTCTTTCTTATTTTACTTTCTGTTAATTGTGGAACTGCTGAAGGTATAGTTATAAAAAAAGGTTATTGTGATTAATAAATACAGTATTTAAAATATTAATTTTTTTTTATAAATATACAGTGGACCCTCGGTTAACGAATACCCCGGAAATCGTGCAATTATGTAAGTATAATTTTGTAAGTTCTTGTGGAAGTGTATTTTTGGGGTCTGAAATAGACTAACCTACGTGAAATTTTTCCTTAAGGGAGTAAATTCGCTTTGGTAATGGCACTTAGCAGAATTCAGGAGTGAAGTTTTACAACTCGGGGTCCACTGTACAGTGGACCCTCGGTTAACGAATACCCCGGAAATCGTGCAATTATGTAAGTATAATTTTGTAAGTTCTTGTGGAAGTGTATTTTTGGGGGTCTGAAATAGACTAACCTACGTGAAATTTTTCCTTAAGGGAGTAAATTCGTTCGGTAATGGCACTTGAGCAGACTTCAGGAGTGAAGTTTTTACGAAACTCGGGGGTCCACTGTACAGTGGTACCTCGAGTTACGATATTTTTTCGTTTGAGAATGCTGTTCAAGTGCCATTACCAAACGAATTTATCCCCAAAAGGAATAATGTAAAATAGACTAGTCCTTTTACACCCCCAAAAATATACTTACAAAAGCATTTAAAAAAATAAACTTACATAAAAGGGCGATTTTGGGGACCATCGTAACTCGAGGTACCACTGTATTATCTAATTTTTCCATGCACAGTACATTATAAGATGCATTACAATCACTACCATTACCTCACCTTCACTACATACAAACAGCATACAGACAAAAGCTTAATACAGTGGACCCTCGGTTTTCGCCGAAAATTCTTTCCAGAATGCTGCTCAAGTGCCATTACCGAACGAATTTACTTCCTTAAGAAATAATGTCACATAGGTTAGTCTATTTCAGACCCCCAAAAATACACTTGCAAAAGCACTTACAAAAATACACTTACATAAATGTTCGAGTTTGGAGATGACCCAAAACCCAGGGACCACTGTATGTGGATTTTAACCCTAAAATAAATATTATTTTCTTTGTATTATATTTTGTATTTAAATTTATGGTTTTGTGTAATTCCAGTTGAACAATACATCTGGCTAGCAAAAGATAAATACGGGTATAATGCCGAGCAAGCTCTCGGCATGTTGTTTTGGCATCGACATGACCTTGAAAAAGCAACTGCAGACCTCGCAAACTTTACACCCTTCCCGGACGAGTGGACCACGGAAGATAAAGTTCTTTTTGAACAAGCTTTCCAGTTTCATGGCAAAAGTTTTCATAGAATTAGACAAATGGTATGTTTATTATAATTGTTAGTATTTTTCTGTTATAGAATTGCATTGTTTTGATCTGCATGAATATGAAACCATATTTGTAGAGTACAGTGCTTGCACTCTAAAGGATGGGTTTGGGATATTTGCTGTTTAGAGGGACATCTAAACTGTCATATCTGTGTGCCTCTGGCAAGACAGTGATAGTGTGAGTGATGGTGAAGATGTTTCTTTTTCGGGTCACCCTGCTTCAGTCGGAGATTGCCAGCGTGTTAAAAAAAAATGTAGGTTGGTAGACAGCAACTGCCTTGGGAGGTACTACCATCCTGTCAAGGGAGTGTAAAATGGAAACATGTAATTGTTTTACACAATGGTAAGATTGCTATGGCTTTTCTTTCTGTCTCATAAACATACACGATAACAGGTACTGCATGCTACTTCTACTTACACTTAAGTCACACTACACATGCATGTATATGTGTATGTACACACATCCATTTGAGTTTTCTTCTATTTTCTTCATAGTTTTTGTTATTATTTATTTACTTTCATATTCACAGGAAAGTGGAAAAAGAATCCTTCCTCTGTAAGCCGTGCGTATCTTAAATATGACTAAAATGCCGAGTGCAAGGGGCTATTAACTCTTCCTCCTGTATAAATTACTAAAAATAAGAAGAAAAACTTTAACAGATTTGCGGTCATTTTTATTACAGTGGTACCTCGACTTACGATATTTTTTCATTCCAGAATGCTGTTCAAGTGCCATTACCAAACGAATTTATCTCCATAAGAAATGTTGTAAAATAGACTAGTCCTTTTAGACCCCCAAAATTACACTTACAAAAGCATTTAAAAAAATAAACTTACATAAAAGGGTGAGTTTGGGGACCATCGTAAGTCGAGGTACCACTGTATTTAGTTTACCTAAGATTTTTGCATCCACAAATATATTCTTGTAGTTTTTATTCCTTCTGGAAAGTCATATAAATTAAAAACCTTATTGGGGCAAGTATTGATCCTTCCAGCATCCCACTTGTGACATCTCCCCACACCAACCTCTATACAGTGGACCCCCGGTGTTCGTGATTTATTCGTTCCAGAATGCTGTTCAAGTGCCATTACCAAACGAATTTATTCCCATAAGGAATAATGTAAATTAGACTAGTCCTTTTAGACCCCAAAAATACACTTACAAAAGCACTTACAAAAATACACTTACATAATTGTTTGAGATTGGAGCATAACGAACACCGGGGGTCCACTGTATTGAGTTATCAAGACTTAATAGTATAGTTTAAATATACTGTATGTAATAGCTCAAAATTGTTTAGTATATTTATAAAAGTTATACTTCACAGGGGACAAATTTCTTAAAGATTCAAATTAAATTAAAGGTTGACCATGATTACTATTGCATTTGTTGTATAATAAGCACAGTAAAGGATTAGATGAAGCTCTGGAAGTAACTGCTTAGTTCATAATCCTATATAACTTAAGTGGAAGGCTTGTATGGGTAACATGTCCAGCTATTAACTTTTACTCATTACACTGCCTTGAAATTAATATCCAACTCATTTTTATTTTATCTATAATGCTGTTGATTTTTTAGATATAAAATATCTAGACATTTTATATAAAACAGGCTTCAGTTGTATGACAGTTATCTCTATGCATTTGTTCTTACGTATATGACATATGTGATGGGAAAATGGGATATTTTATTTCCTTTCATTTTTGCTTTCAGTTACCTGACAAGACTATAGCACAGTTAGTGAAATATTACTACCTGTGGAAGAAAACCCGGCAACGTAGCTCACTAATTGACAGACATGCTCGCAAACACACTGCCAAACTCCAGGTACTAGATATGTGATTTATTATGCATGTAGTCGTTTCTTGATTTATTTTTTAGTATGTACCTTGCTGGTATAAACTTGGTTTCTGTAGATATTGTTCAAAAGTTTTTATTTATTCATATTTTTGTTGTGTGGTATATCTCAGTGAGAATGACAACCTTTTTCTGAGGTCTTAGAATGGTAGTGCCTTGCTATTTGCTTACAAATGCAAATAATACCCCCCAAACCCATTTGACCGTACTATTAAACCTATGTATGCGTTATTTCATCTTAATTTTTTGTGTCATTAATGTCAGGTTTTTCCTGGGAACTCTTTCTTAAGATGTGAAGATGTGGGAAGTACAAAGCCTGCACTTTAAAGGAGGGGTTTGGGCTATTGGCTGTTTGGAGTGACATCTAAACTGTCATATCTGAACGCCTCTTCAAAGACAATGATTATGTGTGAATGATGATGAAAGTGTTTTTCTTTTTTGGGTCACCCTGTCTCAGCGGGAGACGGCTGTCATGTTGAAAAAAAATATATACAGTGGAACCTCGGTTTTCATTTGCCCTTGTTTTCGTCGAATTTGGTTTTTGACAACTTTTTTCGTCAAAATTTTGTCCCGATTTTCATTCATCACCTTGGTTTTTGTCGGTCCGCCGTACTGAACGTGTTCGCCTGCCCGCGCCCACACAAAGCATCCCACGCATTCTGAGTCAGTGTGGCTTTGTTTCTCGTCGAGTGAGCATTACCCTGCGCATTCATCCGAAACATTTCGTAATAATCAATTCTTTTTGTGCTTGTTTATTGAGTGCGACTGCTAAATAAGCCACCATGGGGCGGCCAAAGAAAGTTCCGAGTGCCAACCCTTTGATAAAAAAGGTGAGAAACATGATAGAATTCAAGAAAGAACTCATAGCAAAGTACGGGGTTGGATGTGAGTGGCCAGGATGTGGAAGAGTTGGTGGACGACCACAGGGAAGAGCTAACCACTGAAAAACTGCAACACCTTCAACTGGAACAGCAACAGACCACAGCTGAGGAAATTGCTTCAGAGGAGGAGGAAGAGAGGGGAGACTGTGCCTTCTTCAGTGATTAAGGACATGTGTGCATAGTGGAGTGAGTTGCAAAGTTTTGTGGAGAAATATCAAATAACAAAGCTGTTGCAAGCCGTATCTGCAACATGTTCAATGACAATACCTTGTCCCATTTTAGGCAAATCTTAACCCTTTGGGGGTCGACAGGCCTTCTCAGGAAAGTGTTCCTGGGGTCGAAAATTTTTTGGAAAAAAAAAATTATTTTTTTCTTATGAAATGATAGAGAATCTTTTTCCGATCATAATGCCACCAAAATTATGAAATTTGATCGAAAACTAACGGAATTATGCTTTCGCGAAGTTAGCGGTAGCTATGACACTTACGCATCGGCGATTTTGCCCACTTTGAGCCATATTTTCGACAAATTGCAATGTTTCAGTCTCCTAAAACTATAGCTATTTCGATAGAACTCCATTTTTCCTATCGATTGAGTACAAGAAACTGCCTATTTACCAATTTCATCTACCCAAAATAGTGGTCAGAAAATGGCAATTTTCCAATTTCACACAAATTTCAAACGATGCCAATTTCAAAATAGGGTCTAGAATAAACAAGGCAGACATTCCTGGCACTAAAATAACATGTTCTCTGTTCATTAGTCACGTCTCCAGGCCCCTGTTCCATTACTTTTGCTTTTCATTTTGAATTTTTATTCTCACAAAAAATAGAAGATTTACTGTTATGTATACAACTGCATCATTGTAAAAATGGTACAAATAATATCAGAGCACTTGTGCATGAATATAAGACTCGCCAGTTGATGTGTATTGGAGGCATGGTGTGATTTGTTTACTCTTGAACATCGTCAAAAATCGAACATTTTCGCTACTTTGAGCTCAATTTCAAGGTACTTGTCATTGTCATACCAATCAAAATCATCTCTATTTCTGTAATATATCTTCCATTCTATCAAATGAGACCAAGAAAACGAGAATACATCAATATATACCATACGAAAATCGACTGCAAAGTCGCTGTTTTAATCGAAAAAAAACGGTCAGAGTTTTTTTTCTCTCATTATGCAGTGTGTACTGCAGGATTTTTTTTATACTGCGCACACTGACCACACAGACCCATTCTTTCATATGTATGCCTACCAGACGTTTTCTGCTTAAATTGAGGCCGCTAGAATTTGGGCGTACTAGTACGGCACCAACCCCTGCTCGTAAAACGTACTAGTACGGCACCGACCCCCAAAGGGTTAAAGACGCCAGAAACAGACCTCTCTGGACAGATTTTTTGTACGACAGGGGTCCAGTGCCAGTAAAAGACAAAGAAGGGAAGTAACCCTGGATAGGGACTTAATACCATACCTGAAGTCCTTATGGAGGGGGATTCCCCTTCCAACCAATAACCTCTCCTCCTCCCTCTTCCCTCCTTGTGTCTTCCATAAGTCAACAGAGAGTCTTCAGTAAAGTTAAGAGTGATGTTAAATGTTCATTTATCCATTTCATTAGTCCTTTATATTTATTTCTCATTGTTTTCTGTATGTCAAACTTTAGTTATTCTCTATAAAATGTATTTTTTGTTAATACTTTTGGGTGTCTGGAACAGATTAGTAATTGGATTTAAATTATTTCTTATGGGAAATATTGCTTCAGTTTTCGTCAAATTCGGTTTTCGTCAGACTTTCTGGAACGAATTAATGACAAAAACTGAGGTTCTACTGTATATGTATACATATATATATTTTTTAAAATGTCAGCTGTCTCCCACCGAGGCAGGGTGACCCAAAAAAGAAAGAATCACTTTCACCATCATTCAGATTTATTCTTAACTATGCATTCATGTGTCTTACATGTTAAAATATTACTTTCTGCAGCAAGTTTCTGAGGGTGTTGTAGGAGACAGTAGTGGAGATCGGTCCGAGGAGGATGAGGAAGGCAGAACTGGGGAGGAGACAAAGACTTGCTCCAACTGCACTATCCCAGCATCTGTGCTCAATGAATCACCTAAGGGTCTACAGTGCCTCACCTGTTATAATCATTGGAAGTAAGCATCATTTAGACAAAGTCAAGCATTAAGTATTATCGTAATGTTTTTTAATTTAAGAAATGTGTAGAATTTGGATTTTCTTCTGTTTCATAGTGCAAAGAAATCTACATATTGTAAAGTGATTTGATTCAACAAAATACTGTGGTAACCTTTCTATATTTGGCATTTATTTTCTATACAATTAATATTGAAAAAAAATTACAGTAATTGTCAAGTGAATAGACTGGGATTTTACAGAAAAATGGGCTGCTTGAGACCTACTGTGGGACCTATGAAGAGAGACAAACAGCTAATAAAACATAAACGGCGTCCACCTCGTGGCATGCACATCAACCATGAAGTAAGTGGCTACTAACCTACTTGTTCATATGTATACTTGCTTTACACACTAAGGAGAAAATAGGAAACATTTTTTGGTAAAATTTGAAAACGGGGAGATTCTAATTGGAAAGAATGCCTACATTTTATAAAAAATAGTAATAGAGTAGTATGATTTTTTTTTTTAGGTTTAATTTATTCGACTGGTTCTAAACCAGCCCAGAGGTAGATAAGTTTGTAAAGTTTAAGTATAACTTTTTAGGGGTAAAGCGTTGCTCAAACTCAGGGATTTACTGTATGAAACGACCAGCATTGCAAAAAAAAAATTTGAAATACTCTAGTGGAATAGATGATTTAGCAACTAATGATTTGATAAAACGTCTCGGTGTGTTATATCGTTATGTTTAGATTTTGTTATTGATGGGTGGAAGTAGTTATACATTTATTTTTATGCTCCTGCTCATGAATATGTATGGATGGGATGTCCGTCATATGTTACTCTTGTGTGTGACTTTGGCAATTCTTTGTGTGACATTGTATTTCATCCACGTCAACCCATAGGTAATACCACTGGTGTCAGTGCAGCCAAGAATGCAGGTGGGGGTGCTAAGAGGCTGAAGTGATCTACTGGGATTTGTGACCCAGGGTAAAGTCTGTGACCCTAAAGCCGTGAGAACGTAACAGCTAGTGAGTGTATACTTACTACTGACAAAAGTCTCCCTAGATGCAAATATCCTTTTTCAATTTATGACTCATTTTCACTTTATTATATTGACCAGTTATCATGAAAGCACATCAATTTAAGAAATTTCACATATACAGTGGACCCCCGGTGTTCGTCCATTTTTCGTAACAGAATGCTGTTCAAGTGCCATTACCAACCGAATTTATTCCCTTAAGAAATAATGTAACATAGACTAGTCCTTTTACACCCCCAAAACTACACTTATAAAAGCATTTAAAAAAATAAACTTACATAAAAGGGCCTGTTTTGAGCAGGACGAACACCGGGGGTCCACTGTACAGTGGACCCCCAAGTAACGAACAAAATTCATTCCAGAAGCCTGCTCAAGTGCCATTACCGAACGAATTTACTCCCTTAAGAAATAATGTCAAGTAGGTTAGTCCATTTCAGACCCCCAAAAATACACTTACAAAAGCACTTACAATATTATACTTATATAATTGTACGATTTCCGGGGTGTTTGTAACTCGGGGGTCCACTGTACATATAATGAAACTTTTTTTTTTTTTAAATAATTTCTTTGATTTTTGGGCATCTTGTGATTTTTAAGCTTCCCCCGGCGCCAAATTGCAATCCTGTCTGTACTGTTGACTAGTGTGCTGTGTTAAAAAAATGTATTATAAAATTATAAATCATGACTGACTTTTTTTTTAAAATTTTAAAACCTTGCCACAATAGCTCATCTGGAGATAAATTTTGAGCACATCGATCTGTAGGTGGCATCACCAGAAAATCATTGAAAAAATTTCCAGGATATCAAATTATGATTGATTTGATGTTATCATCTGTTGTTTGCCTTAGAGAGAACCAGCTATAAGACCTTGTTTTGGATTGCATTTCAGTTTCCACCCAATAAGTGGCCCTACAATAGTAGCAGTTGTTTAAAAATTTATATTGATCATATAACCTGAAGGAAAATATGGCTTGCAGGCAGGGGCAACTATATCATGCGGACCTATATCTAACTATTTCTTGTGTATTAACACTTTTTTCATAATAACAGTCTGATCAAAGTACCAAAACTTACTTTCTTTTCCCAAAGTCTTCCATTTCCAAAATCATCCTTAATGATTCTTGTTATTGTTTCACAATAATTCTTCTGTGTAGCTCTTACAGTCTGGTCTGTTTTATTATACCTTTTCTTCTATAGTGAATCTCATATTCTATATTATCCTTTATATTTTTGCTAGAATTTAGGGTTGTTATAACATAGCTTTAGTTTTGCCCAAAATACTCTTTTTTTTTTTTTTTATCTTTCTCTTTTTTTTTTAACACATTGGCTGTTTTTCACCAAGGCAGGGTGACCCAAAAAGAAAGAAAAATCTTTCATCATCATTCAACACTTTCACCATCACTCATACATAATCACAGTCTTAGCAGAGGCGCTCAGATACGACAGCTTAGACGTCCGTCCAAACTGCCAATATCCTAAACCCCTCCTTTAAAGTGCAGGCATTGTACTTCCCATTTCCAGGACTCAAGTCTCTCTAACCGGTTTCCCTGAATCCATTCACAAAATATTACCCTACTTACACTCCAACAGCTCGTCAGGTCCCAAAAACTATTCATCTCTAGTCACTCCTATCTAACACATCCATACACGCTTGCTGGAAGTCCAAGCTCCTCGCCTGCAAAAACCTCCTTTACCCCCCTCCCTCCAAACTTTTCAGGGACGACCCCTACCCTGCCTTCCTTTCCCAACAGATTTATATGTTCTCCAAGTCATTCTACTTTGTTCCATTCTCTCTTAATAATCAAACCACCTCAACAGCCCCTGTTCAGCCCTCTGACTAATACTTTTAGTAACTCCACACCACCTAATTTCCACACTACGAATTCTCTGCATAATATTTACACCACACATTGCCCTTAGACATGACATCTCCACTGCCTCCAGCCGCCTCCTCGCTGAGCATTTACAACCCATGCTTCACACCCATATAAGAGTGTTGGTTCCACTATACTCTCGTACAATTCCTTCTTTGTCTCCTTGGATAACGTTCTTTGTCTCCACAGATACCTCAACACACCACTCGCCTTTTTTTCTTCATCAGTTCTATGGTTTACTTCATCCTTCATAAACCCATCCACTGACAAGTTAACTCCCAAATATCTGAAAACATTCACTTCTTCCATACTCCCTCCCTCCAATGTGATATCCAATTTTTCTTTATCTAAATTGTTTGATACCCTCATCACCTTACTCTTAACTATACAGTGGACCCCCGAGTAACGAACACCCCGGAAATCGTACAATTATGTAAGTATAATATTGTAAGTGCTTGTGGAAGTGTATTTTTGGGGGTCTGAAATAGACTAACCTACGTGACATTATTCCTTAAGGGAGTAAATTCGTTCGGTAATGGCACTTGAGCAGGCTTCTGGAATGAAGTTTTTACGATTCTCGGGGGTCCACTGTATTCACTTTCAACTTTCTACCTTTACACACCGTCCCAGACTCGTCCACTAACCTTTGCAACTTTTCTTTAGAATCCCCCAAAAGCACAGTATCATCAGCAAAAAGTAACTGTGTCAACTCCCATTTTGCATTTGATGCCTCATAATTTAATCCCACCCCTCTCTCCAACACCCTAGCATTTACTTTTTTACAACCCCATCTATAAATATGTTAAACAACCATGGTGACATTGCACACCCCTTCCTGTCTAAGACCTACTTTGACTGGGAAGTAATCTCCCTCTCTACTACACACCCTAACCTGAGCCTCACTATCCTCTTAAAAACTCTTTACAGCATTTAGTAACTTACTACCTATTCCATACACTTGCAACATCTGCCACATTGCTCCTCTATCTACTCTATCATGTGCCTTTTCTAAATCCATAAATGCAATGAAAACGTCCCTACCCTTATCTAAATACTGTTCACATATATGCTTCACTGTAAACACCTGATCTACACATCCCCTACCCATTCTAAGGCCTCCTTGCTCATCTGCAATCCTGCTCTGTCTTACCTCTAATTCTTTCAATAATAACCCTACCATACACTTTACCTGGTACAGTGGTACCCCAAGTTTCATACAGCTCCCAACTCTAACAATTATGTAAGTGTATTATTGTAAGTGCTTTTGTAAGTGTATTTTTGGGGGGTCTGAAATGGACCAATCTAATTTACATTATTCCTTATGGGAACAAATTCGTTCGGTAACGGCACTCAAACAGCCTTCTGGGACGAATTATGTTCGAAACTCGGGGTACCACTGTATACTCAGTAAACTTATTCCCCTATAATTTTTACGATCTCTTTTGTTCCCCTTCCCTTTATATAAAGGAATTATACATGCTCTCTGCCAATCCCGAGGTACCTTTCCCTCTTTCATACATTTATTAACAAAAATACCAACCACTCCAACACTATATCTCCCCCAGCTTTTAAAATTTCTGTCATGATCCCATCAGTTCCAGCTGCTTTACCCCGTTTCATTCTGTGTAATGCCTCAGACACCTCAGACTCCTCAAAATATTCCCGCCATTCTACCCAATACCTCTAGCTCCCCATCTACTAACTTCCCTACTCTGTTTTTAACTGACAAATCCATTCGTTCCCTAGGCTTTCTTAACTTGTTTATCTTACTCCAATTTTTTTTCTTATTCTCAGCAAAATTTCTTGACAGTGCCTCTCCCACTCTGTCATTTGCTCTCCTTTTGCACTCTCTTCACCTTTCCTTTACTCTCCATGTACTCTGCCCTTATATCACTTCTGCTTTGTAAAAACCTGTCATAAGTCACCTTTTTCTCTTTTATCGCACCCTATACCTCATCATTCCACCAGTCACTCCTCTTTCCTCCTGCACCCACCCTCCTATAGACACAAACTTCTGCCCCACATTCTGATACTGCATTTTTAAAACTATCCCATCCCTCTTCAACCCCCCAATACCCATATTTGCACTAGCCCACCTTTCTGCCAAAAGTTTCTTATATCTCACCCTAACTTCCTCCCTTAGTTTATACACTTTTACCTCTCTCTTACTTACTGTTGCCATTTTCCTTTTGTCCCATCTACCTCTTATTCTAACTGTAGCTACAACTAGATAATGATCCGATATATCTGTTGCCCCTCCATAAACATGTACAGTACGTACATCCTGAAGCCTACCCATCAACCTTTTATCCACCAATACATAACCTAACTACTTTTATTACATGCTATATCGTATCTTGTATACTTATTTATCCTCTTTTTCATAAAATATGTATTACTTATTACCAAACCTCTTTCTTCACATAGTTCCCCATTTTCATTTACCCCTGGCACCCCAAATATACCTACTACTCCCTCTACAACATTTTTACCCACTTTAGCATTGAGATCCCCAACCACAGGTACTCTCTCACTTGGTTCAAAACTCCCCACGCTCTCACTCAACATTTCCCAAAATCTCTCTCTCTCTCTCTCCTCCAGGTGCATAAACACTTACTATAACCCACTTTTCACATCCAACCCTTATTTTACTCCACATAATCCTTGAATTTATACATTTACATTCCTTCTTTTCCTGCCATAACTAGTATTAGCTCTATTAGAAACCCCTGACCTAATTTCATTTATTTCTCCCCATTGAACCTCTCCTACCCCCTTCAGCTTTGTTTCACTTAGAGCCAGGACATCCAGCTTCTTTTCATTCATAACATCCACAATCATCTCTTTCTTATCATTTGCACTACAACCACGCACATTCAAACATTCCACTTTGACGGTTTTCTTCTTTTTCTTTTTAGTAGGCTATACAGGAAAAGGGGTTACTAGCCCATTGCTCCCGGCATTTTAGTTGACTTTTAAAACACGCATGGCTTATGGAGGAAAGATTCTTAATTCACTTCCCTATGGATGTGAAAGGAAAAGCAATAAGAACAAGAACTATTAAGATAAAATCAAAGAAAACTCAGATGACTGTGTATACATAAATGTGTACATGCATGTGTTGTGTGACCTAAATGTAAGTAGAAGTAGCAAGACGTACCTGAAATCTTGCATGTTTATGAGATAGAAAAAAGACACCAACAATCCTACCATCATGTAAAACAAATACAGGCTTCCATTTTACACTCACTTGGCAGTACGGTAGTACCTCCCTGGGCAATTGCTGTCTACCAACCTATTACCTATGCTCTTGTGTACTATTTATTCCATGAAATGGTCAGCTTGCTGTGAGATTTGTGTACTCTGCTTACAGATGACATCTTGCAAGGTAAAAGCAATATTTATCACAAGATATAGAAAGCGCATATGTTGTTGGCTGAACCTCGTGTGCTGCATATGAAAAGTAAATTCAAGGTTACAGTACGGGGTGTTTACTCTTGTGTGGTTGACCATATCTAAATTCTGTAGTACAGATTAGACATTTGTTAATTCATACTGAGTCTCCTAGGAGTTTGCCATTTGTCATTTACATGTAAGAACTTACAGGAAAAATAAAGTTAAACTTCCAGCATCTCTTTTCTACCATAAAAGGCAAAGAATTGTATGTCTTTGCCTAAATTAAACATTAGAAATTAACACTCCTTTGATGTTGTGTAGAAGCATTTACTCCAGGACAGGGAAAGCCTAGCCTCAGGCTGAGCTGTAAGTTTGAAATTGGTTGCATGTATGTCATAAGCAGCATTTATACTTGCTGGTTATAGTGGAGGGATCTCTTCTGTGTCTTGAGAAATCAGGTGATCTTTGATTTTTATGATCTAGTCAGCCTTCAGTGGTAAATTATAAAGTGATTCTGTAGTGCATATGTCTGACAAGTTTTTCTAAACCTATCATCTTTGATGATTTGCTCTTGAGAGGAAAACTTGATGCTTTTTAATCTTTGGTGCATATTATTGGGTGTCATTCCATCTAGTTCTGCTTAAACTGCTACCCCTTTCCAAACAGGCTTTCCTAATTTGTCTTCTTGCAGTCTCTCTTCTTGCTTTTATTGAACGTCTTTCAGATTACTTTAATAGCGGTCTTACCAACACATTGATGGTCAGGAACAATTTTTTTCATGAATTTTCTAGACTTTTCATCATAAATACACTAGATTGATTCCTACTATGATTTATATATGTATAGTCCTCCAAAGGGAGTGATAAAAGAGATTTTGTTTCCCAGAGCTGAGGAGGTGAGTGGGTGTAGCAAACATGTATATACTGCTGGCAGATGTATAAAAGAGACACATGCAACGTGAGGTATTTTTATTGTGGAAATGTTTCACCCATCCAGGGCTTTTTCAATCAAATGATTCAATAAGCCACTGATGGACAAAACATTTCATGTTTGTGTCTCTTTTACACACATGGTTAGTCTGCCAGGTGCAGTCTGTTTATGATTGGCCCGTCTTGTACAGGTCTGCAAACCCTTTTGTATAATCAAAGGTGAGATCCGAGAATTAAAAAGATTTATGGTATAGACAGGTTGTACCGTGAGTATGACAAACTTGCCTTCTCAGAAACCTCATTGTTTAATCATTTGTTAGAGTACAATGTATTGGGGAATTGCTGATAGCAAAGTTGAACTAAACAACTGATTGTGGTAAAACATGTGTTCAAACAATACAGTACAGTGTATTTTTTTGGGACGGGGAGGAGGGACGGGAGCGGGGGTTGTTAAAAGTTGTCTATCACAAACGCAAAACTTAGTAGTAGATATTGTCTGTAAGAAATCATTATGATAAAAAAATGTATGTATGAAGTGTATAGTTAGAACAGAGTAGATTACCTGACTTACTTTCTTTAAAGAAATGCTGAGTAAACAATTGTGGAGAGAAAGGGGGTATAAAAGCTTAAAGTTCAAAAATAATATCTGTTCAAGGGAGATGCTTTGATGCTGGTGAAGGGCTCTTGATCTAAGGAATTTGAGCTACCTCCCCTTGGATCAACCCTCGATTACCTTCTATACCCAAGGTGCTGTATGACCCCTACGTGTTTAAAACTTCCCATGAATATAATAATAATAATAATAATAATAATAAAGAGGTATACAGTTTAGAATAAAATGGATGTGTTTTGTTTGTATAGAGAGAGAGAGAGAGAGAGAATAAATGAGAGAGTGAGGATAAGAGAAAATGAGAGAGATGGGGGGGAGGAAAGGAGTGTGTGTGTGGGGGAAGGGGTTGTTCAATGATTTTTAAATCTAGTGAATCATTGTTCTGAGAGACATTAATATTAAAATGGAAGACCTATTGCAGAGGGCATTGTAATGGTTGTGAATGTTGCAATAAGGAGAAGGGTGGAGGCAGTGGAGATGCCATGTCTGAGGGCAATGTGTGGTGTGAATATAATGCAGAGAATCCGTAGTTTGGAGATTAGGAGGTGTGGGATTAACAAAACTATTATCCAGAGGGCTGAGGAGGGGTTATTGAGATGGTTTGGACATGCAGAGAGGATGGAACGAAATAAAATGACTTCGAGAGTGTATAAATCTGTAGTGGAGGGAAGGTGGGGTAGGGGTCGGCCTAGAAAAGGAGGTTTTGTGTGTGAGGGGCTTGGACTTCCAGCAAGCGTGCATGAGTGTGTTAAATAGAAGCAAATGGATACAAATGGTTTTTAGGACTTGACATGCTGTTGAAGTGTAAGCAAGGTAACATTTATGATGGGATTCAGGGAAACCGGCAGGCCGGACTTGATTCCTGGAGATGGGAAGTACAGTGCCGGCACTCTGAAGAAGAAGGGGTGTTAATGTTGCAGTTTTTATAACTGTAGTGTAAGTATTCCTCTGGCAAGACAGATAATTTGAGCAAGGGGCTAATAACTCCCTTCTCCTGTATAAATTACTAAATGTAAATAGAAGAAAAGCTTTATAAGGTTTTCGTTTTTTTCGAGTAACCTTCCTTGGTGGTAGACGACCAGTATGTTGGAAAAAAAATTGATAATTTATTGTGTAATCCAGGCTTTGTAGTTTTCCTTGAAAATAACAGGCAACATTTTAACATCCTTGATGGCTTGTAAGTGTATAATTTTGCCAATAACAAGCAGCATGCACTTGTGTATGATTGCTGACTTTGCAGATGTGAGCACAGTAACCCTCTCCTTGGAGTGTTTCTGTCCTTGGATGTGCTGTGGCTTGACATACCTTGCCATAATAAACTTTGTCTGGTGGTCTTATACTGTGTATTCAGTACAGGTTTGGAACCCAGAACCTGTTTTCCCATAGACACTCATGTTATAATCAGAGATGTCTTCCCTAACCATAGTACTCCATATCTAATTTCACCCAATTTTTTAACTAAAATATTTAATATTTTACATACACTGCTGTTCATTTTTCTGTTATGAAATATTTAACATTGTTTAATGAATGTGCACATTTAAAACAAAGCAGAACTACAGTACAGTACATATATACAGTAGAACCCCCATATCCGCAGATTTGGTTTCTGCAGTTTCAGTTATCCACGGTTTACTGTGGCTCGAAAATAACCCTTAATTTTGCTTAATAATGGCCACAAAGCACAAAAATAGTGATATTGGCAGTTCTTCAAAGCCTAAGAGAAGCCATGAAGTGCTTCCCATCAGAGAAAAAGTGCTAGTTCTCCATTTATTGTGCGTAATTTATCAATTAAACTTTATCGTAGGTATGTATGTAAACAAAAAATGAATTATAAAGGGTTTGTTACTATCCACGGTTTCAGGTATTCGCGGTTGGTCTTAGAACATATCCCCCGCAGATATGGGGGGAGGGGGCTACTGTAGAACAAAACAGATATGTAGGGGCAGGCAGCAGATAGACTCTCCCTCTTTCTCTTTCTCACTCCTATTCACTCTCACCTTTATACACATTGTGTTTAACAACAGTACTATTTACACGTGCTCACCACTACATCGCTGTGGTCGAGTGTGTGGTGTGAGAGGAATGGGGTGACGTGTAGGAGCGGGCAGCCACTGGACTGCCTGTCTTTCTTTCTCATTTTCACTCCCACTGAAGTAGAGTGACCCGAATCAAAAGAAAACACTTTCACTGTCACTCATTCAGTCATTGTCTCACCAGAAGGGTGCTGATATCACAGTTCAGATGCCCCTCCAAATTGAAATATCCTCATCCCTCCTTCAGAGTGCAGGCATTGTACTTCCCATCTCCAGGACCGAAGTCTGGCTAACTGGTTTCCCTGAATCTCTTCATAAACGTTACTTTGCTCGAACTCCAACAGCATGTTGAATCATAAAAAGCACTTGCTTCTTCTTACTCACACACCTGTTGAATGTCCAAGCCCTATGCATACACAACCTCCTTCACCCCCTCCTGTCAACCTTTCCTAGGATGAACCCTACCCCTCCCCTCCACTTCCTTCCACTACAGATTTGTAAACCCTCCAAGTCATCATATTTTGCTGCATCCTCTATAAATGTCCAAACCGCCTCAGTAACCCTTTTTCAGCCCTCTGGATAATGCTTTCAGTATCCTCGCATCTCCTAACCTCCAAACTACAAATTCTCTACTTAATATTGACACAATACAATGCCCTCAGTCACAACATCTCCACTGTCTCCAGCTTCCTCCTCGCTCCAATTTTATAAGTCTACTGTCAATAGAAAGCAGATTTATACAATTGAAAAAAGGAGTGCATATTAAGATGACAGTGGCCAAGAACACTATTTCAGAAACAATTGTGCTCTACAAGATTTAATCAATAACTAGAATAGAATGTTCACGTTTTATGCAGACAGTGATTGTCTGAAAGCCGTAAAAAACTGTTGCACATTGCAGGTGCCAACTAACCAAAGGTTTGGTGATGTGTCATATCAATGGTTTCTCTAGTTATAAATTTATAATGTATCCCTTGCTGGGAAAATACATAATGAAAGAAAGCATAAAGTAATTTTATAAACAGGTGAACATAAAAATAAATACAGTGGTACCCCGGTTTACGATGGTCTCCAAACTCGACCTTTTATGTAAGTTTATTTTTTTAAATGCTTTTGTAAGTGTATTTTTGGGGGTCTAAAAGGACTAGTCTATTTTACATTATTCCTTATGGGGATAAATTCGTTTGGTAATGGCACTTGAACAGCATTCTGGAACGAAAAAATATCGTAAACCGGGGTACCACTGTACTGATTATATCCTTGAATAGCTGGAGGGATTCAATAAATAACATGGTATTATATGCACATTAAGCCACCTGGAGAAAGGTCATCTACAGACAAGGTTACTGCAATGAATTATTTGCAATAGTTTGTTAATTTGGCCAATGACCATAAGTTATCGTAATACAGTGGTACCTCTACTTACGAGCAAAATTTGTTCCAGACGGCTATTCAAGTGCCGATACCGAAGGAATTTTTTCCCATGAGAAATAATGAAAATTAGATTAATCCATTTCAGACCCCCAAAAATACACTTACAAAAGCACCTACAAAAATACACTTACATAATTGTTCGAGTTGGGAGCTGCTCGTAAGTAGAGGTACCACTGTAATACTGTATAAAATGCCTGTGAGGCAAGATTATTCTGGAAAGGGCTGTGGGGCATTGACCCCGGAATGCTCTCCAAATAGACTATATGTAGACTTGAAATATTTGAGCTTTCTTGCCATGAAAAACTTGTGATAGACTGAAAGACTCCACAGAAAGAGGATCACTGTGTTGAACTATGCAAGTGCAGCAACAATACACAGGTTCAAGCTATTTGTTATTGACAAAAGTAAGAAAATGTTATCTTTTATTTATAGGTGAAACACAAGGCCTGTATTAAGCAATAATTTGCCAACAAATTGTTTCACAAACATTTTGTGCACCAAGCATGAACAGTTAGGGAACACTTTTATATTAATTGTGTGATTGGGTTTTGGAGGAGTATTAACGAAATTGAGCTCGTTTGGTTGAGATTATCTCTTGTCTCTACTCACTGACTAGACACGTACCACATCTGGTGTGTTTTCACACAGATTGTTGACAATGTGAGAAGCTGCAGGAGCAGCATTGCTCAATTTTATGCAAAATATAACATTAGTTTATGTTTCATCCCATCCAGAAGGGGTTTCTAAATGCTAATGGGTGATACAGAATGTAATGGTTCAAAAGTTACAAGGAAAAATAGTCAGTTACTTGGATACAAAATTTGAGGTTTTTTGGCAGTTTCATGCTGGTGGGAAGGTAGCATCGCTTAAGCTCTTGGCGTAGTTACTTCTACAGTGTATATTATCCATCTCTAGATACAAAAATTAAGGCATTGTACAAGCAGTGATGCCTCTCAGAGCTTCTAGATTATCTTGCACACAAAGTAGTTTAATGGAGACCATGGAGAGGCTTTAAAGTGTTTGGATTGAGAACCAAAACCAAATCAACGTTACTGTAAGCATGTTGCTGATAGAGGAGAAGGACAAGAGTTTATTTAAGGATTTAAAAGTAAAGCAGTGGAGACTTTTATTGCTAGTCAATGGTGGTTTTCAAGATTTAGAGGCATAACTGCTTGCATAACATTAAAATTACTGGTGAGGCTAAGAGTGCTGGTGCAGCTGCAACTTATCAAGGTATGTTGCAGGAAATAATTGAAGAAGATGGCTACACACCGCAGCAAGTGTTTACTGTAGATGAAACTGAGTTGTACTGGAAGTGGATGCCAGCAAGAAACTTCATATCTGCTGAAGAGAAGACTTCTTCAGGTCTTAAGGCTGCCAAGGACCATCTTACTCTACTTGTGGGTGGAAATGTAGCAGGAGATTTTAAGCTTAAGCCTTTGATAGTGTACCACACTGAAATACCAAGGGCTTTAAAGGCCTATGGGAAACCCAAACTCCCTTTAATTTGGTGCTCCAACAAGAAAGCTTTGGTAACTGTAAATATATTTAAAGATTGGTTTTTACACTATTTTTGCCCAGCTGTTGAAAAATACTGCACCACTAACAACATTGCTCACAAGGTACTCCTACTCATAGATAATGCCTCATGTCATTCATTTAATTTAAATAACCTTTCTGAACATGTCAGAGTTGAGTTTCTTCCCATGAATATAATGGCGTTGATTCAGCAAATGGATGAAGGTGTTATAGCCACACTTGAGACTTATTATTTAAGAAGAACCTTTGCCCAACTAATCAGAGAAACGGAGGGTGGGAATAAGCCAGCAATAAAGGAATTTTGGGAAAGTTTTGGCATCATGAATGCTATTGCAAACATCTGTGATTCTTGGAATGAAATCACATCAGAAACAATGAACAGTGTGTGGAAAATTCTCTGGCCTGATTGTGTCCATGGTTTCGGGGAGACAGCTCAAGGCATTCTCCAGAACATTGTGAACTTTGCCAAAGATGTTGGCTTTGAAGATTTCGATGAGACTGATGTGGTGGATTTGTCAGATTCAGATGGACAAAACCTTTCTGATGATGAATTGATTAAGCTTGAACTAAAGCAAGCTACATCGGGAGAGGATGAGGAAGAGAGTGCTGATACCGATCCCACTTCTCAATTAACCCTGAAGCAGTTGTCAAAGTCTTTCAACCTAATAGAAGCAGCTATGGCAATCTATACAGAAAATGATCCAAATCTAGAATGCAGCATAAAAGTTAGGTCGAAGATGGACAATGCAATCGCCTGCTACAGGGAGCTATATAGAGAAAAGCAAAGGCGAGTTGAACAGCCTTCTTTAGAAAAGCAAAAATCTTTACATCCCTCTACAAGACTGATAATCTCAGGGAAGCGTCCTCCTTTAGCTGAAGTAAGACCCTCTGCAATCAACTTGACCTGCAGCAAGAATATTTCTCCAAAAGCTAGTCAATCAGAAGAAAGGGAAGGCAGTCCTACTTCCCTCACTCCATCCAACTAACACCCAAACTACAAATTCCCCTCCAAGCCATCATATGCAGCTGTGTCAGTTATCTCTGGTGAGTGTTCGTATCTTCGCTGCTGTACTCTATTTATATTTGATTTTATATTTCTTCATTAATTTTTATTTTCTTAAGTTTTGGTTTGAATTTTTATTTTCTCAATTTATGGCTCATTCTTCTTGTTATGTACAGTATTACAATTTATACAGCAAATGGTTATAAGAAAATATGATTTATTTGTTAGAATCCACTTTACAAGCATTTACAGTATAATATTTATACTACACAAACATGACACTTCCATTGTCTCTAGCCTCCTCCTGCAACATTCAAAGATCATGTCTCACATCCATTCAGAAGTGTTGACATTATACCCTGGTAAATTCCCTTTTTTTGCATCTATTGATAAACATCTTTCTTTCCAAAGATGCCTCAACATACCACCAACTTTTTTTTTCTCTTGTCTGTTCTGTGGTTCACCTCATTTTTTGAAGACCCATCAGTCAACACGTCCACTTACAAATATCCAAATACTACATCAGCTTCCTCCATGCTCCTTCTTTCCAATCTGATACTCGGTTTACCATTTCATTGACTTTTTTGTTATCTTCATCACCTTGCTCTTTTTTGTTCAGTTTTAATTTCCTTCTTTTACATAGCTTTTCAAATTCATCCACTAACCTTTGTAACATACCTTCGGAATCTCCTAAAATAAATGTCATCAGTAAAGACCAACTGTGACAATTTTCACTTTGTAACAGATCCATCATCTTTGAAACCCATGCTTCTTGCTAACAGCCCATCTATAAATATATTACACATCCATTGTGACATAGTGCATCCCTATCTAAGTCCTACTTTCACTGGAAAATAGTCTTCCTCTCTCCTACAAACCTTAACATCTGTATAAAAGCTCTTTACTACTTTTAGTAACTTATCACTTGTTCTATACATTTGCAGTGTCTGCCACACTGCTTCTCTAGCCACCCTTTCATATTCCTTTTTTCTTAACCCATAAATACGGCAAAAGGTTCATTACCCTTATCTAGTTATTGTTCACTAAATCGTATTCTTGTCTTACCCCTAACTCTTTCAATAATATTTTTACAGTACAAGTTACCTGGTACAGTATACATACTCAATAGGCTTATTTCCTTGTAGTCCTTAACCTCTTTCTTGTCATTATAAACTGATACAAAGCCATAGTTGAATATTTCTTCTTACTGTCAACAGGGAAAACAGAGGCAACAGTTGTAAACAAAATAGTGCTGAAAGAATACTGCAAATACAGTAGAAAGTCTTCGTGAATTGGTGGTAGAATAATACAACGTATCGTTGTATAAATGGTATACAGTAGGTATGCAATAAGTATAACGTGATGAGATCTCAATTTTTTTAAATTATATACAGTATAGGAAATTAAATATTGAAGGTAGGAAACCATGAGTGTAACTGCTTCTCTAGTTACAAATAGGTAATTACACATGGGCGTGAAAAGCTCCAAACTCACTCAAATTTTCTGAGATCCCACAGCAACGAGACTTGTGCCTTGTATTCATAAGTCAAACTACGGCATGGATGGGGTTTGAACCAATGGCATGGGTTCTAACACCACCCATTCCATCGTTTGTTTGCAATTGTGTTATTAAGATTTCATGATTTCTAAATCAATATGGTACAAAATATTTTAAAACATGAATACAGTATAGCAAGCTGGAAGAAATGGAATGGTTGAGGCTAAAACCTCTGGTTTGGTGTTTACCAAGCAATTACTAAAAGGTGCCATGGACATTGAAAAGGTCTTAAAGAGTGTATATGTACAGCCTCTCCACACTTAACGATGGAATTCCGTGCCTAAGACCACGTCGTTAACTAATTCGTCGCTAAGTGAAGAGCATACTATAATGGTAGTGAGTTTGTGTCAACCATCTTTGATATTGTTTTAATGTCACCTTTGCACCATTTATAACATTTCTGGTATATTTTTATACAGTAGTATATTCTGTATATTGAAATAAACAGAATAGATGAAATCAGCTCTAATATATACATTATATCGGTATGAATACTGGTCAGACAGCCTGTCGTAAGTCTGAGGCGTCGGTAAACAAGTAAGTTGCTAAGCGAGGAGAGGCTGTACTATACACATTTGGATTCAAGAAGCTCAAACTGTTGTTGAAACCAACACTAGAATTCAGGGTATATCAGACATAATGCTGTAGGATCCAAATTGGTTTTGGGATCTCAGTAAAATATGTTTGAGAAATAGTTGGATTAATTTTACATGAGTTTAATTACTACACATTCTTCTTTCAACAAACCGGCCATATCCCACCGAGGCAGGGTGGCTCAAAAAGAAAAACAAAAGTTATTCTTTTTAACCTTAGTAATATAGACAGGAGAAGGGGTTACTAGCTCCTTGCTCCTGGCATTTTAGTCACCTCTTACGACACACATGGCTTACGGAGGAAGAATTCTGTTCCACTGACCCATGGAGATAAGAGGAAATAAACAAGAAGAACTAGTAAGAAAATAGAAGAAAACCCAGAGGGGTGTGTATATATATGCTTGTACATGCAAGTGTAGTGTGACCTAAGTGCAAGTAGAAGTAGAAGTAGCAAGACGTACCAGAAATCTTGCATGTTTATGAGACAGAAAAAAGACAAGCAATTTTACCATCACGTAAAACAATTACAGGCTTCCATTTTACATTCACTTGGCAGGATGGTAGTACCTCCCTGGGTGGTTGCTGTCTACCAACCTACTACCTATGAATTACTACACATATGTATATTTTTTTTTTTTAGCATGCTGGGCATCTCCCACCGAGGCTCTTGATGACATTGTCCTCTTTATTAGCATTTAACAATGCTGTGATTCATAACAGTCGATTAACAACTGTACAGCATCTTTTCACTGCTAGATGAGCTGAAGCAATGGGTGTACATAGATTTGTCTACATATCTTATTCTGCCCAGGAATCTAAGCCAGGGACCTTTAGTTGCCAACCATTGATGCTACATGCTCAACTATAGGTCATCCTTAATTGTGAAAAAAAAGCAGTAGTGTGACACTGAGCCTGTGTCATTTGGCCAGCATAGTCATGTGCTATCCACTGAACAAATTGGGCATACTTTGTACTAGAAATTTTAAATGTCTTTGGCCCTGTGTATTCGGTCAGCACCAGGCCACAGATTTGAATTTGTCGTTAGATTTCTTCCAACTTCTTAGGATCATAATACATATTTCAAAATTTCAGTTGGTATTAGCTTATGAATTTGGAACACATGAGCCACATTGCATTTCTTCAATTTCTAAACTATATGGTATTTAGGCTATAAACCAAAATAGAATCATCTTCAGATTTATTTGTTTGTCAGTTTTTTTATTTTTTTTTAAGCATTTTACCAACACTAATAGAATATTTAAATGTTACATTTATTGTGCAGACATCTTTACATATTGTATTAATAAAACATAAGAAAAAATTTCAATATAGAGAATGAGAGATATTCGCATAGAATTATCCCCAGTGGCTTTAAGTGATGTTTGAAGATACAGTGTCATGACCACACCAAGATAATCAAACCATTTGGAAAGCGGTTGCAACACGAATCAGACACGTTTTACATTAAAAATTCTAACAAATTAAAAAGGATTTAACAAAAAAGTGAAATTTGGAGTTATCTTTCAATGACTTATATAGCAATTAAAAAAATGTCGTAGTAAAAGTACCATACAAACTCCAAATTTTCAACATCCAAATTTTAGGTCAAGTTTGCTGCAGTCTTTTGACAAAGTGATAACCAATGTCCCAGACAATATTTGATGTCATTTTTTAAAAGAGCCTTTTAATATTAGAATAAGAGGATATAGTACTAGTTTTGGGTTTCCATATGATAATCCTGAACCATAAATCTAATTACACCTACCATCCGACTTACGACCACTCGTGCTTACGACCATACGTCTGGCAGCAGGGTTGGGCGGGCCAATGCCTACCACCATACGACAGTTGACCGCTACTCGCGGCAACGCGAGTAGCGGTCAATGTACGAGTGGTGTTTATGCCCCCCAACACCACCCCACTCATACAACCCATGGATTAGGGGGTTATTTCAACATTTAACCCATTTACTGTCCAAATGTATATATACGTTTTTACCGCTAGCGCTCCGACCTTGATTTTCCCCATAAGAAAGCATATAAAAAAAAACGTATATATACGTTCGGAGCGCTAGCGGTATAAACGTATATATACGTTTGGACAGTTAATGGGTTAAAGCGCACTATCTGCGCATATCTTTTGATCAAGCTATCGAGGCCATTGATTAAGACCCAGAACTAACTATTAAGAGATTATTGGAAGGATTATAACATTTTGCCCTACCCAGTACTGTATGTCGGCAATTTTCCAAGGTTTGACTTGCGTCCATTTTGACTTCGACCAATTGGTCAGAACCAAGCTCGGTCGTAAGGCGGATAGTACTTGTATTAGATTGTAGTAGCTACATTGCACATAACCAGTAGAAGAGTCAGAACAAATGAACAGGCACAGCTGAAGTCATTTTTGGTGATCTATGAATTAGTCGAAGTGTGTTTAGATTTAATTTGTAAGTAATGGAACTGAAATGTTTTGGTTAATTCTTTGCATTTACTGTGGTAAGGTGTTTATATATCAGAAATCTTAATATAGAGTAATAGATGTTACTGCACTAACAAATGTATATAAGAATGATTTTAAGTGATAACCACAGTAGTATACGTACTTATACACAGAATCCATTATCAAGACGATCTTAAAAGGTTCATCTTTATTTAGTGATGAATAGTTTTAAAATAAACATTAAGATCTGTTAGTCAAAGTTCCATGAATATTTTGTTTAAAATAGTACAAAGTACAAATAATTTTATCCTGACCCAGTAAAATTGACATGATGGCTGAATTAGTCAATTTGTTATGATGTGTTAATTTGTCTTTGATATACGTAGTACCTTTGATGAGTTTCGAGTGTCACTACTCTCAGAGCCCGGCCATGGGCTGTTGCTTAAAAAATGCTAATTCACTGCTTCTGTTTTTCATTTCAACTATAAATTTTATATTTTTAAGCTTGTAATTCAAATAATTCTAAATTCTTATCTAGAATTATTTCCGATGGAGAATAAAAGTCAAAATACCATCAGTGGAGTAATTCACAAATAATCCACAATTTGGAGGGGAAGCTTTAGATGATGTTTTGGTCCATCCTAAATCTCCAAATTAAATATTCCCACTCCGAGATGCAAGAGCCAGATGTTTAGGCGAGAGTATTCACATTGCTTGACTTTATTAGGTTATGCTAGGTTAAATCGGCATATATCATACTACAGTGGACCCTCGCTATTTGAACACTCCAAAACTCACCCTTTTATGTAAGTTTATTATTGTAAGGGCTTTTATAAGTGTATTTTTGGGGGACTGAAATGGACTAATCTAATTTACATCATTCCTTATGGGAATACATTCGTTTGGTAACAGCACTTGAACAGCATTCTGGAATGAAGAATGTTCGAATAGCGAGGCTCCACTGTATAATAACATGCTTTAATTTGCCCATAACATCTGTGTGCCTTTTAAAGTCATTGTACAATACTTTGGTTTTTATTTTAGGGGAAATGTATATTATTTAAAAGAAAAGTTGTTTGGGTGTTTTGGAGGTGGCTTGTAACGTAACCCAGTTTTCCCCCTAAGTTGCTCACTCCATGTATTGCCTTTCCACATATATCTCAGGTTTTCTGGTACATAACTTGCATGAAAAGTGATCAACTGCTGTAGATGTATTATTAACACAGAGCACAGCTGAATTTGCAGAGTAAGAACTATTGTTCTACTGATTAAGAATAACAGTTCCTCTGATCTTATCAGTTATAGTTTTAATTCCATTGACATCAAACCATAAGCTTTTAATAGCTTCATATTTTTCTTTCTCAAAATTTTGAAAGATGATTTAATATTGAAAAATTATAAAAAAGACTGGTCAGCTGAATTGGGAATATTTTCTGAAACTGTGTTCCATGCTTTGCCTGCCTCTCTTTTACTAGGTTGTTAATGTATATTACACAATGGCTCAGAGGGCAAGTAATTTGTGGAAAGTATTTTAATATATGTAGGACCTAGTTAGCAAAAGTTTACCTCATTAAAGTTTACAACAGTATCTCTTGAATTCATTCCTGGAGCTGTTAAAGATAACACATTCATGTGAGTGTATCTGTTGTCTTTCATATTTTTTCTGATGCAAAGTATTATTGTAGTCTGTGCAAATCTCCATCAATAATTTGATCTTTCTTTATACATTTTATTGCAGTCCTGATGAGAGTGAAAAGTTTCAGAGAGACATTAACAAATAAATAAATCTGAAAATGGTTCTACCTTGATTTTTAGCCTAAAGACACACCCCTTCTTTTGAACTGCATATTTTCAATATGCCTAAGGGAGATTTTATGTTTGTGAAGGTTTGACGTGGCAGTACCTATCCTTGAAGATGTTACTACAGCAGGGAGCATGCTTTCAGTGCTTGGTTACACTTTTCTTTGGTTCATTCGACTTCAGTTTTCATCTAGGACATCTGTTATGATGTTTTGATCAATAGATATGGAAGACTTATTTTTTACTTATACAGAGACTTGGAAAATGTGGATTTCAAGATGATAATGTTGTCAAGTGTATTAAAATTCCTAAATATCTGAGAAACAAAAATATGATGCTATTAAAATTACTGATAACCAGATGTAATCATGATAGAGGTGTTATTATTCTTAATGAAATTTATTAAATTAGTTTTTATTAACATGTTAGCCATCTCCCACTGAGGCAGGCTGACTTCCCCCCCTTCCCCCCCAAAAAAATAGAAATACTTTCACCATCATTCACACTATCACTGTCTTTGCAGAGACGTGCAGCTTTGACAGTTTAGATGTAACTCTAAACAGCAAATATTTCAAACCTCTCCTTTAAGTGCAAGCATTGTATTCTCCACCTCCAGGACTCAAGTCCAGCTATCCGGTTTCCCTGAATCCCTTCACAAAATATTACCTTACTCGCACATTTACATGAAAATATGTAAATGCAATAGAAATAGTTTTGTCTGGTCTTACTAAATTTGAGAGATTGACTGAAGACCCCTTTGCTTTTATTATTAAGTTTAAAGATAAACTATTTTTTTTTAGAATTATGAAAGTGATAAGGCTAACACATAAAATAATTATAATTACAGTACATTTTTTAGTTTAGGATTTGTGACTGATGTTCTGTATTCAAAAATAGTGTATAGTATAAATTACTGTCACTTATTATTCATATTTTAAGCACTGTAGGGCATTCATTTTATATGGTTTAGGTTTTAGTCACATTTTTAAAACCTCTAAAATCAATTGACCTTGACCTTGTTTAGAAAATTGCTTTCAAACATTATATAGCAAATCTAACCTTAGCTGTCTCCTCACTTCTGTACTTAGTCTGACTTTTGGCTTTCATCCTTTCTTGTACTGAAGGGTTGATAGTGGTCCTGGAAAGATGAAAATGTGTGAAGATTTATTTCCAATTTGTTGGTTGTGAATAGAAATTTTAATCCTAATGTGGCAAGTTTTACATTAAATCCTTGTTTAGAAATATTCCACTTGAGACCATAAATATTGCTGTGTAATATATAGTATAAAAATCAATTCCTGTATGCAATAAAGTGCAACGATTAAGGATTTTTTTTATAAGATTTCTATAATTTTTTTAAGAAATTACTAAATATACAGAAGCTAAAGATTAGGCTTTATTAAATGGCAGTTTTTATTAGCAAATTGATGGGTTCCTGAATTCATCTAGTGAAATGCTTTTTTTCACTTTTGCAGAAGAACATAGCTTTATTATGTTGTTGTAAGCACTTATTATATTTTCATTTGAAATATTAAAAAAAAAAAAGTGTTTTACTTTTTGAATGAAAAAATTAATATGTAACACTGGCAAGTTCATTTTATTGGAAAACAGTTTTATAAGCCTAGGTCTAAATTATTTGTTTTGTTCAACATGTTTTTAGAGAAAATGATATCAGAACTTACTCAAAGCTGATGGATGTGTTCAGATTGCTTCTCATTGGAGAAACATACAACAATGTTTATATTAGTTATTTTGAGGAACATTTGAACTGTCATATCTATGCTTCTCTGGCAAGACAGTGATAGTGTGAATGATGGTGAAAGTGTTTCTTTTTTGGGTCACCCTGCCTCAGTTGGAGATGGCCAGCGTGTTGAAAAAAAAAATGGGGTAATGAAGATCTTGGTACATATTTCATATTTAATATATTAAATTTTAGCAGCATCTTGCTATAGGATATACAGAGATTTATTAAAAGGGCTTCTGTTTCATTATCTACAAAGTAAACTAAAATACTGTGATATATATTCTTATTAATTCATGTCCTATTGGTACTTTCTTTTTTATAAATAGTATGTATGTTGTGGGTTTGCTGAGAAGTGATGGAGGGTTAGAATAATACTGACACTTCCTCTGGTAGTGTAAAATGTGGAGGAAGATAATAATCTGCCAAACCATGTCCTGCTTCCAGCAGTAGCAGCTATCCAGCTGAGCCACTCAGGCATACACACAATGTGATTCTGAGGAGGTCATAGGGGACTCAGCCCCACCAACTGTCATAACTGACTAATGCCAGTAATGATAGTTTATTAATGGTATATTGACAAATAAAGCCCCTACTGCTTTTGTTAGATTTGGGGCAGTACTTCCTGCAATATGAGAATTAGAATTATACTGAATACATTAAAGTATATTGTGGAAACCTGTTTATATTTCTTTGGGGGAGTGGGACTAGGTAATAATGTATGTGGGGGAAAAAGGACAAATTATTGTTGAATAATTTTGCAATAATATATCTTATCAAAACTTTTTACCAGATTAGACCTTGGAATTTGAATATGGTAATTTTACCTGTGAGAGTCAGCAAACCAGAGTTAAATATATCTGACATCTTTTAATTTATACCATATACTAAATTGTAAAATGGAATTGCTATTTCACTTTTATTGTTTTCATGTCTTTTTAGAGTCTTAATTTTAGGCAGATCTATTTCATTGTATGTAGAGACTTATCAAAATGTTTTGTAAGCCTTGTTGAGGTCGTGGCAGTATATCGTCACACATTTGAAACTGCTGAGTTTAACAACTTCATATATGTTATTTTTATTTACATTTGTAATGTACTGTATTAATAATAAATGTATAAATTTGTAAATTCTGTATCAGTAATTTTACATTATACATTCTATTACAGTCCTTATGATGGTGATTTTTTTCACCAAAACACAGACAAATAAATATTAAAATAATTCCTTGATTTTTAGCCTAAAAAATGTCTCTTCTTACAAGTAACTACTGTGTAGTATGTATTTCTGTAATATATATAAAACAGTAAGTCATGTCTACTATGACAAGTCAGTCAACAGTCAAACAAGTCAAGCTATATTAGGCATGTATACAGTGGAACCCTGAATTTTGTACTTAATCCGTTCCATAAGGTCTGTCTAAATCCGAAACGTACGAAAACCGAAGTAATATTTCCCATAAGAAATAATGTAAATACAATTAATCTGTTCCAGACACCCAAAAATATTAAAAAAAAAAATTTTTTTTAAAGAATAACTATAGTTTTACATAGAGAAAACAATGAGAAATAAATATAAAGCACTAATGAAATGGATAAATGAACATTTAAATCACTATTACATACCTTTAACCCTTTCAGGGTCCAAGGCCATTTTTGGAAGGGGTGTGCCAGTGTCCAGGAATTTAAAAAAAAAATCTTATTTTTTCTTATGAAATGGTAGAGAATCTTTTTCTGAAATTAATAAAACAAAAAGTACGAAATTTGATTGAAAATTGACGAAATTATGCTCTCGTGAATTTTGATGCGTCAGTGATATTTACGCATCGGTGATTTTGCCAACTTTGACTCCCATTTTAGGCCAATTACATTATTCCAGTCGACCAAATTCTTTGCTATTTCACTAGCATTACTTCTATTCTATCGATTGAGCACAAGAAATCGCCCAGTCAACTGTTTCAACTACAAAATAAAGTGGAAATTGATAATTTAGCCAATTTAACTCAAAGTTCAAAATATTCCAATTTAAAAATAGGGTGCAGAATAAACAATGCAGGCATTCCTGGCACTAACTAACATTTCCTCTGTTCATTAGTTATGTTTTCAGTCTTTACAGCGCTGTATAACCCCTGTGGTTTAGCGCTTCTATTTGATTATAATAATAATAATCAGTCTTTACAAATGAATTCCATTTTTATTTTTTATTCACATAATGAATTTTTATACAAACCAAAAAATGGAAGATTTACTGTTATGCAATATTGTAATAATTGTACAAATAATATCACCACAGTTGTAAACGTACATTATACCCACCAGCTGGCACGTATTAGACGTGTGAGGTCATTTGTTTACTCTTGAACATTGGCAAAAATTTAACATTTCCGCTACTTTGAGCTCAGTTTCAAGCCATTTCCAATACTAAAACCAATCAAAATCATCTCTATATCTGTAATATATCTTCCATTCTATCAAATGAGATCAAGAAATCGCAAATACAACTTTAAAAAGTACACAAAAAAACACTGCAAAGTCGCTGTTTTAATCGAAAATTACAGTTTCAGTTTTTTTCTCATTATGCACTGTGTGCTGCAGGATTTGTTTTATGTGGTGCACACTTACCACATAGATGTATTCTCTCATATCCAGGCCCAAATTTACCGCTCACAGCTTATCTGAGTGAGCTGAGCTCATGACGTAGAACTACGGTTTGGACCCTGAACTCAAAGCCGTAGAACTAGGGCATGGACCCTGAAAGGGTTAATGAAGACTCTTGTTGGCGTATGGAAGAAGGAGAGGGGGAAGAGCTTATTGTTTGGAAGGGGAATCCCCCTCCATAAGGACTTTCTTTGGGCCCATGGTGGCTTATTTCGCAGTCGCACTCAATAGTTAACCACAAAAAACAATGGATTATTACGAAATGTTTCGGATGAACGTGCGAAGTAATGCTCATGCGACCAGTGACAGAGCCAGACTGAGACACGTACGCATGAGTGACGGCATCCCGGGGGGGCGGACGCATCTCATACGTACAATTTCCGGGTGGAGGTATGAAATCCGGACCAAAATTTTGCCCAAAAAAGTGGTCTAAATCCGAAACGTACGATACTTGATGCGTTCGAAATCCAGAGTTCCACTGTATATACATATACCTCTCAAGGGTGGTTCCTTGATATTGCTGATGGGCTCTTTATCTAAGGAATTGAACTTGACCTCCCCTTCCTTGGATTGAACTTGATTGCTTTCCATTTTCCCAGGTGCTTTATGACCCCTGTGAGTATAACAATAACATGACATGTAGATTATAAATTTTGCTTTAGAACGTAACTTTGCCTCCTGACCTAACCTTACTAAATACACATAGTACATTATAATATATAGGCTTGCCCCATTTTACAGCATTTCGTTAATACAGTGGTTTTCAGTTACATATACCCATTCTTTGTTCAGACTTCCTACAATAAATGTATTCACCACTCGCTGTAAGCTAGGTATGAAAATATTTTAAGGTAAGTAATGTGTGTTCTGTATATGCATTTTTTAGGCCTAGCACTATTGTTCACTTGAAATATGATAGTGTAAACATGTTATCAGGCTTTTACATGCATTTGAAAGTGAAAAAAAAAAAAAGTTGTGATTCACTTTACAGTAATTTTCGCTTTGTGGTTTAATCCTTCTGGTATTATAAAAAAGTAGGTTGTGAGAAGGGGAGGTGATTTTCCTATAACCTAAGAGGAGAGATTTTTTGGGAGGTGTTAAGCAAATAATGGATTTTGGGTCAGTGCTGTATGACCCATGTGGGTTTAGTACATATGTAATTGGATTATGTTATTATGATATTATTTTTTTACCACACCGGCTATCTTTCACTGAGGTAGGGTGACCTGACAAAGAAGACAACACTTTCACTGTCATTCATTTAGTCATTGTCTGCCAGAAGAGTGCTGATATGACAGTACAGATGACCCCTTTTTCACTGTGCAGGCACTGTACTTTCCACCTCCAGGACCAACACTTAAGATCATAAAATCCACTTACCTTCACTCACTTATATCTAATACGCTCATACAAGCCTGTTGGATGTCCAAGACCCTAGCACTCAAAACCTTCTTTACCCCCTCCTTCCAACATTTATTAGGATGACTTGTATCCCTTCTTCCCTCCACAACCTGATTTATATGCCCTCCTAGTCTTTTTTTTTTTTCTTCCTCCTTTTCTAAATGAACAAACCACCTCAGTAACCCCTCCTCAGCCTCTGAATAATTATTTTGGTAACTCCATACCTCCTAATCTCCTAATTCGGAATACAATGCACAATATTCACACCACTTATAGCCCGTCAAACATGACATCTCCATTGCCTCCTGCCTCCTTCTTGCTGCAACATTTAAAACCCATGCATACTCCTAATCTCCTAACTCCAAATACAGTGGTACCCCGACTTACGATATTTTTTCATTCCAGAATGCTGTTCAAGTGCCATTACCAAACAAATTTATCCCCATAAGGAATGATGTAAAATAGACTAGTCCTTTTAGACCCCCAAAATTACACTTACAAAAGCATTTAAAAAAATAAACTTACATAAAAGGGTGAGTTTGGGGACCATCGTAAGTCGGGGTACCACTCTACTCTGCATAATATTCACACCACATATTGCCTTCAAACATGATATCTCCATTGCCTCCTGCTTCCTCATCACTGTAACATTTAAAATCCCTGCATCACACCCATACATGTGTTGGTGTTTGGAATCAAGTAGAAGGATTGTGGAACAGAATATTGTATAGAGCATAGTGCAAGGGTAATGACAGTTAGGGGTCTATATTTCAATGTGACTCACAAAATCGTAATGACACGATTGCAAACAAACCATATCATGGGTGTGTTTAGAAAGAAATTTTATACATATTTTATAATATATATTTTAAGAGGATAAAAGGTTGAAGGGATGACTTTTGCACGTACGTATATGTTTTTTTTTTTAAAAGATGTGACTTGTATGTCGTTTCATTATTTAGTAGTAGCAAAAGCAAGATGGAACACAAGGAGAATATTGTCATTGAGTTCAGCCATAAGTTCCTCATAACAAAAAATGAGATAGAATTTTGTACATTGTCTCTCCAGAATAATGCTATCTTAGCAGCATTATATATTTGCTTAAGAGTTCCTTACACATGAGTAAATTCATCCAAATATTTATTGACAACAACATGATCTGCAGATGCTATTATCCAGATGATTGAACCTGATGAATACCCTGACTCTTCTTAAACTTGTGCAGCCAGCAATAGCTGTAGTCACTGTATTTTTCAAACTCAAATGATTTATGAAAATGTAGTGTCTATGAAAAATTTTCCAGGAAAGAGTATATCTTCTCTATGCAGCTGGCAACACTATTCACGTAAAAAATGTTATCTCAGCTGGCAGGCTCATAACTTCATATAACTTTTTTATGTTAGGCAAGAGCCTTACACAATCAGTTCCCCTATAAAGCTGTGCTTGAAAAGTTTGACCTTTTATGCCAATAAAGTATTAATCAGTGCTCCACTTATCGAGTAATTCTACCTTTTCACTTACTGTAATGTATTAGTAACTGCCTCTTCTGTGAAACTACCCTCTCCCCTTCTCTGATCATTTGCCTCCTGTTCCCCAGACACTGTATGACTTGAGTAGGTTTAGCACTTCCCTGTAACGTAATATTATTAATAATAATTCTCTCTAGGTCTGAATAGTGGTTCCAGAGCCAGTAAACTAGTTGGATGTTAGGTCTCATTTTATCCCTTGTACTGTGAGTGGGTCAGTTTTTCCATATGGGTATAGGTCATGCAAAATTAAAATATAAAAAATTTCTGTGCATATTACATGGGCCAGTAGGCCTGCTGCAGTGTTCCTTCTTTCTTATATCATTGATATCTTAATTGTTAATTAGAACTTTCCTGAAGGGATGGCCACAAGTAGAACCTTAAACATTTCATTAACCTTCACATATTAAAAGCTCTGAAAGAACACTTACACTGTACAGTAAATTAATGACTTGTACGCACACTATTGGATTGACTTTGACAGTAGAGGTTGCCACTTACTTCCACTGAAAAAAGTCAGAGCTGTATTGCCCTGGTGGTTTAGTGCTTAGTTTTGATTATAATAATAATCCACTGAAAAGTTAAATCAAGTTATATTGGTTGATGATTCAACTGTAAACTATTGAGCTGTAAATTATTGATTTGAGTCACATCTTGTGAGTGTAGTAAAGATGACATTCCTTCCTTAATGTATAGTATAAATGTTTATATTAGCTCAGTAGCATTGCTTAGTAATAGTAATAGTAATAGCGATAATAGTTTGGCAATCTCACTCTTTACATATGAAGAAATGAGCATTCACTGCTCTTCATACTAAATAACCCGCACAGGTTTTTAGGTTTTCTGGGTATGGGAAACATTACTGTACATGAACAGTGACAGCAAAAACTGATTGACTTGAGCTTCCTGGCTACTGATTTTCCAATCTCTGCCCTTGTTTCTTTGCTATAGTCTCTAAGACACTTCCTTCTGTTTCAAAGTACAGTATTTTGTTAGGTACACACATATATACATACATATCGTATATAGGGAATTGCTAAACCATTCAGGGTTATACAGTGCCATAGGATTGAGAGGTAATAGGTTTGATCCAAGGAAGGGAAGAATAGCATTGTTCCCTGGATAAAGACGACCTCCTCACCCTCACTCTTCCCATTGAAACCCATTCATAAGAACATAAGAAGGTAGGAGAGTGCCACAGGCCTACTGGCCCATGTTAGGCAAGTCCAACTCACACCCACCCACACCGACTCATTTACAGTACTTGTCTAACCTATTTTTAAAGTTACCCACAGTACAGTTCACTGTATTTCTTTTTTGATGACCTTATTTATCAAGCCAGCTGGCCGAGTGGTTAATGCACTGGCCTGTGATTCTTAGGACTAGCTTGCCATGGGTTCAAACCCATGCCCGTTCCATGATTTATCAAGCAACTTGTGTGCAGGTTTTTATTTTCATTATGTTCAGGATTTGATGGCTATGGTATCGTCTGGTCCTCCTGGTCCCCCTGGAACGCTCACCCCCGGCCAACAGCTGCTGCGTCACATGGAGAATGAGGTTATCGCTCTTAAACGCCAGGTCAGTTTTTTCATCTCATGTAGTTTTCGTAGATGTGTGATTGGATTATGTGTAAAGGAAGTACAACATTTAATAATCTTTTTGTTAATGGAATATTTCAAGTGTTCCTGTTTGTACCTAGAGGGAGTCACCATGCTCATATTGTAACATCTTTCAAAGACTGATTAATCCAGTAACCATACTATTTATTGTACCATCTCTCAAAGACTGATTAATCAAGTAACCATACTCTTTAACCATCCTTCAAATGCACTAAACCAGACTCAATTTAGAGAATTTTCAAATAACTAAATTTATGTAATCCAATGCATTATTTTTTTCATTTCAGGTGCAAAGCAACAAAGCACAGATCAGCAGTGTACGAAGTAAAATAGCAGACGATGGAATAACTCCGTACCGTCCACCAGCACAGGCAGGACCTCCAAAGGCTAAGTGGTCCCAAGAGGAACTTCTTTTGGCAGTACAAGGTAAGTGGCATGAATAATATTTTGTTGGTTTGCATAATACATTGGAAGATTCTATAGACTGCATTTACCACTGCATGGTTAGAAATTGTGTTTTGGATAAATAGTAATTCATGTCCATGCTGACTCACAGAAACTCGGTTTGTTCACTGAATTCTTGCCTAGTAGGATGGACCTGTGTACCCCATCCTACTTAGTTTGTAATAGTGACTCTTAGTCCCATTATTATATTTATATGATAGGGTGAATAAGAACAGCAATGTGACAGAAATTGCACACATATGGAATAGGTGATAGAAAGTTTTTATATAGAGAATGAGATTCAGGTTAGGGCATGTAAGAGAGAGGGAAGAACTATCTCCCAGTTAAAGGACTTCAAGATGCATCTTGTTACCTTGATTGTTTAACATATTTATAGATGAGTTTGTAAAAGAAGTGAGATACATGGTGTAGGGAAGAAATGCAAGATTAAAAGATGATGAATGTGATATGAAGTGGGAGTTGTTACAGAATCTCTTTGCCGATGACTTGGTTCTTTTGGGAGATTCTGATGATAAATTGCAAATGTTGGTGGATGAATTTAGGAGGGTATGTAAAAGAGAATTTAAAAGTGAACATGTAAAAGAGCAGAGTGATAAGGGCAAAAAAAAAGTCTAGGCATTGAAAGATTGGTTATCAGATTGTAGGAGGTATCATGAAAAAAATAGATGTATTTATATATTTGGGAGTGTGTGCAAAGTAACATATATGAATGGATTTAAGGAAACAGGTTAGCTGGATTTGAGTCTTGGAGACAGGAAGGACATGGCCTGCACTCTGAAGAAGGGCTAGGTATGTTTTTCTTGGAGAGACATCTGAGTTATGATATCAGTACACTTGAAAATACTGCAATTGACTTAATAACGGTAAATGTGTTTTTTTATCTCCCTGTCTTGGTGGGAGATGGCCGATGAGATAAAAAAATTAAGCTGTAACTCAGTATGAGTCAGTGAGGGCAAAGAATGGTGGAAGCTCGCTCTGTCCACTGAATGGGTGACTGGTAAATACTTGACAGGGCACACCATTGTTGTATTCAAATTATTGTTTAGTACATAACTGAAGGCTTACCAATGACTGAAATCAGTGCTAATAATAAGAAGAAAAATGTAGTAGTAAACTTGGCTAAGATGTAAAGGAATGTACAATGTCAAGCAGATAATGGTGGAGGGAGAACTTTAATTCCAGTTTAGACTAGTGTTTATGCTGATGTTACTTTAGTGTCAGCAAATACATGAAGTGCCTAAAGATAGCAACTTTTTTAAATGTCATGGACTAAAACTAAGCAGCTCCTGTTAATATAAAAGAAAATGACTATTCAGGTAATTCATTTAAAGGGTTAGGAAATATGCATTATGATAGAGAAAAAAAAATTAGAATAACCACAAATAAGTTCCTAAAAGGATTCAAAAAAATTGGTAAGAAAATTTCTTTGCACCCTCAACATAATATACAGTGGACCCCCGGATTTCGTCAATAATTCTTTACAGAAGGCTGTTCGAGTGCCGTTATTGAACGAATTTGTTCCCATAAGGACGAATGTAAATTAGATTAGTCCGTTTCAGATCCCCAAAAATACACTTACAAAAGCACTTACAAAAATACACTTACATAATTGTTCAAGTTGGGAGCAGTATGAAATCTGGGGGTCCACTGTATTTTTTTTTATTAACACATCGACCATTTCCCACCAAGGCAGGGTGGCTCGAAAAAGAAAAACTGCCATCATCATTCACTCCATCATAAAATATATTAGAAATATTTCTTTACAAAAGTGACAAATAGCTTCAATGATATCCAAAATGTGAGGTATTGAAGGTGACACAATAAGGTACTCTTACACTGAGCATAGCATAGCTCATGCAAGTAACAAATAAATAATCACTCATACACTCTGAGCATAGTTTTCATCCTGTAACCATAAAAAAGTAATCTCTCTCTCTCTCACACACACACACACTTAATAAAAATAATTACAAATACTGTATTTCATATGCTTCCTTCTTAATTTTTTTTCTGTTTTTTCAGCTGTTCGTTATTTTGGGAAAGACTTTAAAGCAATTGCAGAAATAGTGGGCAATAAAACAGAAAATCATGTACGCAGCTTCTTCGTAACGTATCGAAAACGTTACAACTTGGATGGCGTCCTGAGAGAATGGGAAGAAGAACATGGCCCTGTTCGTGCTAATGCTGATGAGTAGCTGGTCTACGCAAGTAGTTGGTTGGTTATTCAGTGCAAAAAAAAAAAATATGATTTTTTTTTGCAACTAAATATTTCTTTGTTTTGTGATTAGCCAGGGAGAAAGATACCTTCATCTAAGCTTGTCACAGGTTATTTCAGGATGGGGGGGAAATTATTCAGAGCTCGTGTACAGTATTTTATTGGGCTGTCATTAAAACTGAAGTGGCACACAATAATTATAAGCCAGGCAAGGAATTAGGAAAGATATTGTAGTGTTATCCTAATGTACAGTAAATTGAAAATGATCTCATGTTTTATTAAGGTATGAGCTTTCGGCTGCTGCTTTTGCTTCTATATTTCCTCATCATTGCTTATTTACCCTTCCTTCTCTCTTCCCTCTCTTTCCCATCAAAATAATCTCAGCTTAAGTTCATTTTGTGAAATCCCAGCTTCTACGAGATGGTTGTTAATAGAATAAAAAATAATATGCCTGTTCAGCCAACATATGGAGAAAAAATAAACTTTCTGTGTTTGATGTGTAATTTTTCGTAAAAAAATGTTGAATAGTTTATTGAAGAGTTGTTAATTCCAAAACCATGGGAAGTGTGAATGTATTTTCTACTTTAGTAAAGCTTCTTTCAATATTTCAGTTTAGGAGTACTGTACAGTTCTTTAAAAAATTGTGTATAATTAATGTTGTTATTGACATAATGTGACTTTTAAACATCAAACAAGTTACTGTAGCTAAATGTTTGAAAAGAAAAAATGTGTTATTAATATTTAGGAACACTTATATACAGTAGATGTGGACATAAAAAAAGATAATACAGCTTTGCAGGCAATAATTTTTATTATATGTGAGGCTTGCATTCATAAAAGGGATTCTTAAATTTAAGTTATACTTGATCCTTTATCAAAAGATATTGATGCATTACAATGGATACAAATCTGGTGAGTTGGGATACTGTTCTTGGATTAGTGATTCAAGATCATTAATGCCTAAAACAGTTTAGTTTATATTATTTTATGAGGTGCTGAAATTATGTGGGTCATATAGCGGAAGAATGCATAGTATGTTATGATTTGTAGTCATTCATTCTGGATTTTATATATATATTAAAACATTTCATTAAACATTTAAAATTTGTGAATAATTCTCATTAAAAATTTATTCTGATTTGCACTAAATTTACTAAAAGATTATCCATTATTTGGACAGCATTCTGGGTTGGCAAACTTCATACAATTTTTTTTTTACATTTCTGTGTATTATATATAGGAAGAGAATAGCAACTTAAATTTTTATCGTTCAGCCCATTTCTCATTTGTAAGATATATAATACATAAACATTACATCATATCTTAGAAACTCACATATCCTCCTTGTGAGGAATTGAGTTAATAAGTTTGTCTTAGTTATCAAGCAAGAGAGTCAATTGCATACCAGAATGGTTAGTATGTTACATACCATACATCCAGAAGTAATCTTTTTTTCCCTGAAATATGGACTTACTGTTCTGCCAGAGCATGATGATGTCTCTCCCATTTACCCATGTATAAAGCTAAATTGGTTACCAAATGTGATTTTTATATAACAGTTTACAGTGCACAAAAGAATTTTGTTTTAATATTTTTTTAAATGTGTGTGTGTGCACTTAAGGAACATTATACTAGTTATCCCCCCACATATAATATGTACTAGAATCTCGGTATTATTTTTCAGCACTTTACTCGCTATATTTCTGCTATTATACTGCTAGATAAGTAACAAGATAGATTCAGTAACTTCTACAATCACAAAGGTTTTAGCAGCAACCGAGGGATTAACTTCTACAAACACAAAGGTTTTAGTAGCAACCAAGGGATTACCTTCTTGCTTATACATGTGATCCCATGGTATACTGTCGAGTATTGATTATCCAAAGTCTTTGTCTCAAAAAAAAAAGGTTCAGTAAATTTTGATCTTGGTATTTCAAATATTGCAATGTATCATGCTAGAGAACGAGTGATGGTGAATGTATTTCCTTCTTCGGATCACCCTGCTTAGGTGGGAAAGAGTCGATATTTTAAAAATTGTATCTGTAGAATAAATGTAAAATGTATGTACGTATTTAAGAGCGTATGTGCATATACTGTTGGTTTATATGAATGTACAATAATGTACAATACAAATACTTTGTACAGTATGAGCATTATCTTGTACATGCACACTCCTTGTTCATCAGCACACAATACAGTGGACCCCGAGTTTCGGCCGTAATTCGTTCCAGAAGGCTGTTCGAGTGCCATTACCGAACGAATTTTGTCCCATAAGGAATAATGTTAAGTAGAATAGTCCGTTTCAGACCCCCCAAAAATACACTTACAAAAGCACTTACAATAATACATTTACATAATTGTTCAAGTTGGGAGGTGGTCGAAACTCGGGGGTCCACTGTATATACTATACTTACTATATCTGTATTTTCTCCACATTCTGACCATTATATACATCCTGCACACACAAACCTACATCATATAAACATATTGTATACAGGTATTCAAGTTTCCTATGCTTTATATTTTTATAACTAATGTATCCATACTGTGTAACATAACTAAACCTAATTTTTTTTAATAAAATTAAAAAAAATGACAATGCTAGTCTGGAGGGAAGAATTTGAAAGGATAAAGTTTGAGAATTGCACCAACTAGTGTTTAAATGGGCGAAGTGGAAATTGCAGTTTGAGCTTTGAAGTTACAACCAACTTGGTTAATCAATTCTCATTTAATCTGTTTTGGATAATCAAAACTCGACTATTGGCGTTTGTTTTGAATGTTTGAATTGCACTCCAGATGTTGGTATTGTATTGTCAAAGGCAATGTATCATTTGAGAAGCATTCTTTTAACATTTAGAAGAAGCAATTTATTTACATGTAAGTTTAATTGCATGTATTGTATTACAGTGCTGTATTTATTTGTAACATACAGTTTGGTGCATATAAAGTGTGCATTGTGCACTAAATTTTGTTAGATTTCTTTGTTATTGGAGACATTTCTCTTATTAAAAGCATAATAACTTCAGTTTAATAATTTTCTTTGAAATTATAAACCTTATTAACAATAGAATGAATTTTCTCAGGCCTCATTAATCATCTGTATATAAAGCATATTTCATATTTTCATGCTACATTGATATGTATTTGTATATATTTGCATCAAGTACTTGGAATAACTAATGATTTATTTCTTATATGTAATGTGTCATTAGTATATGCCATCTTTTCTAATTGTGCACTTCATGAAATATTTGATGTAGTCAAGGTACTTAACTAATTTGTTTTTTACCACATTTGCTGTTTCTTGTCATGCTCTCTTGATGGGAAAAGGCCGATATGGTACAAAAAACTTGGCAGACAGCTCTTCAACTAAGATAACCCTGTTCATTACTCAATTTGCAGCAAGTGGCAATTGTGACACCTTGAACACAACCTCATTTATATATTTATTCATGTCCAACACCAATAAATACATTAGTTAATACAATATTAGTTAATGCCTTTGAGGTGTCATGCCTCAAGCTCTTACTCAATGTAGAGTCTTTTCTGTCAGGCATTTGGTAATTACCTGTTTGAGTTTTTGAGGGATGAGCACTAGCTCTTGGGCTCATTACTTATGATCTGCTGATGGATATTAGCTCCATCATATATATACAGTGGTACCTCAGTATACGTCTGCTTTGGAATAAGTCCAGCTTGGTATATGTCCTGTTTGGATGCGAAAATTTTTGCTTGGTATACGACCTTTGTTTGGAATACAACTTGTGTGCTAGAACTTGTATGTTTCATACAGAACAATGAACTCTGCTTGGAGGAATTTGTGGCCAGAAGCAGTGGCTGAAAGGGACTTTGAGGCTGTGTCTATAGTGGAGGATATTGTCTCTCTGGGCAGGTCTGTGGGTCTGGATGTGAGTGATGGTGATGTGATGTGGAGGAGTTGGTGGAGGGGCACAGGGAAGAGCTGACCACTGAGGAGCTGCAGGAACTTGAGGAGGAGCACAAGACTAAGATGGATGCACTCTCTTCAGGCTCGGAAGAGGAGATAGAGGAAGCCCCTACTTCATTAATCAAGGAAATCTTTGCCAAATGGATGGATGTCAAAAGCTTTGCGGAGAAGTACCACCCCAACAAAGCCCAAACAAGCTCTAATAGCATTGTCTGGAATGACCAGACAATGTCACATTTCCGAAACATCCTGAGGAGAAGGCAGAAGCAAAGTTCTTTGGACAAATTTTTAGAAAAAGTCAAACCTGGTGAGCTTCAACCAGGTCCAAATAGAAAAAAGAGACAGAAAAGAGAAGGGGGACTCTCCTTCCAAACAATAACATCTCCTCCTCCTCAGCACTATCCTAGTAGGCACTCGACTCTTTTCAGCAAAGTAAAGTGAGGTTAAATTTGCATTTTTTTTTATCTATTTCTTTTGTATTTATGTATATATTTTAGCATTAAGCAGTGTTTAAATTACATATTTTAGTATTAAGCAGTGTTTAAATTACGTATTTTATACAACCCCATCAATGCATAATATGCCAATAACAATATGATTTTTTTCATGGGAACGGATTAATCGTTTTTCCTATATTTCTTATGGGAAAATTTGTTTGGTATATGTCCTGTTTGGTATAAGTCCAAGGTCCTGGAACGGATTAAGGACGTATACCGAGGTACCATTGTACTTTTGAACCTCCATATGGAGGCTATTTTTGCTGTGCTATTGTCTAGTTCATTCTATTTTCTTCACAGACTTAAATTGAAAAAAAAAAAGGTTTCATGACATCTCTTTCTCAGTTGGGTGTTCAGTTTGTAGTCTTGTCCACATCTTCTGAATCATTCTCTAGTAAGAAGTCAGACTTGCAGCTGTGACTATTCCCAGAGTAATTTATAGGTCATTATTATACCACCTGTCTTGCACTCCAAGACAAGCTGGCTCATGCAATTTCTTGGCTCAATCTTCTCAGCTCTGGTATTCTGGATGCACACCTTTGAACTTTCTTGAGTTTCTTTGATAGAATCTTTCCTTAAATTACTGAAAGCCACCATTTTGGTTGTCATACCAGCCTAACATTTGCTGTTGATGTTATTCTGCTTATGTTTTCTTTGGGGACATGTTTAGTATAATTACTATTACCATTACCTGAATCTGTAGGGCCACCTGAATTCATGGGCTCACCTGAATCTGTGGGGCCTGTGTCACTGAAGTCTCCCTTTTAACCAAAAGCAATTTTCTTCTGAGGGCCTTCAGGGAGCCCACAGATTGAGGTGGGGTCTGGCACAGAAATGTACCTTACAACAAAAGTTTTTTTTTTTTTTTTTCATTTGCCAGAGTTGATCTTTTAGTTAGTTATGGTATTTGCTCAATCATCCTTCTAGCTTATCCAGGTCCTTTTGCAGTTTCTTTTACATGGCATTTATCTTTCAAATTCAATCATCCATCATTCACTCCATTTTCTAAATTTGTTGGTCTTTTTCTAGAAATGTATTTATTTTTATTATCAGATTTTCTTAGAATGAGTGAATAATCTGTAGTATAATAATTTATATTTCTTTTAGTACAGTAAGTCATTTATATAAATTATAATATCTAGATTGGCATACTTCACTTATAGATCCCAAGTCCTTTCTCTTTTTTTTTTTATATAAAACTTTTGAGCACCTGTTTAACCATTCTTTACACACACAACCCGCACATATAAAAGGGAGGAGCTTACGACGACGTTTCGGCCCGACTTGGACCATTTACAGTCACACTAACACACAGAGACGGAGGAAGGGGTATGTGCGGGTTGTGTGTGTATTGTTCCAGTCACGGTATTGTGCCTTTTTTGTTATTTAACCATTCTTTACTGTGTTGTCATTTTTTTCCTTTTTGAATTAACTGTTCAGTTTACTTTTCATATGTTGCTGAACTCTGTGTAATATAAATATTTCTGCATAGTATCTTGTTCTGTTTGTGTCTTAGAAAACCTGTAATATATTGCAATATTTTTTTCTGATAATCTAGTCATTCCTGTTTGTCTTTTGCCTCTGAATAGTATTTAGTAGCATAAGGTCTTTCCAATAAAACAAGTTTGTTTCTTTCCAAGATGTCTTAAGTAACTTATTTTAAAATTTCTTCCTCTTTTCTGGCAAATACTAATTGTAGTAATGATTTTATGTTGCTTTCTCTGACTGTATCACTTAAAATGTCGGTGCCTGCATATAAAACATGTCATTACTTCTAGAAATTTGGCTGACTGTTTACAACTCCAACCTCTAAGGCAGCCTAGTCTATTTCTTGATGGCTGAAATCCCTGTTTACAATTGAATTTACCTTTCACATTCGGTTTTTATTAAAATGCAGTTCCTCATTAATCCTTTCAAATTCTTCTTTCTTCTTTGTGATGTTTAATAGTGGGTTTTGATGCATTTATTATTAGAAGTTTTTATAGCTTAACTTTGGAGTTCTGCCACTAAAATCTTGATGTTATTGTACTTGAATTTTGTACTTTAATTTCTGTAACTTGCAGTGTGTCTTTTACCAATATTTATAATATTTCTTTTTCTACTATTTTTTTTTCTTCTCAAAAATAATTTTCCTTGAATGCTACTGCAGATTTTTGCAGTTAGACTCAATACATCAGGTTTCTTCTCTTTTATAATGTCCTTTAACTCAAGTTTTTTGGAGATTACTTGTGTATATTTGTATAGTATATAACAATGATAAATTTGTTTGTCTCAGATTTCTTTTTTTTTTTTTAAGATATTATTTGTTTTCAATCTAGCCTTGTCTTCTTTGCCCTGATAACTTATTTGACGAGTTCAGTCATTTTTCTTTGTAGAAATCCTTACTTGTATCAAGGCAGATGTGTCACTCTGCCTTGGTGGGGAAATGGCTGATTTCGAATACAGTACGTATATAAAAAATGGAGGGATGGCACAAAGGTGGTTTTGAAAGATAGGGGCTTGAGCATCCAGCAGATGTATGAGAGCATGTTAGATCAGAGTGAGTGAATTTTATTGTTTGGATTTGAATTATTGTTAGAATATGAGTTCTGGAGATGGGAAGTACAGTGCCGGCACTCTAAAGGAGGGGTGTTAATGTTGCAGTTTTATAACTGTAGTGTAAAGCACCCTTCTGGCAAGACAGTGATGGAGTGAATGATGATGAAAGTTTTTCTTTTTCGGGCCACCCTGCCTTGGTGGGAATCGGCCGATGTGTTAATAAAAAATAAAAAAAAATAACATTTATGAAGAAATTCACAGGAAGTTGAACTTTTGTTAAGGAGGTGGGAAGTGCAGTGCCTGCACTCCGATGGGTGAGGGGTGCATTTCAGTGCATCATTTAAATAGTGATGTCTATGCTCTCCTGCATAAGCAGCTAATGAATAAGTAACAGTGAATGTACTGTAATCAGTAATTTGTGTGTTTGAATAAGCTGTATTCAGATTTTTAGATTTCTTGTGTCTAACACATAGGTATTATGTCAGTTTTAAATTTTCACACACTTATAATTCAATTCTTTGTCTCGGATTTTTTTTTTTTTCCTTCAGTTTCAGTTGACTCTTTAAGAAGAAATTTTGTTTTAGTGTAAGAATGGTGTTGGCACTATAAAATCATTGTGAATACCTGATTGGCTCATAGTGTAGCATGTAATAACTTGCTCTCAGTTGCAGTCTTCAACTCTCGTATTTTACACTTTTCTAAACTACTCTGGTTTAGTTTTGGCTGACCAATTGTACTGTAACTTGGTTCCTGGAAAATCCAAATAAATATAGTCTATTTGGGGGCAATTCTTTTACTTTTCAATTTCACTTTGTCCTGTTTAAACTAGTGTATAATTTCTCTGAATAAAATTCATATGAAAGTATTTTATTTTTCTTGTATACTTTTTTTTTTTTTTAGTTTTTACATGTGCATATTACACTTGTTTGCATTGGAGCAGGTTTTCATGGAGTAAATTTTATGACAAAAAATCTGATGCTTTGACTGATCAGAGATGGTTCCATAGCAGTGCCTGAAATGTAGAAATGATTAATGCTTAGCTGTGTCATACTATTATTAAACTCATTGCAACTTTTCATTAATAAATTTATGGCAATTATCATATGAGAATATTATTATTATTACTCGGTGATCCTGTCATGATCCAAGTGCAGACTACTATATAACTTTCTTAGCTAAAACTTGACATATTGCACTTGCACTCACCCTCATACTTTTGCAGTCAAAAATTAGCACCTCTTGGTTATGGAAAGATGAATGACCCACGCATCTAGTCATAGTCGTGGTGGAAACACACGTTGTCTACTGAGAAAATAAAGGGTGATTTCTACCGGAAGAATTAGACATGTGCAACATCTGAGTATTTTTATTTGTGGATGTTTTGCCAACCAGTAGCCTTATCAATACAACCATGGGCTGATTTCTACCTGTTGTGTTGAAGGATATACAGCAATATATATTTTGTGGTGTGCATAACATGTAAAGGAACTATTAATTTTAAAATATTCTTAAGTTAAAGAGATTTTATGTAGATTTTAAGGTAAAATTTTAAACATTGGCAGAAGTAAAGCTAAACATCAGAAGACCCTTTCCTTACAAAATGGTTGACAGTGGTAGGTCAAAGCATGGGCATACCCAAACACTAAATAACAATAGTAAAGAGAAAATGGATGGTTTGATGGACAGATCAGTGAAAATGAAACAAGTAAGGCAGGAAAGACTTAGACAAACTGAATACGCAAAATGAACAGTTAAAGAGTAAAATAAAAACAGTTCTCAACAACTCATGCAGAAAACATTATAAGAGTTTATTGATATTATAAAGGATAGTGTGGAGATGGACAAAGAACTTGTAAAGAATACATCTGATATAGAGGTGATGAAAGACTTGGACAAGTATAAAACAAAAATAATAGATATGCAGGAATAACAAAGCAAAAGACAAAACTAGCAAACAAATGCAGCTGTCTCATGATCTTGCAGAAAATGTCAACATAGTTTTCAAAAGGAAATAAAATGAGTGGAGGAATATAAAGCCAAAATATAAGATAGCTATGCCAAAATAAATAAAGAAAAACAAAATCTAGAACAGAAAGTTGAATTATCTGAAGAAATTACAACTAGGGCTAACATCAGTCTTGAAATAAAAACATACATAATAGAAAATACGTACAGAAATTCTAATCTTCCAAGGACAGAAAAACACTTAACTGTTTTGGCTGTGGTGAAAAAAATCAAATCAAGATAAAAAAGAAAGACAGAGGATATTCACATTAATGAGTTAACAAAGTGCTTAGAAAAATTCAGTATTAGAGACTATATTGTAAAGTATAGAAGAATTGGAAAATATAAGAAAAAATCACTATGACCCATACAGGTTAAGTGCATAAAATGTTTGTATTATTCTTCATGAACTTGATATTGTATGCCATCAATAACATAATCCTAGGTCAATATGTATCTTAATCCTGGGTATCATAATGATGGTATACAATAACGACAAGTTTGTAAGACACATTTAATACATTGGTACAGTATCTATTTCCAGAATGTTTCGCCTACACAATAGACTTCTTTAGTCAAAAAAAAAAAAAGGTTACTAAAACTGGAGACAGCAGAAGCAGTGGAGAGGTAAAGATGATGTGATCACTCCATCAAACTTGACTGATGAACAGTCACATCATCTCGACCGAAGAAGCCTACTGTGTGGGTGAAATATTTCAGGAATAAAGATGCCTAAGAGTTGCATGTGTCTTATTCAACATTATGGTATATTACCACCATATATTAGACAAGGATGTGTGATGTCAACATGGTTGTTCAATATATTTATAGATGGGGTTTTAAGAGAAGTGAATGCTCGAGTGTTGGCAAGATGTGTGGGGTTAAAAGATAAAGAATCTAACACAAAGTGGGAGTTGTCACAGTTGCTCTTTGCTGATGACACTGCCTTTGGAGATTCTGAAGAGAAGTTGCAGAGGTTGATGGATGAGTTTGGTAGGGTATGAAAAAGAAGAAAACTAAAAGTGAATATAGGAAAGAGTAAGGTGATGATAACAAAAAAATTAGGTGACGGAAGATTGGATATCAGATTGGAGGGAGACAGTATGGAGGAGATGGATGTATTCAGGTAGTATTTAGGAGTGGATGTGTCAGCAGATGGGTCTATGAAAGATGAGGTGAATCATAGAATTGATGAGGAAAAAAATGTGAGTGGTGCACTTAGGAGTCTAGAGACAAAGAGCTTTGTCCATGGAAGCAAAGAGGGGAATGTGTGAGAGTATAGTTATACCAACGCTCTTATATGGGTGTGAAACATGGGTGATGAATGTTGCAACAAGACGGCTGGAGGCAGTGGAGATGTCATGTCTGAGGGCAATGTGTGATGTGAATATAATGCAGAGAATTCGTAGTTTGGAAATTAGGAAGAGGTGCGGGATTACCAAAACTATTATCCACAGAGCTGAGGAGAGGTTGTAGAGGTGGTTCGTACATGTAGAGAGGATGGAACCAAATAGAATGACTTCGAGAGTGTATAAATCTGTAGTGGAGGGAAGGCGGGGTAGGGGTAGTGCCTCCCACTCCCTTAAGTGCTGTATGATCCTTATGGGTTTAGTGCCTCCCACTCCCTTAAGTGCTGTATGACTTATGGGTTTAGTGCCTCACACTCCCCTAAGTGCTGTATGACCCTTATGGGTTTAGTGCCTCCCACTAAATATAATGACAATTTAATAATAGGGTTCACGCAGCCAGTAGCGGCCAGCGGAGAGGATGGGCCAGGAGATGAGACTCTATCCCTTCAACCAAAAATAGGCAAGTACCAGGCAACCCTATGTAACCCAGTTCAGAAACTACCTACAAACGAGTCATGTCTTCCCAATATAATATGTGAATTTACTTTCCATGGCAAAATTTGAGACAAGTGAATAAGTTGAACGCACACTGGAATTATTTTAACAACATGGAGTAATTACTACAAGAAGCTATGGTAATTGCGGTAAACAATGAATATTTAACATACAAAATGCCCATTGTAGGTGCGACAGAGAAAAAAACCCAGAAAATAAGTGTGTAAAGGAGACCTACTGGTCTATGTGAGGAGACATAACTTGGAAAGCCTTACATTACTTCCAGTGAGACAGTGCTATATGACCCTTATGGGTTTAGTGCTTAGTTCTGATTATTATAATAATATCTTCGAGTGAGAATGTATTGTTCATTATATGACTAGTGGGTTTAGCGCTTAGTAAGTAAGTAAGTATGATCATCGTATTGTTCATTAACAAGTTTCTGAAGACCCCCGGTGGAAATAAGTCGCTGACTTTTTTGGGTTATCCTAGGTAATTTTCACTGTTAACCTTCCCCCCAAGAAAAAGTCAAATAAATTACTTATTACCATTTGAATCCTTGTCTACACCAATTTTAGAAATGCTTGTCATATATAAACGCATTTTATAAATCAGTAATAATATTAAACTACACTAACAATTTAATTTATAAATGATTTTGACGTTTATGATTTTTATGTAAGTTTAATGTCATACTTACATTGCGTTTTTATAAAGTGTTATCAGAGACCAGATAAACAACGTGCTCTTAGCTTAAAAATAATCTTCCTTAGCTAGGATATATATCATATATTTTTTTTAAATAACATTAAAAAATCTATATATAATTATTAAGAGGTTTACTAAAAAAATTGTAATCTAGTTGATGTAGTGTAATATAAGCTTAAATAGATGTTTATAGAGGTAATGTGAGACGTAGTAAAGTAAAGGAAGGAAGGAAGGGAGCGGGAGGAGGGAAGGCGGCAGCAGCAGCAGCAGCAGCAGCTGAGGTACATCACTGACTGCTGAGAATGTACAACAGAAGCAGGAGCAGCTGATGTAAGCCAGGGGCACGTCCGGGCCAACTCCCACTCCACCATGACTGAGGAAATTGGCTTTGAGTTGGAGCGGCAGCAGGAGAGGTGAGGCGCCCTTCCCTCCTTTCCTCCCTCTGTACATCCAGTTATTGTTAATAATATTAATAACTATTCAGGTTAGCTATCCTCATGGGGAAGCAGTTTCCCCAGGAGTTAGAGATAAGAGTCTTTGGACCCCTTACAGTTTTAGAGCTCCACGGTGCCCCGTGCCCTGGTGGCTAAAGTTCTTGCTTCACACGGCGAGGGTCTGCGTTCGATTCCCAGAGAGGGTAGAATAAGATAAGATAAGATTTCTTCGGATTTTTAACCCCGGAGGGTTAGCCACCCAGGATAACCCAAGAAAGTCAGTGCGTCATCGAGGACTGTCTCTTATTTCCTTTGGGGTCCTTAATCTTGTCCCCCAGGATGCGACCCACACCAGTCGACTAACACCCAGGTACCTATTTGCTGCTAGGTGAACATGACAACAGGTGTAAGGAAACACATCGAAATGTTTCCACCCGCCGGGAATCGAACCTCCGTGTGTGAAGCGAGAGCTCTAGCCACCAGACCACCGGGCCATTGGACGTGTTTCTTTACACGGTTGTCTATGTTCACCCATCAGTAAAATGGGTACCTGGGTGTTAGTTGACTGGTGTGGGTCGCATCCTGGGACAGGGACCTAATTTGCCCGAAATGCTTTACATAACAAGGGACTTTCTATATAGTAGTATGCAAAAAGATCACAGTAAACAGGTGATATCAAAATATGCAAGACAACCACTATGAAAAAATAGAGGAATTCCAAGCGCTTTCGTGACTACTCATGAAAGCGCTTGGAATTCCTCTATTTTTTCATAGTGGTTGTCTTGCATATATAGTAGTATGTTATTGATGTCAGCTAGGCCTGTATATCATGTACATGTACACGTACTTGTAGTAAATAAAGATATTATTATTGTTATTATATAAAGTATCTAGAACAGTTGGCATCCTCTCAAAGATACGTTACCATGTACCACAAACAGCATTACTTACACTATACCATTCACTGATCTACCCCTACCTCAACTATGCAAAAGCTCTCGCTTCACACGGTGAGGGTCTGGGTTTGATTCCTGGCGAAGGGGGTGGAAACATCGAACGTGTTTCCTTACACCGGTTGTCCATGTTCACCCATCAGTAAAATGGGTACCTGGGTGTTAGTGGACTGGTGTGGGTTGCATCCTGGGACAAAACTAATTTAATTTGCCTGAAATGCTCTGCATAATAAGGGGCTTTCTATATAGTAGTACATATGTCATTGATGTCAGCTAGACCTGTATACCTTGTACATGTACTTATAGTAAATAAAGATTAACACGAAGCAGCACTGTATGACTCATGGATTTAGCGCTTCATTATGATTATAATAACACTCGTGATAGGTTTTTAAATACTGTATCTAATAGACTGCTAAATGTATAAGGTATTATAAAAACCAATGGAATTGTCACTTTGACCCTTTTTGGGGACATTGTAGATAATTTATACATGTTACTGTGTAAGACAATTGTAATAATCCAAAATTGTGTAAAATTGTACCTAAATAAATTTATTAGGTACCGGCACAGTTTTTGGATGACTACTACTGTCCTGCAAAGCAATGTGTAAATTACCTAGGATAACCTAAAAAAGTCAGTGATTTATTTCTATTTAGGTCTTGTAATACTATACTATTAATAGCCTAATTAATAAGTCATAATTAGAAAAAAAAACCGTAAATCATGTGCATGAAAATGAATTCCAATAAAAAGAAATAAAATAGGAATAGAATAAACTGAGTCAAATGCATGAAAATAAATTACTTGAACATTAGAAAGAAAAAAATCAGTTGAATAAAAAAGTTACACTAAAATGACTTTATTCAGATTATTAAGCAGGAGCATTAATAACCCAGGAAAACTTGGTAAAGTCATGTCATCAGACTGTACATATTTCTCTTATTTCCATTGGTGTCCTTTATTCCTCTTCCCTCTGGGCTGTGACCCAGATCAATCAGCTAACACCCAAGTTCCAACATGTTGATGGGTGGAAAACAGCAACAGGTGTAAGGAAATACAGTGGACCCCTGGCTAATGAAAAAACTTCATCCCAGAAGCTTGCTCAAGTGCCATTTCTGAACGAATTTACTTCCTTAAGAAATAATGTCACGTAGGTTAGTCTATTTCAGACCCCCAAAAATACACTTCCACAAGCACTTACAATATTATACTTACATAATTGTACGATTTCCGGGGTGTTCGTTAGCCGGGGGTCCACTGTATGCCTAATAATATTTTTACTTGTCCAGAGATTGAACCTGGTTAGTTGGTGCATGAGTTAGGACCACTACCAATTAAGCCACAAGCACTCATGACTGGCTCTATACTGTGTAAGAATTTTTTTAATATACTACTCCACAAGACATAATTAAAGAGCATTAATTTAGAGTATAAAGTCCCTAAACTTGTAAATTTTAATGAACTTTAACTCCTCAAAATAAGTTTAATACAATGACAGATCAGGGATATGATTGATGTCTGCTCTTTGGCAGAAATCAGATATTATTTTATATATTTGTACAAGCTCTCTAAACCACAGAATAAACAGTTATTTCTTGGACAAATTGTTATTTTGGGAGATAGTGACAATAAAAAAAAAAAAGGAGCACAATTGGCACGTAAGAGCCAGTCACTGCTTGGTACTGCAGCCTGGTCAGTCGCAACAAACCTAAACAAAAACAGTGGACGTAACCAAAGACCGATGGTGGAGTAAGGTTAAGTGACTAGGTTATTTTAGGTTATTAGGTGGGTTTTGTTAGGTTACATTTCTTCCCATTTGCACAACAAAACCAACCTAATGTGCAGTTCAAACTGAACTCTGTCAAGTCCAGTGATTTGAAAGTTTTCACACCAATTTAGAGACCCCACCCCCCTTTCCTAGATATATCTCAGCTTAGATATCCAATTATCCAGTATCAGGCAACTCTTTGGTGACCCCCTTCTGTAAGTGAAAATAATGACCAATAATAATAATAATAATAATTTTATTTTAGCATGATACTTGTTTGTACAAAGAGTATAACAACTGGGTGTACATGCCAAAACTCCTTTATATGCAGAGCATTTCGGGCAAACTTAAGATTAACTTAATATTAATAAGGCAATAACAGTGCAGTAATTGTTTTAAGTCCTAAGTTGGTGGCAACAACCTGTATGTATTCATAAAGTTCCTCACCAAAAGTCACATTAGCTGGAAGGACCTACATAGTACCCTAATACATTACACCAGACAAAATTACCTTTTAGGTCTTAAAGGGCAACACAGCCTCTCCTTTTCCTCCCACCATGAAAAGGTTGTTGCTCATGAGGTATCTGTTGTGAGAAAGATATGGATCATGGTCTGTGCCTTTCAAAATATGGTTACAGGAACTTCATTTCAGTAAAATTTATGAATGATTTACATGACTTATATTTCATTCCAGAATGTTTAAGTGCATTACAACAATATCCTTAAGAAAGTTGTAATAGACTAGTCTTTTGACCCAATTACAAAGCATTTAAAATAAACTTATAAGGTGAGTTTGGACCATGTAGTAACTGGGTATCACTGTATTTAAGATTTTTATACATTTTAACGAGTTACAGAATGTATAGTAATTATTCTTACATGTGCTATAGGGTGAGCACTACAGTGATGTCAGCTACCTCTGTCCTTTGGAGGTTCAGCAAAATGCATCCTTTTTGATTCTGTATAATAACAATGACAATTATTATACATTAATAATTATTATTAATTATTATTAATAATTATTTATTATTAGTATTATTAATTATTACAGTACATATGTACTTAATATTAATCAATTCCTTTCTTATAAGCATTATTCTGTATCTTTTATCTGCAGACTTAAGGGTGTAGATAAATGAATGGTTGATAATAAGGTCAATGTACATGGCCATTTGAGTATTGAATCTTTAGTAGTCACCAGTCTTTCATATTGGTGTGAAAATTTTATACAGTATGTGGTCCTGAACATTATGCTTGTAATGTTCTGATATTTCATAGCTACATAATTGTCTTCAGTGCAGTATTCAGTATCGTATTGTACCATATTTGGAATCTGGAATTTTGTGGGGTATTGTGAATTTAAATTTAAACTCTTAAGATGAGTATAGAGCTTAAAGTCTCATTTAAACTATTTTTAGTGTTGCAAATTATCTTGCATTTTTCCCAAGAAGAGGAGGTTATTTCAAGAAAACAAGTCATAAAGTGGAAGGGTGCTCTGTTAGATTTTACAGACGTAGATTATAATGAGACTTTATGGCCCATTATATATGAAGATCGAATAGAGGATGATATTGACTGTGCATCTTCACTTGATCCTGAAGCATTGGATGAATGATAAGTATTTAGTATTGTAAACCTATTTCATTTATTATACCTACAGTATTATTAGCATTGTATTGTATTTGGCCTCTTTGACAGCTATAATGAAACAAGTAATGTCCATGTGTTTGTCTCTGGTGTCTTTTTTTTCAAATTAGCGAGTTAAGTCATTGACTTTGTATTACTGGCCAAACAAGGATATTAAATACTGTGTGATTATTGCTCTGAAAGTACAGTGGTACCCCGAGTTTCGAACGCCTCCCAACTCGACCTATTATGTAAGTTTATTATTGTAAGTGCTTTTGTAAGTATTTTTGGGGTCTAAAATGGACTAATCTAATTTACATTATTCCTTATGGGAATAAATTCATTCAGTAACAGCACTTGAACAGCATTCTGGAACAAAGAAAGTTTGAAACTCGGGGTACCACTGTACTTGCTATGTAACAAAATGTATGATAACAATCAATACTGTGAACCTATTAGTATTTTCTGATGTTCAAGAAGGATTTATAGTTCAGTGGGTATAACACTACTTGAGATATCGACAAGTGACATACATCAAGGAGGCAGACTCTCGCCATACTTGTTTATATTGAGACACAGTTCTGCTTAGGGAAAAAGTAAGACAGCTCCCTAGAAACATCTTGTGTTAACAGTGTAAGATGTGATGATGATCTGGTAATGCTTACCACTAGTGAAGTTGCTTTAAACAGTTTCTTGACAAATATCAAGCTTTTGCAGCTGAACTTGGTCATATTGTACAGTCAAACCTAATGATTCTTCTTTCAACATTGCCACATGATATCTGTGGTAGGTTACATCATCAGCAGTGACAAAAGAGATGATAATGAGGTAAATACCTAAACAACTTGGAAAAATTTAATGCCACAGGTAACACCTTGAACATTGTTAAAAATGATACTGTACAGATCAAACCTTTATTTACAAATTATATTTTCTCTAAGTAAAGCTTTATGATAGTGCTCTACTCAGAGCAAAATATTGTGCATAAATAAAGGTTCTTTCTCTCTTCACATGTCTTACATATTTGTTGGCAAAGTCTTGCCATCCAACATGACTTGAAATTATCAACTCTCATCTTTGAGCAAAAAGAATTTCTCATTCACTGCTTCTCTTAGTGACATAATAAAGTAACTACTTGAGGCACACAGAATGACAAGCTCATTGATGATTTCTTGTGTGTGTGTGTGTGTGACGTTAAATACTTAGATGTGTTAAGGAGAAATTTTATATACAGTTCAAATCAGAAGATGATAACCTTCATAAATTCCTTAATTATCACTAAGGCAAAGTGAGGCCTAACTAATTTCTCCATTCTTTATGTAAACCTGTTTTACTGCCACATACATAACACCTTTTATGTATTATGTAGTATGATGGTTAACTTCGTTTTCAGTGTTAGTACAGCACAGTATTATATATCCTACCTATACATTTTTTTTTTTGTTCTATGTAATATTTCATTGAAACATACCAGTAGATTAGAGTTCAAAATGTTGTTATTACAATATCATACCCTTCAAGGCAGGGGGTACATTTGTGCTGGTTAAGTCCCTTGAAGCCAGGAATTGGAGCTATAATCTTACTCAGATCATTAAATTCCTTTCATTCTAAAAGTGGTGCATGATCATGCTTTCTTTAATGCTTCCCCATGAATATACAAAACATGTACGTATATATTTACAGAATTGTTACTGGATTTTTATTATTTTCTATTTAATTGTTGTAGTTTTTGTACTTCAATGTATTGATTCCTTTTGGTCTTATATTTCCTTTCTACCAACTCCATAAATGTTGTAATTAAATTAGTACTGTATTACCTTTCTACAAAAATTTTCTCCTGTCTTGAAAAACTGATGTCATGGTATTTAGGATATTTATTGTTAAATCTTAATAACAGTACAGTATATAAAATGTTCTTTATTTCACAGGAATTGTATTAGGGTAAAAAGCTCTTTATTTATCTCTGATGATTTAATTTCTTTTAATATTGATGTTTTCGTCCATTACTTCTTCTGATGTTAGCTGGTTTGGTAGCTGGTTAAGATGGTGTCCCACTTCGCTGAGTCTTCTTCGTGAAGCAGAAAAAACGCTTCTCTCTAGTAGGTATCTTTGAAAGTTATATTTTTCTGATTATTGTGTTATGGTAATTTCTGTTAATTTCAAACACAATTTTATGTAATGTGAAAGCATATACTATGTATGTACAGTGGACCCTCGCTATTTGAACACTCCAAAACTCGCCCTTTTATGTAAGTTTATTATTGTAAGTGGTTTTATAAGTGTATTTTTGGGGGTCTGAAATGGACTAATCTAATTACACCATTCCTTATGGGAATAAATTCGTTTGGTAACAGCACTTGAACAGCATTCTGGAATGAGGGTGAGTTTTGGAGTGTTCAAATAGCAAGGGTCCACTGTACTGAATTTTTGTTAGCAAAGATAAATAAAATACTGTTGTCTTATTAATAAGACTTATTTTTTTACTTGACAGACTTGAAAAGCTCATATAGAGGGCAATACGTTAATGTCGGGTGTGCAGTGGGCAATGAAGAGTCACATATTTGGACAGTAAGCTTAAATAGAGACTCAAAAAATATTCCACTTGTTCTCCTACATGGCTTTGGCTCTGGTGTGGGACTGTGGTGTCTTAATTTGGATTCCCTCTCAGCAGACAGACCTGTTTATGCAATGGATATTATTGGTAAGTGATGCAGGTGCTTGCTGTGGTGCGTATGCATTTTTTGTCTTAAGCATTTCAGAGAAGTATTACCTTATCACAGCAATCTCCAAATGCTGAAGAAAATTTGACATACAGAACTCTAAATATATTTTTTATGCTGTATTTCTAGTAATTTAATTAAATACTAGTACATACGTATGTATAATAATTTTTTATATTTTAAAAGTTTCATGCTGTATCTAGAATACCATATGGTAGTATTATAATTATATCTCCTCTTCAGAATTCGAATATCTCTACTTTTTTCTTTTCTGTAGGATTTGGTCGCAGTTCCCGACCGTCTTTTACAAAAGATCCACTAGAGGCTGAGCGTGAATTCATCACTACAATAGAATTATGGCAGGAGAAGTTGGCTTTAGATAAGTTTATTCTTCTAGGGCACTCCTTTGGCGGTTTCCTTGCAGCTTCATATGCTATTAAGCACCCAGAAAGGTGAGAAATCAAGAATGCAAGGTTAACTGAGCAGTACACTAAAATTACAATTTTTATTAAAAAAAAAAAAAAACAGGATCACGTCTTTCATAGAGCTTGTTTTCTGTAATGCATTACAGTATATCAGGAGAAAAGAAAACTGATTGCAAGAGTAGCTAACCATGAATATTTGCTGCAGAAAGAATAAAAGGGCACAATACTGTCGCTGGTACAATACACAAATAACTTGCGCTTAGGAGACTGAAGTGCCTGGTTAATGATCCAAGTCTGACCAAAATGGCATGTGTTTTGGTCTCCTAACTGCAGGTTATATGTATAATTGCTGCAATAATTAGTACTGATATTCCAGTGAAAGATTTGCTAATGTGAGATGCATGGTTTAGTACTTGAAAATAAACATTACTGTGTCTGCAAGGGATAACACACTTCTAATACATGTTCCATAGCTAACTTGATCAACTTTTATTTGTTTTAAGATATTAAATAGATAGACGTAACTGAAAGATTTAATGGTATTGGTAGAATTGTAATGTAAGTGTTAGACTCATCTCTCAACATTAGCTTGAGGAAAACTAGTGCAAAAATGTTTCACTCGGCTCCATTGAAGAACTCTTGATCAAACATTCCTGCAACCTGTCTTATTTTATGTTCATAGAGGAGCTTTAACCCATTGGCATCATACAGCTCCCAGGGAATGGAGGCAATTGGTTTTGCTATAAGTAAGGGATGGGTAGCTCTAATGCCTTGGATCAAGAGCCTATCACAAACATGATTTTACTATTCTTACTCATCTAGCTCTAAAAGATCTGTGAAAGAAGAATACTTTGTAAGTTGCCATTTGTGTCTGTGATTGCTGAGCTGCCCTCCCCTTCCTTGGATCAAACCTGATTGCCTCCCAATCCCTAGGTATTGTATGGCCCCATAGTTTTAGTATTTCCCAGTGAAAATAATAATAATAATAATAATAATCAGTTTACCTATAAACACACTGTACTGGATGAAGAATTTAAAAAATTCAGAAAAGTTTAGTGGAATATACAGGACACCGAAAAAAAAAGAATATTTGAAGTGGAAGGAGAGAATACATGAATTTTCTATAATTACATAAGGTGATTCATATTTCATTTGTGCAACAACATTAATGTTCATGTTATATGCCCCATTGTAAAGAATTAGTGATGGTTCATACCTTCATATATCAGTTACTGGTTTAGTGCTTTTTGCAAACAATAATAGTAGGTTGGTAAACAGCAACTGCCCAGGGAGGTACTACCATAATGCCAAGTGAGTGTAAAACGGAAGCCTGTACAGTAGACCCCAAGTTTCGATCACCTCGGAAATTATACAATTATGTAAGTGTAATATTGTAAGTGCTTTTGTAAGTGTATTTTTGGGGGTCTGAAATGGACTAACCTACTTGACATTATTCCTTAAGGGAGTAAATTCGTTCGGTAATGGCACTTGAGCAGCCTTCTGGAATGAATTATGACCGAAACTCGGGGGACCACTGTATTTGTTTTACAGGGTAGGATTGCTGGTGTCTTTTTTTCTGTCTTGTAAACATGCAGGATTTCAGGTACGTCTTACAACTTCTACTTACACTTAGGTCACACAACACATGCATGTACACGTTTGTGTATACACACTCATCTGAGTTTTCTTTGATTTTATCTTAATAGTTCTCACTCTTGATACTTTTCATTTCACATCCATGGGGAGGTGGAATAAGAACCTTTCCTCCGTAAGCCATGCATGTTGTAAAAGTCAACTAAAATGCCAGGAGCAATGGGCTAATAACCCCTTTTCCCGTATAGCCTACCAAACAGAAAAAGAAGAAAACCGTCAAAGTGGGATGTTTGAATGTGCCTGATTGTAGTGCGAATGATAAGAAAGAGATGATTGTGGATGTTATGAATGAAAAGACGCTGGATGTCCTGGCTCTAAGTGAAACAAAACTGAAGGGGATAGGAGAGTTTCAGTGTGGAGAAATAAATGGGATTAGGTCAGGGGTTTCTAATAGAGCTAAGGAAGGAGTAGCAATAATGTTGAAGGATAAGTTATGGCAGGAAAAGAAGGAATATAAATGTATAAATTCAAGAATTATGTGGAGTAAAAAAAAGTACAGTAATACACAATACTCAGTAGGGTGCATTTACATGATTGCCAGGGTAGGACTTCAGTAAGACTGAAGTTGAAGACATTGTTCTAAATGCATCTATGTATAAGATGTTTGTTTTCTGATAAAAATTTTATTGAAGTGTTGTAATGTAAGAGTGATAATTTATGTAGGATTCATCACCTCATCTTGGCTGACCCTTGGGGGTTCCCTGAGCGTCCACTGGATGTAGCTGAGCGCTACAAATTTCCTTTTTGGGTTAAAGCCATTGGTGCTGTGCTTCAACCCTTCAACCCTCTATTTATTGTAAGAACAGCTGGGCCATGGGGTAAGTATTTTGATCAGTCATCTTTCTCCATTTTTAGATGCAAGTTACTCAACAATCTGCTTCAGCTATTCAATCTTATGCGAAGACTTGCTTACCCTAGAGCTCTAGGAAAATAAGATATTATTCAACAAATATACATATAATGGATGGCGTGTTTTACTCTTGCACAGGTTGCTTCTTTAAGGTGTTGGTCCGTAAATGAATCCATAATCTAATTACTTGACCATTTTAAAGCTTGCCTCTTTGTAATTAAAAATATTCAACTATAAAGATTTTTGTTATCAGTAATTTTTAGCACATATCTTGTCTAAAATTGGCTCTTCTGTGCATTACAGTAGTTTCTTTTACAGGTCCAAAGTTACTTCAGAAAGCCAGACCTGACTTGGTCCGGAAGTTCTCTGGTATGGTAGCTGATGCTGAAGAGGTGATCCCCAATTATTTGTACCATTGTAATGCTCAAAATCCATCGTAAGTTAATCACAATTTTGGTATGTAGATAAATGGTTCAGAGAACCAACAGGATGATGAATTCGACACTTATGCAACACTTGGGTATCTTTTTTGTGGAAACATTTCACCAACCAGTGGCTTCTTCAGTCCAATACAGAGAAGAAAGGTTGAAGATCAGAAGGAGTTTGAGGTAATCAGTCCCTCAGCCTGGAGTTGATGTGATCAGTCCATCAATCTTGATGGACTAATCACATTGATCTTCAACCATTCCTCTTTCTATTGGACTGAGGAAGCCATTGGGTGGCAAAATGCTTCCACAATAAAGATAAAAAAGTGTTGCACAAATGTCTAATTCGTCGCAATTTTGGTGTTCAGCATTTTCTTTCAAAAATAATAATTTTATTTTATCTTAGGTAGTAGGTTGGTAGACAGCAGCCACCCAGGCAAGGTACTACCGTCTTGCCAAGTGAGTGTAAAACGGAAGCCTGTAATTGTTTTACATAATAGTAGGATTGCTGATGTCTTTTTTCTGTCTCATAAACATGCAAGATTCCAGGTATGTCTTGCTACTTCTACTTAAACTTAGGACACACTACACTTCTTCTGTTTTCTTACGACACACTACACTTCTTCTGTTTTCTTACGACACACTACACTTCTTCTGTTTTCTTACGACACACTACACTTCTGTTTTCTTACGACACACTACACTTCTTCTGTTTTCTTATTAGTTCTTGTTCTGGTTTATTTCCTCTTATCTCAGTGGGGAAGTGGAACAGAATTCTTTCTCCATAAGCCATGCGTATCGTAAGAAGCTACTAAAATGCCGGGAGCAAGGGACTAGTAACCCCTTCTCCTGTATACATTACTAAAGTTAAAAAGATAAACTTTCGTTTTTCTTTTTAGGTCACCCTGCCTCAGTGGGATATGGCTGTTTTGTGTTTAGTTTAACCATGTAAATTAGCTAACATGCTCAGTGTTAAGTTATTTATAGTTTAGTGGACGTTCCATTTGATAACATTCTTGTTACATCCTTGGTCAGTTTTTTGGCATTCTGCATATTCAAGCTGAACATTAGTCTTATAATACAGTACTATGTATTTAAATACAATAATTTATCTCTGCTGTCTGTCTAATTCAGTAAATAAATTGACAAATCTCCAAGATTTTTATTTTTTCTAAAGAAAAAATCATAATTTTAATTAAAAACTTCTATTGTAATATTTTATTATTAAGATATCTGAATTTTAAAAAAATAGCTTTAATTTGGAAATCTTTTCAGCTAGTTCAGATTTTTGCACCATTAGATATTATTTTCCAACATTTTGAAATTTAATGAAAAAAGTTAAATTTTTCTGAATTTCTTTCCTATTTTGAATTTGTGTTCTAAGAGAACATTTTCAGATTTTTTTAACACTGGCTGTCTCCCACCAAGGTAATGATCCAAAAAAAAAGAAGAGACTCATTCATAGTCATTCATTCAGTCCATCTTGCCAGAAGTGTGCAGCATCACATTTCAGATGGCCCCAAACTGCAACTTCCTTGCTCCTCTAGAGTAGGGGCACTGTACTTCTCACCTCCAGGACTCTAGTTCAGCTAACCGGTTTCCTTGCATACTTTATAAATATAACCATGTTCACACTTCATCATAAAATCACCTGCATCCCACTCACTCCAATCTAATGCTCTCACATGAAGTCTGTTGGATGTTGAAGCCTCTAGTTCTCAAAACCTCTATTATCTCCTCTCCAACCCTTCCTGGGACAACTTCTATCCCTACAACACCCTCCTAGTCACCCTATTTTGCTTCATTATACAATAAATAGTTTTTTGTGTGTGTAAATATTTTATGCTAGAATTAGAATGTTTAATGAATGTATGAGATTTGCTTTGCATTTTCAGTGGGGAATCAGCCTTCCACACCTTAATGGCTGGATTTGGGTGGGCCAAGTATCCTATGATCCAGCGCATTGACTCTCTCAGGAAAGGAATGCCTATGACATTGATTTATGGATCAAGATCATGGGTGGATCATGATCCAGGATTTCAGATCAAATATATGAGAAAGGATTCCTATGTAGATGTTCAGGTAAGTTACTGATTCTGTCTTGGTCTTGATTATCTAATTGGAGCATACCTAAAGACTCCACCTGTACATACAGCCTGTACCTATATATGATTTACCAAGTCATTTCTTTACAGGTTATATTGGGGGCAGGCCATCATGTGTATGCTGACAGAGCGGAGGTCTTCAACAACCTTGTAAATAATATTGGTAAACATGTAGATAATGGGACCTTACCTAAACTTGCCCCAGATGTGCCAAGAAGAAACAGTGAAGATAGTCATGGTGATGTAGCTGTAACTTTAACCAACATGATAAATGTACGTAATGATGACATTCGTGATGAGTCTACTGTTCAGGCAGATACGAATGTATCGCCAGAGAAAGATTTAGATTAAAAAGATTTATGGTAAAATTGGTAGCCACTGAAAAAAGGTGTATTGAGAGGGCTTAAATAAATTTTGGTAGTCAATTTTAATACTAATTAGAAACTATATTTTTCTCATCAGTAAGTAGGTTTATTACCAAAACGTACACTTGGATGATAAATAACATTACCAATAATTAACTCGTGAGGCAAGATTACTTGCTAGATTTAGCATGTCTGGTTTATTATTACTTAATCAATTTTAATTAAATATTCTCAGCTCAAATTAATACTTAGTTGAGATGCATGGATTAGCATTGAAGTTAGAAATTCAGGTGTTTCCCTGTCCAGTAATGTTTTCTCTTCTTTTTTTTTAAAGTTCTTGGCTTATGGAGTGCTGGTAAAGAAAACTTGCCAAAGTTTGCCACTAGTACTGTATAAAGTCTTGTACTGTTTCAAGTAGTATAAGAAAAAGTAACTTTTTGAAGAAAAATCATGTAAATTAGAAGATGATTCTTCATTTTATTTTAAAAAATGCAGGAAACAAAATTCACAATACTGTAGTAAAATACAGTGGACCCCCGAGTTTCGTAAAAATTTCACTCCTGAAGTCTGCTCAAGTGCCATTACCGAACGAATTTACTCCCTTAAGGAAAAATTTCACGTAGGTTAGTCTATTTCAGACCCCCAAAAACACACTTCCACAAGAACTTACAAAATTATACTTACATAATTGCACGATTTCCGGGGTATTCGTTAACCGAGGGTCCACTGTAGTGGTTTAATTTCATTTTAGATTTTTAGTAATTCTTTTGTCAAGAACTGTATATCTACAATACCTTATACCATGTCATATGGAACTAAGGATATGTGTAGATGTTACTAATTAGGATTAGGATTTTATCTGATGCATCCAGCATACCTGTTTACTGGGATCCTGACAAGAGGGAGTGCACTGTTTATAGTGTATGGATATATACAGTATTATCATTTCTGGATAAGTTGAAATTGATCCTCAGGATTTTCCTTCACTGTCTTGTACAGTGCTTGAAAGTTAATGATCATAAGATTTCAAAAAGAGCTTAAAGATAATTAATGTATATTCAAACAGTACTTTTTTGTACTGTTTTTTCATCGAGTGATGACTTTTTTAAAATATATTTGGTCAGTTAAGACAGTACTGATAGTTAATTATCTTAAATGCTTAGCGCTTGCTACTGTACTTTTATTTATGTATCAGACAAAATTTATTTAGTTGTATGGTTTTATAATTGGTGTGCATGTGTATGTATGTGTGTGCCTTGTTAAAATGTGTGTGCATTTGTGCTTGCATGGGTGTGTGTGTGTGTGTGCACACACCTGTGCTTGCTTTTGTAGTTGCAGAAGTAACCTTTTTTTATCTACATTTTAATTATTGTTGAAGTTCCTGTTGTTATTTTGTGCAATGACTCCTTAAAACTCAATCCACTCATTCCTATTGGCTTTCCTACACCAGTTATTTAGTACAGAATTGTTGCCTCTTGCTCTACCTATCGATGTGCATGTGTGTTACTCTACCTTCTTTTCCTAATAGTAGTTACAGCATCAGACCTAGCCTCTTGTTCCTATTTTTAATTGATTAACATTATTTTGAAATTTGGAGAGGTTGTAGCATACAATACCTTCACTTGGGTCCTGTACTGTCCATCTGCCACACTTGGCAAATAAGTACTGTGTAATACTTCCTATAGTTTTCTTTTACTTTTTTGTGTATGTAATTTAGAGTAATGTTCTTGCTTCTGTTTATCAATATTTTTCTTATTTTGTATTTAAGTACATTTATTAAATTTAAATTGTTATTCTCCTACCACTGTTTTAATGATGGCCTTTCCATATCTTGCAGTTCTTTACAGTTCATATTTCTAACTTCATGATCCATTATGGTGAACATCTTTGTATTTTTGTTAATTAAGGTACAGACACTATATTTCAGTTGTGTGTGTGGGGGTGTTTGTTACATATTTTGTGTACATGTATACTCATAAGCTTGGTTTGAACAAAGATTTCAAACTTGGTAAATGCAGTCATTTATATCATTATAATACATGTTCTCTGAAAATTTCTATCAAATATAGAGATTTTTGTGTGTGTAATTATTATATGTATATGCGTGTTGTAAGAGGCGACTAACATACCGGGAGCAAGGGGCTAGTAACCCCCTTCTCCTGTATACATTACTAAAGTTAAAAAGAGAAACTTTTGTTTTTCTTTTTGGGCCACCCTGCCTCAGTGGGATACAGGCAGTTTGTTGAAAAAAGAAGAATTATATATTTGTAGTTACAGAAATGGAGCTACTTTCATGTGTTTGCAATTTGTTTCCTCATTTTAATTTTGTATATGCCTTTAATTTTTTTATTTAGTACAAAAATACAGTTCTTGTATAACATGTTTTATAACATTACCCGACATGAAGAACTCTCCAAACAGAGGATTTTAACCCATAACTAACGTAAAGTTTGCTTTACTTGTCATGCACAGGAGAGAGAGTAAATCTTGATATTATGTAATTCCTGTATGTAATACTTAACAGTCACATAATTTTTTAATTCATTTATTGAGAATGGGAACATTATGTATTTATTGTTCATATTTAACAGAAATACGAAAAAATACATACACAAGTTCAGTCTAGGGTTGTTACTTCAATTTGCAGTACAGTACATAAAAGTATAGTTCATCATCTAAAGTTAAATAATCTGATTCTTATATGTATACAGTATTTTATTAATTATAATTTTTCTTTCTAAAATATGCATTTAAAATTTTCGAGACTTTTTACTGAAATTGAATGCATCGTGCCTTTTGCATTACAGTGTGAAAAAAGCATCTCAGATGGACTAGACTAGCCATTTACATGATCATGCGCAGTAGCATCTCATGATCATGTACATTAGCATCTAGGATGAGGTAGAGTAGCTACTTATGATGTACATTATGATTTTGTAGCATGAAACTAGCTTTTAGCAGTATTGATACTAAATGCTGAATTGTTATGGGGAATACTATACAAAAGATCAAATTTTTTTATTTGCTTTACACCATTAAGTCTCACTTGGTACTATGGGTTAAATTCCTTAGAACTCACATACACACTAGATATGTGCTACATAAATTGCGTAACAGATAGAAGAAAGTAGTTTCCAAATTTTTAAAAAAGCTAACCCCTGAAAACAAATTGTAATGCAGTAATGTATATCTTACATCAGTTCTGGCAGCTGAACAGTGTAGCTGATGTTATTAACGTGGTGACTGAGTAGTCAATACTATACACGTTAGTGCTTGGGCATTCATTTCATTTGAGAAACAGGTCAAGCACACTTTATGAATTAATAATAATGATTTATTTGAGGATTCCAAATTTGTAAATGTATGTACAGTACAATGTTCATAATTTTTTGTAGTAATTACTGGTAACACATACAGTCCCATGACTTCTACACTCTTTGTAAATGTACAAATATTTAATAATTAACTATGTGTTATATATTGCATATTGATTGGTAATACATTATTATATCACTGTTGCTAGCAGTGTGTACACAATCATATACACTTCTACATTTATTCTAAATGTACTAATGTTCAAATCTGCACATCCTTGGAAAGTGCCAAATTTTCTTTATTATTGTCAAATTTTTGTTCTGACTTCAAGTATCAAGCAGTCCTCTTAGGTACACTTCATTATATTTATAAAGAATGAAGGGTTATGCTAATTGAGTATTTATTATATATTATATAATCTTGAAACAAAAACCATGAATAAGACTTATGCAATTATAATTAAATATTTACAGAACAGTAATTTATTTTACCTGCATAGATAACTGCTTGTGCAGAATTTAGTGTCCTGCAGTATGGTATTAAAAAGTTATAGATAATGCAGTGTACCTACTCAAGGCAGTTTATTAATGTCCTTTTATTCAATATCTGTGATTTCAATGATTATCCGAATATTAGGTACAGCTGGAATTATAAATGAATTTTACCGAGTAGATGCCTTCGATAATTACCATTTACTTAAATTATATTAATAGGCTGTGTGTGATTTTCCTGGGTTATTAACCCTTAATAAATTTACATTGAAAAATAGTTAATGAAGACGACAAATTTGTTCTTACAATGTTGAGTTATTCTAAATTAAACCACTTGTTCATATGGTACTATGTACTACTAGCAAACCTTATTTAATGTCATGGTTTTATTCCAGAACTAACCCTTTTAAAGAGTCACTATTGAACCCTTTTATTAAAAAGTATTGAAAATGTCTCCCCAATTAGATATCTACTTGTAAAAATTTTGGATATTTTGGGTAGGTCACTGATCAATGAAAGTACGTAGTTAATACTTTTGGTATCATTATGCATTTCATATTTTATTGATATAAGTTTTAACAATATGTACCATATTATCAAAATCATAAACAATAATATAATCAGACTTAGTGCTAAACCCAGAAGGGTCATAGAGCTCTGCAGGGAGGGTCAAAATCATGGTTATGTACATACATATTGAGCAAGTTGGATAAAGACCAATTTGAGTGTGAGTAAATGTTATGTGAATGTCATGGTAGGAGAGTTGGCAATCATTGTTCATTATCAGCTCTAACCCTTGTGGGTTTAGTGCTCAGTTTTGATTGTAATAATAATTACCAGCTCTACTTTTCATATACAGTATAAATAAATAGATGGCACTAACAAAAAAAAACATTTCATGTATAATTTTTTTTTTACTCTTGTATATATTCCTGTAAATACTAGTGATGGAATATATATAGAATGTTGTAATATGTATGTATTAATGTTTATGCTTATAAGTAATAAATTTTTAAGAATATATATAATTGTTTTATATTTTATGGAGTATGTGTATATGTAGCAATATTTTTTAGAACGTGTAATAGAAAATTCATATTCATTGTTGTTCAGCAGCTTTTGATAAAAATAATTAATAAAATATAGCTTTGTTTCAATGTAACCCTTGCAGATGAGCTGTTGGAGTGTGTGCAGGGTAATATTTTGTGAAGGGATTCAGGGAAGCCAGTTAGCTGAACGTGAGTCCTGGGAAGTACAATGCTTGCACTTTTAAAGGAGGGGTTTGGGATATTGGCGGTTTGGAGAGACATCTAAACTGTTGTATCTGAGTGCCTCTACAAAGACTGATTGTGTGAATGATGCTAATTCTCAACCCCTTTCAGGGTTACTGATCCTAGGTGAAGGGCTCTAGAAACAAGTCAGCAACAGCCTTATTACACTGACTTTTATTATACTTCCTTTAGCACTCCTCACCACTCTTACTAATTCTACCTCTTATATGCTTCACTCTTGCTGGTCTCTGATCAAGCATATTACACCTTTAGCATCTCCTACCCTGCATTGCTGTATGACCCTTATGGGTTTAGTGCTTAGTTATGATTATAATAATCTAGAAACTAGTAAACCACTCCCTTTGGATCACACCTAATTATCTACCATTCCCTAGATGCTGTATGACCCATGAATACACTTGGTGACTTATTTCTGAAAATATTTACTGCCCTTGCCTTGTAATTTTTTTTTGGTATGTACAGTATCAGGGATGGGACAATACCAAATTTTTGCCAATACTGAGTCAATTTTAGGCTGGTACTGATGCCACAGTTGATGAAAATTAACTGATACTTTGGCACATCCCTATACAGTATACAATGCCTGCACTCTAAAGAAGGGGTTAGGGATATTTGCTATTTGGAGGGACATCCAAAGTGTTGTATCTGTGTACCTCTGGCAAGACAATGATAGCGTGAATAATGATTAAAATTATTTTTTTTCAGGTCACCCTACCTCGGTGGGAGACAGCCAGTGTGTTAAAAAGAAAAGAAAAAAAGTGATATGTATTGCACTTTTCCCTAATGAATTCTATTGACAGACACTCTCTTTGTTGCCACTTCTTTACACTTTCCCAATACAATTTTTAATTCTAAATAATCCAATTTAATTTTAGTTCATGAGCTATGTGACAGGATAAACTGGAAATTACTCTATATCTAGCTCCTACAAATCCTACTGAAGTTTCATCATTAAATTACTAAAAAAACAAGGCAGGAGACTCAAACAACCTGCCACCACTCATGTACAAAAACAGCTCATGTGCTGTTGCCCATTATTGAAATTTTAGTAAATCTGTGGTATCTTCAACTTTACCATCCATACTCAAAATAGCAAGGGTTACCCTGATCCTCAAAGGAGACACTCCAACTGAATTGAATAACCATAGACCTATATCAAACTTGTCCTTACTATCTAAAATATTCGAAAAAATAATATACAAGCGAATTTACTCCTACCTAATATCTCTCAACACACTTAACCTCTGCCAGTCTGGGTTTAGGCTGAAAAAAAGCACGAATGATGCAATTATAAAAGTGCTCGAACTGCTATATGCAGCACTCAAAAAAATTAATATCCTCTGGGGCTTTTCATAGATCCGCAGCGCTGGATGACCCTTGTGGTTTAGCGCTTCTTTTGATTATAATAATAATTTTCACAGATACATGGAAAGCATTTGATACAGTGGACCACAATCTCTTGCACCATAAACTAGAACATTACGGGGTCAAAGCACATTCCCTTGAATACCTAAAATATCATAGCAACTGACACCAGTACGTCTACACAAATGGCATTACCTCAATTACTCAGCCTATAGTTGCTGGATTGCTCCAGGGTAGTGTCCTTTGCCCCCACTATCCCATTTACATCAATGATGTCCCCAGTACCTCGACTCCTTAAACCAGTTCTATTCACAAATGACAATACTTATGTCTTCTCTCACTCAAACTCGGCTATGCTTAGAGACTGTTAATGATGAGATGAACTACTAAAAATATCTTCGTGGATAACCAACAAACTTGCTCAATATAAACAAAACCTACTTCATGCTGTTTGGAAACAGAACTTTAAATATTCAACTTAACATATCAATTAATGATTCTCCCATTACAAGAGACACTGAGGGCAAATTTTTAGGTCTTCACCTTTACTGCAACCTTAAATTTCAGACCCACATCCAACATATATCCAAAAAAGTATCCAAAACAGTAGGCATCCTTTCCAAGATACGGTACTACGTGCCCCAAACAGCACTACTTACACTACCACTCTAATCTACACTTACCTTACCTATGGTATTTGTGCTTGGGGATCGACCATGGTCAATCACCTTAAACCATTAATAACCCAACAAAAAAGCTAATGTGAGGATGATCGCCAGACAACATGCCCCACAGCTCTTCAGCAGCTTGAACTTAATATACAAAATATATACTCATACTGTATACAGTGGACCCTCGGTTAACGAATACCCCGGAAATCGTGCAATTATGTAAGTATTATTTTGTAAGTTCTTGTGGAAGTGTATTTTTGGGGGTCTGAAATAGACTAACCTACGTGAAATTTTTCCTTAAGGGAGTAAATTCGTTCGGTAATGGCACTTGAGCAGACTTCAGGAGTGAAGTTTTTACGAAACTCGGGGGTCCACTGTATACAGAACATTAAACTCCAGTATAAACTCCTCTCAAACTTCTTGACAGCTATATGTGTTTGAGTCTTCCTCCCATTCTCACATGTTCAAATCCTTCTCCCATGCCCATAGGTGTTAAAATCTTCCTCTCACGTGTACATATAACATGTTAGGATCTTCCATGCACAACATGTTAAACTCTACCTTCCATGCGTACATTGTTAAAATCTTTCTCTTACACCTGCATATCGTATTAAAATCTTCCATGCCCGCATAACATAAAATATTTTTCCCAGACGTACGTAACGTGTTAAAATCTTCCTCCCAGGAGTACGTAACGTGTTAAAATCTTCCTCCCAGGAGTACGTAACGTGTTAAAATCTTCCTTCCAGGAGTACGTAACGTTAAAAATCTTCCTCCCAGGAGTACATAACGTGTTAAAATTTTCCTCCCAGGAGTACGTAACGTGTTAAAATCTTTCTCCCAGGAGTACGTACCATGTTAAAATCTTCCTCCCAGGAGTACATAACGTGTTAAAATCTTCCTCCCAGGAGTACATACCGTGTTAAAATCTTCCTCCCAGGAGTACGTAACATGATAAAATCTTCCTCCCAAGAGTACGTAACATGTTAAAATCTTCCTCCCAGGAGTACGTAACGTGATAAAATCTTCCTCCCAAGAGTATGTACCGTGTTAAAATCTTCCTCCCAGGAGTACATAACGTGATAAAATCTTTCTCCCAAGAGTACGTAACATGATAAAATCTTCCTCCCAAGAGTACGTAACGTGTTAAAATCTTCCTCCCGATAAATGTTTATAAAAGCTTGTTCGCTAAAATGGATTGTATAATATATATATAAATTATTTCACGATGTTTAAGGTAAACATATTTACCCTAGTCGGTTGGTAGCGCACTCAGCTCAAACACTGAGGTTCGTGGTTCGATCCCCGGTACGGGTGGAAATATTAGGACGTGATCCTTAAGACATCTGCTGTCATGTTCACCTAGCAGTAAAATAGGTACCTGGGTGTTAGTTGACTGGTGTGGGTCGCATTCCAGGAACAAAATTAACGTAATTTGCCCGAAATGTTCTGTATAAATAGGTGTTTTCTATATATGTCATTGATGTCAGCTATGGTCTGTATAAGTTGTATCATGTACCCACCTCCAGGACGCTAAGTCAGACTAAGCAGACTGCAATATCACTTGTTATCTGTTGTTCCTAAAGCGCTTCTATTTGATTATAATAATAATAATGTTGTTCCTAAAGTAAGTTTGTGTCAGTCACTGGCAGGGAAAATTACGTCCACGTGGTGCAGAATTACCTGTCAGAGACTGATACTCAGCAGCTGGTACAGACCTATGGCAGCATCACACTATGGTCTTAACACAGTAGAACAATACATGAATAACCCACACACAGGAGAGCTTGCGACGACGTTTCGGACCGAAACGTAGTCGTAAGTTTTTCTCTGGTGTGTGTGGGTTATTAGTATATAGTATGATACTGTTGTCTCTCAGGAACCATCACACTTGATAAAGCTCAATACTTTCCTCTTTGACACCTTAATAAGTAAGTTTATTCAGGTATACACAAATACAGTTACATAGACTATCATGCATAGCAGCATATGTGTACAGAATCCACGATAAACCCAAAAAAGTCACACAAAGTGACTTATTTCCATTGGGGTCCTAGTTATGTCATCAGAATACAAAATTTAACTAGAAATGGTTACTATTAAGATGCATCAGCACTCAAACCATTCAGGAGTGATGGGCACAAATTTATTTAACGTAATTTAACGAGAATAAAAATATCACAATTTTATACATAAAATTGACTTAGTTTTTATTCTTCACAATCTTTGAATTAAAAGGATCCCTTTTAAACTTCTATAGCCGAACAGCAGAAGCTTTTCAAAGTTATCACTCATTGTAGGAATAAGTAAGTTTATTCAGGTATAGGAATATATATAAATACAGTTACATAACTTATCATACATAGCAGCATATGTGTATCTTACCTAGGATAACACAAAAAAAGTCAAAGTGACTTATTTCCATTGGGGTCCTAATAAATTAATAGCTGAATTCAGACCCGAGCGTAAAATAAATATTAGTATATTTTTACAGTTGTCTTATATGTGTATCAATTAACCTAAAACAGCCTAATAAAGTCAACCTCTCTGACTTGTTTAGAAGTTGCACCAGCCACGGTATGGCAACTTTATTCTTGAATAATATAGTGATTTTAAGCAGTTTCAAGACTATAACCGTCGGGGTCTTGGATCGTCTATATAAGAGAATCCGAAATTATCTAAAAAATTATCAATCTTCACGAGGTGGTTCCTGCCTCTATATCAACCAGCAAATTTTAACTCTTTTAATTTTTGCGTTTTGCCTATTATCAAGTTGTTAATACGAAATAATGTTTGTTTGTAATAATATGTACAGTTAACTCCTATGATGATAGGGTAATTTATTTTAAAGATTGGTACAGGTTAAGGTTATTTTAGGGAAATTGAGAGCGGCAGAAATTTAACGGGTGATAAATTAAACAGGTACAAGATGGCGGGTGTTGGGGATACTCGGGATCGGGATAGCAGTTCACCTTCTCCTGTTGAGACGCCGGATAATGCAGAGGAGGTCAAAGATAGGGCGGCCTTGGAGGAAGAGGCAAGTCTAATCTACCTTGTGTCCTGGGAAAATAACGATTCGCTCAATATTAGTCTAGAAATTGGCGTTGTTATGATTGGTGGAGTCTAGGCTTTGTTGACATTCAGGTATTGTGGTGCCGTATTTTCCTTGGTGCTGTGTGAGGTGGTGCCTGTGAGCCTTAATTCTGCGGAGTATATTGAATATATGAGGCTTTGGAAATGTGGGAGACAAAGTAGTGAAGTAGTTGGTGTTATGGTGTCAATGTGAGATTTGTGGCTGGTGAGATAAGGGTCTTCGGACCTGTGAGTGAATCTTAATTTGTTCTCTCTCACTCTTGGCTGACTACTTACCAGGAACATTTTTATTATTCCCTGTGATCTACAAGTAGTTCTCTCTCATGTTGGTGACTTATCATGTTTGTATCCTGTGGTCAAGATCTGATCAGTTGTAAATGCTCAGACCTTTTCTTGACTTGTTTGGGTTATATTGTCTGACTTTTTTAGATTTTGTCTGACTCTTTTTGGGTTATCCTAGGTAACCTACACACATGCTGCTATGTATAACAATTTATGAAACTGTATTTGTGTATATCTGTACCTGAATAAACTTATTTACCTTGATTTAGAAAACATGTTTCACCATCACCCTGTTTTTAATCTCATGTTCCTTGGGCAATATATGCAGTATTACATATCATGGAGAAAAGTGGTATAAAATACGTATACAAGTTGATTTTGTTGTTGTTGCAGGTGGGGTAGCAATGATAAGGCTTCGGAGACCTCTTACTTTATTTGTGATAATGTGAGGGTACACAGGCAGTGTGTTTGTGCCCATGCCAGGGAAGGCCATCCCCATGCCAGGGAGAGAGGAGTAGGTCTGTTGACTGAGTGAAGGCCGCTGAGACAGTGAGAGCGATGCAGGGGTGGGCAAGCTGAAGGGGCATGCCCACCAGGCTTGCCCTCTGGGGGAAACTATGGGAACTAGGCATGTAGGCTTAGTCACCTACCACATAGGCCGTTTCCCACCAAGGCAGGGTGGCCTGACAAAGAAAAACTTTCATCATCATTCATTCCATCACTGTCTTGCCAGAGGCATGCTTAAACTACAGCTACAAAACTGTAACATTAACACCCCTCCTTCAGAGTGCCGGCACTGTACTTCCCATCTCCAGGAATCAAGTCCGGCCTGCCGGTTTCCCTGAAACCCTTCATAAATGTTACCTTGCTTACACTCCAACAGCATGTCAAGTCCTAAAAACCATTTGTCTCCATTCACTCCTATCTAACACGCTGACGCACGCTTGCTGGAAGTCCAAGCCCCTCGCACACAAAACCTCGTTTACCCCCTCCCTCCAACCTTTTCTAGGCCGACCCCTACCCCGCCTTCCCTCCACTACAGATTAATATAAATGACTAATGAAATGGATAAATGAACATTTAACATTACTTTTACCTTTATTGAAGACTCTTGTTGGCGTATGGAAGATAGCGAGGAGGGGAGAGGGGGGAGGAGAGGTTATTGTTTGGAAGGGGAATCCCCTTCCATAAGGACTTCAGGTATCAAAGCCCTATCCGGGGTTACTTCCCTTCTTTGTCTTTTACTGGCACTAGGACCAGCTTGAGAGTCACTATACCCCTGCTGCACAAAAAATTTGTTCAGAGAGGTCTGTTTCTGGCATCTCTTTAGGATTTGCTTAAAATGGGGCAAGGCATTGTCATTGAACATGTTACAGACACAGCTTGCAACAGCTTTGTTAGGGTGATATTTCTCCACAAAACTTTGCAACTCACTCCACTTTGCACACATACCTTTGATATACCTTTGAAGAGTTTCGAGAGTATCTACTCTCTGAGCCCGGCCATGGGCCAGGCTCGTCTGGTGCTTGCCTGGTCAACCAGGCTGTTGCTGCTGGAGGCCCGCTGCCCCACATATCCATCACAGCCTGGTTGATCTGGCACCTGGTGAAGATATTTGTCCAGTTTCCTCTTGAAGGCTTCTACACTGGTTCCAGCCGTGTTTCGGATATCTTCTGGTAAGATGTTGAATAGTCTGGGACCCCGGATGTTAATACAGTGCTCCCGTATTGTCCCCACCGCACCCCTGCTCCTCACTGGGTTTATTTTACACTTTCTCCCATATCTCTCACTCCAGTATGTTGTTATGGCAGTGTGCAGATTTGGGACCAGGCCCTCAAGTACTTTCCATGTATATATTATCATGTATCTCTCTCTCCTCCGCTCCAATGAGTACATGTTCAAGACTTGAAGGCGTTCCCAATAATTTAGATGTTTCAATGGCTCAATGTGAGCCGTAAACGATCTCTGGATTTGTTCCAGCTCTGCTATTTCTCCTGCCCTGAACGGGGCCGTCAGCACTGAGCAGTATTCTAAGTGAGGGAGCACTAGCGATTTGAATAGTGTCACCATCGGCATTATTTCCCTTGTTTTGAAAGTTCTCAATACCCACCCCGTCATCTTCCTGGCTGTTGTGATCTTTGTCTTGTTATGGTCTTTAAACGACAGATCAGCAGACATAATTATTCCCAAGTCCTTTACGTGTTCCTTTCGTTCTATGTGGTGACCCTCTTGCGTTTTGTATATAGTGTTCCTTTTGAGTTCTTCATTTTTTCCATACCTAAGCAGCTGAAACTTATCACCATTGAACGTCATGTTGTTCTCCACTGCCCATTGGAAGACCCTGCTTATGTCCTCCTGTAATTTTTCAGTGTCCTCTACCGTAGTGACTTTCATGCTTATTTTAGTGTCATCTGCAAATGATGATACAAAAGTGTGCTGGGTGTTTTTATCTATGTCTGCTATGAGGATGAGAAACAGCAGAGGTGCCAATTACGGAAGAAGGTACATTTTTCCCTCTCTCTTCCTCCTCCTCTAAAGCAATTTCCTCAGCTGCAGTCTGTTGCTGTTCCAGTGTAAGGTGTTTCTCGCCTTTGTCAAAGGGCTGGCACTCGGAACTTTCTTTGGCCCCATGGTGGCTTATTTAGCAGCCGCACTCAATAAACAAGCACAAAAAACAATGGATTATTACGAAATGTTTTGGATGAACGCACGGGGTGATGCTCACTCAACGATAAACAAAGGCAGACTGAGTAACTCGGTGCTTGAGTGGCTGAGTGACGTGGGTGCAGGAGGATGCGTTTGGTACGGACCATTTTGAACTCTACGAAAACCGAAGTGATGTACGAAAACTGGGACAAAATTTTGACGGATAAAGTTGTCAAAAACCGAATGCTATGAAAACTGGGGCGTACGAAAACCGAGGTTCCACTGTACTGTATTATTAAATTTATGCCATATCTTCAGATCAAGGGCCAGAAAGTAGAAGAAAAAGCAAAGATGTATTTGATTAACAAATGCTGAAACAGTTAACCCATGGAGCTGCGTCAAAATTGGCGAGTTCATGCATGAGACACATCCAAGTGTGCTGCTTACCAATCACTTGACCTGGTTATGAAGAAAATGAACCTAAAATGCATTGTCAAATAAAAAAATTGTATCTATTTTCTTATTTATATTGTCATGCCAGTCAATGTTTCTGTTCTGGAGAGATGGACCTGATGTTGTTCACCAGATTTGAAAGAATGAAAAGGCACAATACCGTGACTGGTAAAATACACAAATAACTTATACATAGGCAAAAGAAACTTATGACGACGTGTTACTAGTTAATGTTCCAGGTTGGACAGAAACATCGTGATAAGTTCTTCTCTATGTGCGGGTTATTTGTGTATCGCCAGATTTGGTTAAAAGAACCAACCATCACCAAATAACTTGCTTAAATTGTAAATAAAATAAAATTGGCCTTTTAACTTTTGCACTAATGGGGTACAGTTTTTTATTCCTTGTAGCGATGTTACTTTGTGAACCACAGTATGAGTGGGGTTAAAACCCATAGTAAGCAAGTTGTAACACCAGTACTGTGGTTTGTTTTCAATCATGTTATGATTTCGTGAGTTACTTTGTAGTTTGAGTGTAGTTTACAGTACTGTATTTGTTTAATATTTGTTTTCCTTTTCCTGCAGTTACAAAATATCCAGAATATTATCCACCTGACCAAGGAATACATTGATGACCTCAACTCCCGCTTCGCCGGCTTCCAGCATCCTCCTTCATTATATCTCACGGTAATATTGCTTGTACAGGGTTTGCCTTGGTTTTGTAGCAAGTCAGACTGAAGCTGATATGTTTAAATAGCAGTAATTCATTTTTTGTGTAAGAGGAATTTCTTTTTTACTATTATTTTAAATACAGTGGACCCCCAGAAATCGAACATTCTTCATTCCAGAATGCTGTTCAAGTGCTGTTACCAAACAAATTTATTCCCATAAGGAATTATGTAAATTAGATTAGTCCGTTTCTGACCCCCAAAAATACACCTATAAAAGCACTTACAATAATAAACTTACATAAAAGGGCGAGGTGGGAGTGTTCGATTTCCGAGGGTCCACTGTACTGTATTACAAGTGTTGTTATCACTAGAAATGCCTTATGACATTCTTTATTTTTTCAGTCATTGCATTGCTTGGATGATACTGTATCTTGAAAATGGTTTGTCACTGACTTGGAACTTACAGTACTTGTGTATACCAAAAGATAGACTTATTAAATTGGGCAGTTTAGTCCCCGGGATCTATTTTAGGAAAAATGGAATAATTCACAATAATTCAGTACAAGCAAAGTAGCATTTTTGAAAGTCCATATTACACACAGTATTTCAAGTAAGTCTTAAACTAACATATATTTAAAAATAGTATAATTAAGAGAGCTGAGGAGGGGTTATTGAGATGGTTTGGGCAGTTCAGAGATGATAGACCAGAAAAGGGCAACAAAGAGGATGTATAAATCTGGAAAAGAGGGTGGATTAGAGGGTCATCCCTGCAAGGGTTGGAGGGACAGGGGTAAATGAGATTTTGAGTGCTAGGGGCCTCCAGCAGGCTCATGAGTGTGTGTGAGTCAATGGAGACAGGTGGTTTTTATGACTTGACATGTGACCAAGGTAGCTTTTATGAAGGGATTCGGGGAAATTGGTGAGCTAGACTTGTGTCCAGGAGTTAGAAGGTACAGAGCCTGCACTCTGAAGAAAGGGTGGGGGATGTTACAGTTTGGAGGCTAATTTGACTTGGCAATCCCTGCACATTTCAGGCTGGATGGCTAATGAATGAATGAATGATGGTGAATTGTATTATGTACCTTCTTTGAGTCTCCCTACCTTGGTGGGAGATGGCTGGTGTGCTAAAAAATTAAAGGTTGGGCTAATGTTTACATAATTTTTCCTTTCTTAAAATTTTGAGAACTTCCTGAAATATTTTACTTTTTTTTATTAGGAATATACAGAATTAACTGGGAAGTTGCATAGATTTGAGGCTAAGGAACAGGAGATACTCGAGCAGCTGACTTTGAGCTCCACTTCTGACCAACCCGCTCAAACAAATGGCTGCCATGAAGACTTTTCTGAAGCCCATACTTTACCTTCCGAAGACATTGAAACAAGCTTTCAAGCCTCCTCACAGATCACCAGTGAGTTTTTCTTTGCCAGTATATTCCTTTATGTCTTCAGTGGTTTTATTGTGCCATATACAGCTAGGTAACTGTAGAAGAATTTACTTGTTAAATTGTTCCTATTTTTCATTAGATACTGTACTTCAGTATCAGTTTTTGTGTACTGTATTATTTGATGAAATGCTAATTATTTAAGTTATTCTTATATGTTTGGAAATTGTTTTTGATCCAAGATACGTAATGAATATCATTGTAATTAACCTTTTGAGGGTCCAAGATGTAGTTCTACATCATGAGCTCAGCTCACTCAGATAAGGTGTGAGTGGTAAATTTGGGCCTAGATATGATAGAATGGATCTATGTGGTAATTGTGCACCATATAAAACAAATCCTGCAGAACACAGTGCATAATGAGAAAAAATGCGACTGTGTTTTTGGATTAAAACACCAAATTTGCTGTGTTTTCATATGGTTTTTACGGTTGTATGTGCGGTTTCTTGGTCTCATTTGATAGAATGGAAGATATATTACAGAAATAGAGATGATTTTGATTGGTTTTAGTACTGAAAATAGCTTGAAATTGAGCTCAAAGTAGCGGAAATGTTAAATTTTTGCCGATGTTCAAGAGTAAACAAATGACATCACGCGTCCAATACACGTCAACTAATGGGTCTAATATACATTCACGAATGTGCTGATATTATTTATACAATTAATACAATACATGTATTGCCTAACAGTAACTTCCATTTTTTGGTGTGAATAAAAATTCTTTATGCAAATCAAAAATCAAAATGGAATTCATCTGTAAAGCCTGGAAGCATAACTAATAAACAGAGGAAATGTTATTTTAGTGTCAGGAATGCCTGCATTGTTTATTCTGGACCCTATTTTGAAATTGGAATATTTTGAACATTGTGTGAAAATGGGCAAATTACCAATTTCTGATCACTTTATTGGGTAGTTGAAATAGATGATTGGGCAGTTTCTTGTGCTCAGTTGATAAAATAGAAGTAATACTAGCGAAATGGCTTAAGAATTTTGTCGACTGGAATAATGTAATTGGCCTAAAATTGGAGTCAAAGTGGGCAAAATTGGTGATGCGTAAATATCGCTGATGCAGTAAAATTCGCAATAGTGTAATTTTGTCAATTTCCCATCAAATTTTGTACTTCTTGTTTTATTACCCAGAAAAAATGATTCTCTACCATTTTATAAGAAAAAATAAAAAAAATAAAAAATTCTTGGACCCTCAAAGGGTTAAAAAGCATATAGTACATGAGTTCTTTTAAATACCCAGAAAAGCAAAATATGCATTACCTTTAAGACTACTAAATTTTGCTTTGTAATTTATTCAGATGTTTATTAGTTTTCAGATGTACTGCAGATAGCATTTTAAATACTGTTTTGTAGTACAGTATACTTGGTTATTCCTTGAACTCCTTTGGCATAGAAGTAGTGTTAATAGCCAAGTCATTTGAGTGTGTGTTAACGTACATTCACCTGGTTATGTGTTGTTGAGTTCTCATCCTTTCTGTTACTGTGCTTTCCAAGTATTGGTAGTGGGTTTAGACAGCTCAGAGCTTTGTTGGAACACGTAACGTAGGAGATCTTACATCTTGTACACACTTAAGAGGAGTATTACGTGAATGTTCGTTAATGCTAATATCCACATTGTTGAAGCATATTAACCAGTAAAGGAGAAGGAAAAGAAAAGTAAAAGATGGATGAGCAGTCTATGTAAGAAGGTACCAATACTTTAGTTTGGGTTTGAGTAGACAATGGAAATATATGGTTTAAAAATTAAAGTGAGACACGATATTGTATTAGTTAATAAAGAATGAGCAGAAGAATAGGTATTGATATTTTTTTAAATTTAGAGAGAACGGAGCATGATAGGTTAGTAAATAGGATGTATAATTAAGTGTGGCTGTAAGGTGGTATATGGGCATCTAAGGAAGGGCTTTAAGAAGGATTTGTAAAAGGAGTTGAGAGGTAGGTACTTAAACATCCAATAGGCACACTTGAATTTATTAGATCAGAATGAGTGAAGGTGATTTGGCATGCCATTGTAGTGTAATCAAAATAATGTCTGTGAAAGAATGCAGGGAAAAACAGCTTAGCTAGACTTGAGTTTTGGAGGCTCAGAAGTACTGTGAATGCAATTAAAAATTATGGTAGGAATGTAAATTGGTGGATCACCATTGCTTAATGCCCTTCTGGAGAGGAAGCTAAAGAGTGAGTGTGGTGAATGTACTTTCTTATTTGGGTCATCCTGTCTTTTTTGAGAAGCTGCTGACTGTTAAAAAAAATGTATTCATGTATTAAGAACATCAGAATGGAGGAACACTGCAGGCCCATACTAGGCAAATCCTTCTCTAACCAATCATTTCCACCCACTCACTTGTCCAACTTTTTCCCAAAGCTATCCAAGAATTAGCTTCAATGTACAATCCCTACACTTTAAAGGAGGGATTTGGGATATTTGCTGTTTGGAGTGACATCTGAACTCATATCTGCACGCTTCTGTAAAGACGATGATTGTATGAATGACGGCGAAAGTGTCTTCTTTCTGTTTTGGGTCACCCTGCCTCAGTGGAAGATAGCCAGTGTGTTGAAAAAAAAAAACCTCAAGTACTAATCAGATTCAGCCTCTCTCTCATATATTTGTTCATTCTCTTTTTAAAACTACCCAGTGTTTTTAATACACTTTTAGGTAGTAATGGTATGTGTGAAGAAGTGACACGGTCTACTCCACAATCTCCCCTGCGGTCAGTAGTGCGGGCTCACCTACCAAATAAACAGCGTACCACTGTACAGGTACAACCTGGCCGAACGTTAAAGGATGCACTGGCAAAGGCTCTCAGCTTCCGCAAACTTTCTCCGGATGTTTGTATTGTGTATAGAAAAACAAATCCCAAGGTACTTATAGATAATTAGACACTTGAGTATAAACTGCTGTACTATTTTGTTGCAATAGATGGTTGAAAGATCCATTGAGAAATTATTTTTATTATGTAATAGAAATGTGTCTCACACAGAAAATAAGTGGTTGTTTGTCTGCATTGTAAGTTAAAAAATGAAAAAATAGTATGGATTCATTTGTGTATACGATTATAGCTTCTGCTGTATACTGTCTTCTAGGTACGGATGTCTTGGGATTCGGATATTGCGATGCTGGAAGGAGAGGAGATTGTTGTGGAGGTACTGGAAAAGTTTCCTGTCACAACCTCCATATCCCACAATTTTGTAAGTTTTCTATTGAGGATAATTTATTTTTAAAATAAATTAACTGTTTTAAATGTTTATGTATACAGTACAATACAGGTTTATTAGAGTGTAATTTTATTCACAGTTTGCTGTTTGTATCTAAATGTTTCCTATTTGTGAAGAATTTTGCTTTACATATTGTCATATTTAATCAGTCTTTTTTATTTCTTTTGATATTCATATTATATATGTACTGTACCTAGTTTTCCAGAAGGGCTTTGATAAAGTTTCTTAGCAAAGACTTTTTGCAAAAATAAAGGCTAATAATATAGACACTTGTACTAAGCTGACCTGAATACTGGTTATCCTGATACAGGTAGTGAGTAGTTGTTAGTGGAAATGCACCAGCTGGCAAGATGTAACAGGTGGCATGCCACAAGACTCAGTCTTAGGACCAGTTCTTTTCTTGACATACATAACTCTACATAATTGACGTTGACACTTGGCTATGCTGCACATTATCAACATTTTTAAATGAGCCAATACTAGGATGCAAAAGTCACAACACTTAAGCATCAATAATTGTATGAACACTAGTATTTAATGACAAATAAATTTCAGTGTTTTAAAGTGCAAAGTTAGAGATGCTAGACAAAATTTAAAAGGTAAGCCATTGAATGAAAGACATTAAATAATGAAAGTAAAGAAAAAAAAAGATCCTAGGAATAAGCAATGTAATGAGACAGTTGAAAATGCTAATAGAATTTTAAGCTTTAATGGTCGATCAGTCAAGCTTTGTATAGAAGTTATCCTCTCTACAATTCTTAGATATGTATTGGATTATTCCAGGAAAACAGCTGCATACCTGATACATTGAGATATTTAGTTTGCTAGAGTCAACCAGTATTTGCACAGCAGACTTGTATGCAGTTCTCACTACTATTATTCATATTATGGTCATGTCTGCCTTGTCATTCATAGTTGTTTTGGACTCCCAAAGTTTGTTAACAAGCTTTTCAGAAATTTGATTCCCCTCATCCCCTTCGTTCTTCTTGCACAACATTGGATGTCGGACTTCTAGTCAATACAAAAAAGGTTTTCTTTTTGCTGGGTTCCTGGACACTGATGTTTAGGGCAGTAAACACAGACTCAGCCGCTCAGTCAGCTATTCATGACTGCTCAATTTCCTGTAATGAAAATTTTGCAATTTTACAATGTAGATCTTGAATATTTTCAGATTAGGAGAACATTCTTTTCCTTGGCGTTCTGTGATAATTGTCGAAGACTTCTATTCCACGGGTTTGTATGCCGTACGTGTGGCTATCGCTTTCATCAACGGTGTTCTGTAGGAGTACCAACATTATGTCAACAGGATCAACGCATTACCAACAATATTTACCAACAGTAAGCTTATATCTAAATTATTTTTGATGACCTTTTTCTAATTCCACAAGCAGGACTGTGCTCTATAATCAGTCTTGCTGCTCTCTTTCTGATCCTTCATTAATTTATCACACAGTTTATTATTTTTATGCGGCCTACTGTTGATTTCTTCCGTTTCCATTATTTTTGCACTAATCTACATTTAATTCATTAATCCAATTTTTTTAAATATTTCCTCACTTCAATGTGTGTTTCTTCCAAGTCTAATGCCAAAGATTTAGTCATGAAAATAAGTAACTCTGTATACGTATAACATGTTTCTTCTTTCAACAAACTGGCCATCTCCCACCGAGGCAGGGTGACACAAAAAGGAAAGTAACACTTTCACCATCATTGAACACACTCACCATCATTCATACATAATCACTGTCTTTGCAGAGGCACCCAGATATGACAGTTCAGATGTCACTCCAAACAGCCAATATTCCAAACCCCTCCTTAAAAGTGCATACATTGTACTTCCCACCTCTAGGACTCAAGTCCGGCTAACTGGTTATCCTGAATCCCTTCACTTGTAGTTGATCTTTCTCACACTCCAACAGCTCATCAGGTTCCAAAAACCATTTGTCTATTCACTCCTATCAAACATGCTCACACATGCCTGCTGTATGCCCAAGCCCCTTGCACACAAAACCTCTTTCACCCCTCTCCCTCTATCCTTTTCTAGGATGAGCCTCACCCCTCCTTCCCTCCACTACAGATTTATTCACCCTCTAAATAACCAAACCACCTCAACAACCCCTCCTCAGCCCTCTGAATAATACTTTTAATAACTCCACATCTCCTAATTTCCACACTTTGAATTCTCTGCATAATATTTACACCGCACATTGCCCATAGATATGGCATCTCCACTGCCTCCGGCCTCCTCCTGCTGCAGCATTTACAACCCATGCTTCACACCCATACAAGATTGTTGGTATCACTATACCAACATTTTATTTGTATCAAAGTCTTGGAAAGACCTATTTTTTACATATTCTTCTGTTTTTACAACATATTGGACCATTTGATTTATCATTATCCAGTTGTAAGATTTGTAGTACGTACAGTATAAGAAAGAGGAAACAATTACTGGGTAGTCATTTTAAATAAGTGCAAGTGTCAAGCATTTTTCTACTTTAAAAATAACTATTTATTATTAAATCATGGGTGATTTGAGTACTATTAAGTAAAAAAAATTCTTACCTGATTTTTTTTTTTTAGAATTTTTATTAAAAGTGAAGAACGGGTATAGGTGCATAGCAAGCTTTTCTTTTGACATTATCTTGTTCTGTGTAGAACATAATGAAGTTGTATATAGAGTTTCCTCTTAAACTGTGTTTTTTGCTTATTTCTGTCAACAGTATGCCTTTGTATCCGCTCTGAAAGTGTCGTCTAACATATTTCTATTGGTTTTTGTTATTTATGCTATGACTCCAGTCTCCCTCTTTGGCTCCTAGTTCTCTCTGGAGTCTGGAGAATTCTTTACAATACAGTTTAAACTCTTGCTCACATGTATAATCTGCACCATTTGATGTTAGGCAGGAATGGAATGTTTTTGGAAGAATTTGAGAATTGTGGCTTGGTTGTGAGAAAACCCTTAATCACATGCTTCCTAATTTTTCAGTTATTTTTCCCAAAATAATGTCAAACATTTAGTATGAAGGTTATGAAAAATCTAATTTTGTTTTCAGTTTATTAGCATCTCATCAAGATAACCCAGCAGGAATATTAACAACTACAAGTTGGGGAGGTCCTCCAGGGGTTCAACACCCTCTCATAGGCCCATACAGTGGTCAATACCCTGGTCCCTATGGCGGTCATTATATGGAAGCTTACCGGGGTCAGTATTCTGTACACTGTGGTGGTGGGGGTGGAGGAGGGCAGGCACCACCCACCCTTCCCCGACCTGCCCCGGCACCTCTGGCTCCCCGTGATCGCTCGTCCTCCGCACCCAATGTCTGCATTAACTTGGTCAACCCTAGCAACCCCTCAGATGCTGTGTCCCTAGCAGAGTTTGCACATAGGATGGGCAGGAATTACAATCCTACAAGTCCAGGTTTGTGATTGACTTGATTTTAATTACGTATATAATTAATTAGAACTAACCTTAAGCAAGTTTTGATAATGCTGTAGTAATAAACCAATTTTTGCATTAAAGGCAGTGTGTTAAATATAAGACAAATTTGTTACATGAAATAGGATAAAATTATAATATGAATTCTGAATAATTGACTTTATTTTTTAATTTATATAAAGTAAAAAAAAAATTATAGACAACCTTACTAGTATTTTCATCTTATGTGTTTGATTTATTTATAAACAAGTGTTACACAAATTTATTTTGATACCAACATGAGGTTTTTGGCACTTTTAAGATTTTCAGCGATACTAAATTTTAGTAAATATGTTGGAATTGACGATAATAGAGTAAATTGGGAATTGAGATGTGAAAAGTCAGTTTAGGTGAGACAGTGCTAAGACCGAGTAGATGCGAGGGCATTGCAGAAGTATTGAAAAAAGACATAAGGTAGCATGGTAGAAGGTATAAAATGAAGGAGCTGATTATGTAATTGAAGGAGAGGCGAGTTTAAGAAATCTACCAGGAGAATGATTGCAATTTGTGTCTACTGAAATTTTTTTTTGGAGGGGAAGGGAGAGGTTATCATGAATAGAATAGTTCAGGTTCTGTCAGTTGAATCAGCTTAATGTTCACAATGAAAAAGATGAGTTACATTTCATTTTGGAAAAATCTCTATTTTAAATACAGCAAAACTTTCTGACTTGCAGTTGATATAGTTGCTCATTGTGTGTCAGATAATTTAACACTGATACAAATGGCTCAACTTTGTCGGTTCACTACCAGTATTGACAAATTTTTATACGTATTGCTTAACCTATAGCAATTACAGAAGTGTGCTAAAAAAAAAGTTTTGCTAGCCCATTAACTTCAGAAGGAAGGTCAACACAACGAACTAATACCAACAGGACATTCTTAAGGGGCACATCAGTTTCCCTGTTTTCTAGTATGTTATTTTACCCCTATAATCTACCTTGTCCATAATTAATACCGCATTTCTTTTGTCTGGTTTCGTAAGGTGAAGTTTAGGATCTTTCCTTAATTCATGGTATAACTTAACAAATCTTTGAGGACATTTGGATTGCACAGGTCTGAGCTTTGCTCAGACCTGTGCAAATATGAAAGTAATGCAATAGTAATTATGGACAAGGTAGATTATAGTGGAAAAATAAACATGATATTAGGAGACAAGGAAACTCATGTGCCTCTTAAACATACCAACTTCTAATGTGCTACAGGACCAATTGATGAACCTTTTTGGATAGCATCTACACTAAACTTATAGGAAAGCCTTTGTTTCTTTTTTTTCTTTTGTGGACATCAGACCCTGTTTTTTTTTTTTTTTTTGTTTTTGTTTTTGTTTTTTACACATTCCTTACAGGTGAGGGGCTCTTGATCTAAGGAATTGCCATTCTCCTTTCCTTCTGATTGCTTCCCATTCCTGGTGTATGCCCCTATGGGTTTAGCACTTCCCCCCCATATTTCAGTTTTACCACCTCATAATGTGAAAAAGTTAAAGATAATAAAGATGCACTTATTTTAGCAAATAAAACTGTAAACTCACTATTTTATTAGAGATGCTAGATACAAAACTCCAGCAATAGAAATGATTATTATGGTAAATAAAAGTTGTCAGTGTAAGTTATTTAGGAGATATTTGTTGTCACTTCATTATCACCGATCCCCATACCAGCAAAAGCTAATCAGTTTAATTTTTAACCAGAAGATCATTGCTTATGTATTACTTAGGCAGTGATGGTATTGTGTGTGTTCACGAGGGTAGATCATAGGTGAGTAAGGTGTTGAGTTTAAGAAAAGATGTAGTTTTAGGAGACCTTTAATACGTAAAACCAAGTGTAGCAATACGTGTTATTAAAATTTAAGAATAAATTTTAAACTCCGTTTCCTGCATGTAATTGTCTCTTACTGAGCTTCTCAATAAGCTTATGCTCTATTTCTGTATTCTGTTTGTATGAATAAATGAAGCTTACCTATTTATATCAATTAACTATACTGCCTTTCCACACCAAGCAGATTAAAGTATATTTACCAGTGTTCAAGTTATGCTGGAAACCTTTATCTTGTAAATCTGAAGAAAACAATGCATGTGTGTGTGTGTGTATAAGATAAAAACCAGGACAGTGTTGATGTTTCTCACTCTTCTAATCGTGGATGTTTATTTGTAGGTCATCTCTCAGAAGTTATTTTTGTTCATTCATCAATAGATCAATAGTCATTGGTTATAGATTGATCCCTTGGCTTACAACTACTGCAGCTGAAGGTCTCTCTTTTGATAGTCCCGTTAAAACACTGTCATAATTTTTTTTTTTACCTTAGCTGGCTGACGTATTTCCATAATTTTTTTTTTTGGGGGTGGGAGGTTATATGCCAACTATCTCTTATCTTCTATTATAGCATGGCACTATAATTCTTTTAAGTGTTGTATTATTGCTTAGGATGCAGATAGGTGGCCTCTGATGTCAGTGGAACCTCTGTTGTATAAAGAATATAGTTGGCAGTTCCTCTTCTTTATGTTCTATAAAATAGTAATCCCCAAATCTGTTTCAGTTCCCCACCTCTCTCTCTTGTCTTTATTTAATAAGATTAATTGTGTTTGTTTTCCTCTAGTTGGCTTTCATTTTGCCCCAGGCACAGTTGGAGGGAGGAGGTAAAAGGCTCTAGGTTCTAGGGGTTTGAGAATCCAGCAGACTTGTGACCGTGGTAGGTAGGACTGAAGGGAGACAAGTGGGTTTTAATGGATGTATTGTTGGAGTGTGAGCAGGGTAAATTTTAGGAGGAGACTCGGGAAACTAGTTAGGTGAACTTGAATCCTGGAAGAGGGAAGGACAGTACCTGCACTCAGGAGGGAGTGGGGGATATTGCAATCGAAGGTTACCTAACTGATGTCAGCACATTTCTGGGAAAATTGTGATTAAATGAATGATGGTAAATGTGTTTCCTCTTTGGGTCACCCTGTCTTGGCAGGAGATATCCATTGGGGTTAAAAAAAAAAATTAATTTCCATCGTCCATCTATTACTTTATTTGGTCAGTTTATCCATCTTGTAGGGATTTAGTCATTTTTAATATTTATTTTGCAATGATTTTTCCTTCATTCACAAATATACAGTATCTTTTTTATGCCTTAAAGAAATTTGATACATTTTTTGCACTAAGCAGTGATACTAGTGGCATTTTCCAATGAATTTTTTTCATCAGTTTTTAAATTGTCTTTTCAAATGGATAAATTTCTCATCCACTGTAATATTTGTAGTTTGTCTTTCATGGGGAATTCTGTCAAAAGCTTTTTGAAATATAAATAATTGAAATCTGCCTATCTATTTTTTATTATTTTTTCTGTCATTGTAGCTTAATAGTTTTGAAACGCATAGAAGATTTTGCTGCTAGGAAACAAAACAAATATTAACAGGTGTTTACTTAGGAAGCATATTGCCTAATTTTCTTTTAAATTGTTTTTCATCATGATGTGTGTAAAGATTGAGAATTATTTCATCAAGCGTATACTAGGTAAAGGAAGGAAGGAAAGCAATAGTACAAGTTAGGAAAACATTTAAATGGACAGACTACTGTGACAGGGTATTATGGAAGTGGAGGTAAGAACAGCAGACCATCACATGCATACTTCAAGTGAATGTTACCAAGGAAAATAGAGCTCATAACTATGATTTTATATTGTAAATACCCATGTGTAATCAGAGTTTGATGCTTGAGAATTAGAATGCCTGCTTATATTGGAAGTTGTAGAGCATTGGGAACTAGGTGTGTTGTCTCACTCTTTCTTATTAGTTAACCCTTAAACTGTCCACACGTAGATCTACGTTGACGCGCGTAGCGCACTGAATATTTTGAAAAAAAAAAAATCTTTTTGTTTAAAATGAAGAGCGCATTTTTTTTGGCATCCCAGAATTTTGTAATACGTACTGCGCACACTGAGTGTACAGACCCATTCTCTAATGTCTAGGCAACTCAGGCTTATCGTGGCAAGGTTAAAAGCATTTAAAAAAAACGTAGATCTACGTTCGGAGCAGTATGCGAGTCAACGTATATCTACGTGTGGACAGTTTAAGGGTTAATGTGTACCATGGTCAAATTTTTCACAACAGTAAAAAATATTTAGAAAATTAAGTGAAACTTCCTTCTCTGGTATACTAGTACATATGAATGTTGATTTAGTTGGGTATTAAGTAATGTTAGCTTCCATTCTTAGTGATGTGACAGTTGTCATTGTGTTAAGGAATTAGTGGGAAGACTTGACAAAAGTGCTCTCTGCTTTGCTGTGCCATAAAAGTTAATGGTAGCAGTTGATAATGTTTGGATAAGCTCAAGCCTTTAATTGACTATCATGAGGTATTAGATTGTTCCTGACGTATTTTTTTTTTTTTTCTTAGAAAAGTCTTCATTGCTCAATCTCTACTACTAAAACAGTGTTTGCACATATTCTTTCAAATTAGTGTTAGGTTCAACTGAGTGTTCAAGGGCTGAAGAGGCTCCTGTGTCTGTTGTAAATCCTACTTTTTTCACGTATAACTTTAAAACAATATGTAATTTTTATACTTTCTAAATTTTCTGCAGTCATTTGTTTTTATGCAATACTTTCATCTATGGTTTGGTTTTTAAATATCTATAATTTATGAATGTTGTGGGTTTATATTATATATATTGTACTCTAGACAGGGTTTCATTATAAATTAATGTCGTCTCCTTCCCCACAATGTTTCATGGCAGTGTTCTCATGTGCTTTATGAAAAATAGTGTATGTAATGCTCACTTATTGTATCTTGTATGCTTTAGATTACATAATAAATAAAGCCAGATATTTAGCAGGGCTCAATTTTCATACACTATACATAGATATTTATACACTCCTGGCTGACATTAGCAAGAATGACACTAATGTTTAGCATTGCTATGTATGAATTACTCATAATGCTTGTAATAATACCCTTGAGCCAATCACATCATTAGAAAATATTCACGTTGTCCACTAAATTAAGCAAATATCATTAATAATATATCACTCATGATTGTATAGCATCATACCTGTGCATGATCTCTGAAGTGTATTAAAATTACACAGTCGTATTATGCTGCACTCTACTGCTCAAAGCTTTCTTTATTGTTATATATGTGCTTGCACCATGGCATAGTTCACACTTATTTGTAAATGGCACTTGGGTGGTAAACTAGCAACATAGATGCCTTATAGATAAGTCGCCCCATATTGTAAAGGGTATATAAATTAGAATTTATTTTAATTTCGCATAAGAGAAATAACTTTTTTTATATATATAAACTGAAGTGTAAAGAAAAACAGTTTTTGCCCAAAGTAAACAAATAGCCTTTTAGTTAGGTAGCCTACAAAAAATAATGCCGCAGAGCTTATGATATTTTGTAATGTGACTAACAACAGAGCAACTTCTTAGAGAGAGAGTTCCAAGTATTACAAGTGATGAATATTATAGTGTACTTAATGTGCTGAAAGTATTCATGTGTTTCTTCTGTTCTCACTACTAATCATCCTTTAATTACTTCAGTTCAAGGCATCAGCATTACTATTTATTCATTCTCCTTTACTTAAGTGGCTGTATTTTAGCTTCACACTTTACTAAAGACTGGAGGTTGGAAGTACAGTTCCTATACTCTGAATGAATGAGGGACGGGGGATGATGATGATGTGATGTCCTTGCATTTTTCAAAAAGAGCTAAGGAATGAGTCCAGGTGAATAGGTTTTCCTTATTTGTGTCATCTTGCCATGGTGGGAAGCAACTGTCATGTTAAATGCAAATTATTAATAGAGCACTATTATTATTTTGCCATCCCAATTTTTTTTTCCCAAACATGTCAGCTGTCTCCCACATAGGCAGGGTGACTCAAAAAAGAAAGAAACACTTTCACCATCATTCACACATAATCACTGTCTTTGCAGAAGTGCTCAGATATGACAATTTAGATGTTATTCCAAACAGCAAATATCCTAGACCCCTCCAGGACTCAAGTCCAGCTAACCAGTTTTCCTGAATTCCATCACAAAATGTTACCCTGCTCACACTCCAACAGTTCGTCTGGTCCCAAAACCATTCGTCTCCATTCACTCCTATCTAACACACTCAAACATGTTTTTTTAATCACGTTATTGACCCTTTTAGGTTTAGCACATTATTTTATTATACGTATTATTATTTTATATTTTGAATTTGCAAGAGGCTAGTAACCCCTTCTGTATAAATTACTAAATTTAGAAAGAAAAACTTTTGTTTTTCTTATTAGCTCACCCTGCCTCGGTGGGATATTGCCGGTTTGTTTAAAAAAAATTAATTTGTTAAAATACATTGAACTTTATAGAAAATAAGATAAAACAATTGACTAAGCTTTACCACTTCAGGCCCCTTATGGGAAGTGCTTTGATGCTGGCAAGTGGCTCTTGATCTAAGGAACTGGATTTATTCTCCATTTCCTTGGCTCAAACCTGAATGCCTCCCATTCTCCAGATGTTGTCTGACCCCTAAAGGCTTAATACATTCCCCTAAAAAAAAAAAAATTACCTCTTCAGTGACTGCACTCCAAAGGAGGGGTGTTAATGTTGCAGTTTTATAACTTGTGAAAGTGGGCCTCTGGCAAGACAGTGATGGAGTGAATGATGGTGAAAGTTTTTCTTTTTTGGGCCACCCTGCCTTGATGGGAAATGGCCGATGTGTTAATAATAAGAATAAGAATAATAATAAATCTCTTCATGGAGAGAGAGAGGCATTTGCATGGAGGAACATCTGAGAGGGAAAGCCTGACATAGCTGCTGACTTACTAACACCCTGAGTCAAGTTACTGGGCCACTTATTACATAGTATTTAGGGAAATTTAGAGACTCCTTGTAGATTTTTTTTTTTTTGAAGAAAATGGGAATTATAATTCTTTTTTCATAAAAGTTCTTATTAATTTTTAATATATTTTTTAAAATTCAGTAGAGTATTGCTGTTAGTGACTGATATGGCAATAGGTCTAGGAAGAAAGGTGTTATGTGGATTGAAAGACACTCTTTGGCAAGGAATCCTTTTTTATTTCTCTGGTATTGTTTGTTTTATTATTTGTCATTTGCTTTAATTCAGTAAATCACTGAACCAGTGAATTGTAATATGAGAACTTGTGTAGAAATCTGATTCACTAGTGGGTTCTCAAGTTAATTTGATGATTCTTACGAAGCTGTAAAAAATAACTGAGCATAGTTGTTCTGTGTACATTCAAGCAAGGCTGACATTCACTATTGTTTTCTTATCAACTTGGATTTGATCTCAGCCTTTTCAACAATATATAAAGGTGCTGTCTTCCATCGACCAAATTTATTTACAAAAATGTAATCCTTAGGTTACTGCATTGAATTTTGCCTTGTAAATGTCGCACTTCAGTCACATCAAAAAGTTTTTATCGTACAGTTAATAGGCATCTTTTATGTAATTTAATGGTGTGTGTTTTTAAGTTGTCTTGTTCTCTGGGATGCTGTCTTTACTGCATGTCCTTACCGGCTGTTTATCTAAAGAATTGAACTTTACTTTACTTAATACCTAATCAGCTCTTAGTTCTATTATTCTGTTTTCAGGAAAGATATTTGATCACTTTTCATTTACTGTTTCATTCTTCCAACAACTCTATGAATCTGGTTCATTAGGAGGTATCATATTGCACTTATCCTTCCTGATTTGCATATTCAGTTGCTGATTTGGACACCAATACATTATGCGGTACTTCATTTATACTGTGGCATTCATCCTCCTCAATCAGTCATCATTCTTATCATCAATCATCTACTTGTACTTCACTTTAATCAGAATCATTTTTCGTCATTTGCATTTTTTTTAATCATTGACATACTTATTTCATGTAGCATTTAAAGAATTTTCCAGGTTTTTTGCTGACATGATGCTGTAATTTGAAAACCACTGATAAACATTTGCTACCAGTTAAGGACACTCTTAAATCACTTGAATCTTTTTGCAAAGAATGTTGTTAAATGAAGTACTTGTAATCAATGATGACATATTGTAGTAGATATTCATTGTATGCCAAGACTGCATTATTTTGAATGTAATTTGCTTTAGCCTCTTGCGGTAATACTATGTATGAATTATGGCAGCGTGTTTCTAGCATGACTCATTAGCCGGCATAAGATCAATAAGATGGCCAAAAGCTCAGCTATGTCAGAATTTATCCCATTTATCTCTTCACAAAAGATATCCACTCTCCTCCAACAATTATATTTAAAATATGACTTACAAAAATAATAACTTAAGTATTTTGCTGTTAAGTTCTCATAAATCTTTAATTAAGGTTACAGAAATGTTACTTAATTGTCACTTAATAGAAGTGCTGCAGATGCTGCATTGCTTAGGCACAAGTGCTATTGCTGTCATTTAGGCACTGCTTTCAGCAGGTTATTGGTTAGCTGTTTTGCACATATTGTACTTGTTGCCTGCCTTGGTGCCTTATACAGTGAAGACTTTAGCAGGAGTTAAATACAGAGACATTTGGAGATTATTCTTTGTCTTTGAGATGGCTTTATGTGGACCATTCATATCTGGGAATGAATCACAAATATATATGTATATAGAAAATTGAGCCCTGCCTTTTTTCTTAGCTAATACTCTGCTGTTTTATGGGAATAAGTGCCTAAGTGTTTGAATGTTGCTAATGTGCATGTGCATGTCTTCCCTACCACGTGTTGCTGCTGTGTGCGCCTATGCTGCACGTCCACACGACCATGTTGATCTGCTCTGTGCAGGGCTCCACTTCTTTGGGTCACCAGCATTCTACCTGCATGATGGTGGAAGGGGAACTTGGAGCCCCACAACACACATGACCCATATAGCAATGCCCTCCCCAGGGTATACAGCAGGAGGGGTACTGGCACCACCCCAACCCACCAGCCCCACCAGCAGTCCCACTCGGCCGGTCCAGGGTTCTCATTCAGCGCAGGCCTCTCCCACTAACACACTTAGGGCTGTGCGGCCAAGAGCAAGATCAGCCGACGAGTCTGTTTCAGGCAAAAAGGTTTGTATGTCCCTCTTTTTTTTTTTTTTTTTTTTAGAAAGTTTAGAATGTAAATGTGAATAATATTTTTGTGATAAAATAATGTTCATATAGTCAGGGCTGGATTTATAAGGGGCAAAAGGGGGCAACTGCCCCAGGCCCCCCTGCCAGAAGAGCCCCCAGATGAAGGACTTCCTTTATAACAGAATGTAATAATAAAAAAATAGTTTAATAAAAGGAATTAACAAATACGTAAAGTGTGTGTGGGGGCATCAGAAAATAGAAAGAAAGGGTGCCCCACCCTTATATATAAATAGATACCGAAAGCTTGACACCAAAGATATAAATAAATACACATCGGTAATTATATAGTGTAGATGGAATATATATTACAAACTGAAAATTATAGTCAAAGTTATTCTTAGTTAATAACATTGAGAAAAATTAAATCAGACGTCTTCGAAACCTAACATATTTTTTTTTTTAATAACTGCTGTTTATCATTCATTTTAGTTCATTTCTTATTTGTAATTCAGTTTAATTTCCATGTTGAGGGCCTCCCCAAACCTAAAGTGCCCCTTCCCCCCAAGGTCTAAATCCGGCCCTGCATATAATGTCTTAATTCATGTCATTGTTAACACTTACCATGTTAAACAGTGAATTAATTTGTTTATTGCTTAAACTAAAAACTTAAGTTCAGTACCTGTATATGTAACATAGGAACTTAGCAAACTGTTTGCTTGTTAAATAAATCACTGCAAATGAGTAATGTGTCAGAAATATGGAAGATGGTCAGTATAATACCTCTGGAAAATAGAAGATAAGTTGTTGCCTGACCTTAGTGGTTTGAGAGCTGCAGGTTCAATTCAAGGCCAATGATGACAGCATGGTAATTGGGTTAACTAGCCTTGGTATGGTTCTTGCCTAGCAGAATTGCAGATTTTTTACCCCTTGGGTGTTTGAGATGATTGACCACAATGGAGATTGTGATGTTTATGTGGGATTTTAATAAACCAATTGGAGGAGTTCCATATGTGGGAATTTTTTTCTCAGCACTTAAATTTACCGGCTAAGAGCTGTTTATTCCACTTAAGAAAAATAAGCAGGTTACTTATAAACTTGATAATGATGAACTTACTAAGGCCAAGAGAGGCAAGAAAGTTTTACTTTGCAGAGATCTGTTATTCTTACATGCTCAGTTTAGTTTCTAAGTCTTGTGAGGCAGCGATGTATTTCTTGGGCATGGAGAGAAAGGATTTTTTGGGAACCAGTGATGTTAGAATACCTTGTGGAAGATCTAGCCTTTTAGTAAGGCAATGATTGTGTGTTAGACGTTTTACGGAGCATGTCAGTATTTGTGTGTTCGCTAAGGACGAGAATTGGTAGTGAATTTCAGTCCAAGAATAAGTGCCTCAGTTTCGTTGCTTGTCATAGTTTTTCTGAACAGTTGTTTGTAATTCTGTTTGCTTTTTTCCTCGGTGGGAGACGGCCGACTTGTTAAAAAAAAATAATATTTTACGTTTATCTAGTTATACAAAGAGAGAGATGTATACATTATATGAAATCTGCTCAGTAGTGTCACTGGACATATTGTTTTGTGAGTACATAATTGATGTAATATGCATCTCCATTTTGGACTGTTCAGATGTCAATTTGCCATTTCTATTGAATAAAATGGGATATAGTTTCCATTTGAAAACTTATGAATGCTTCTTCTGAATGGCTTCAGATTCAGTGCTATTTAACTGCCTTAGAAACTTATGCTGCAGTCTATATTATTCTCTTTGCTAGCATTAAAGTAAAGGAGGTTGCATTTATGGGTTACAAAGATATCTTTCTCAAATCACGAATGGAATGTATCATTTATTCAGTTAAAATCAGCTTTGAAAAAACACAGACTAATAAGCAGGAGGAAACTAACCAGATAAAACTTACGTACTTAAGGGGTTGCAGAACTTTGTGAACATTTAACAACAGTTAGCAAAAATGAGGAAAGTGACAAAGTAGTATACAAAATTTATTGTCTATTGAATAGGCCATTATGGATCAATCTGTAATACCTTTTCATTTTTATGGGTTTAGCCCCTTTTGAATACAGGTGTATTCATTTTTTATTTTGTGTGTGCTATTTTTCAGGTGAGACAGTCATCCAAAGATACAGTAGAAGACTGGGAAATTCCAGTAAATGAAATATTGATTGGTCATCGCATAGGGTCTGGGTCTTTTGGAACAGTTTATCGTGGTCACTGGCATGGCCCTGTTGCCGTGAAAACCTTAAATGTTCGTGACCCCACACCAGCACAGTATTCTGCCTTCAAGAATGAAGTATCAGTCTTAAAAAAAACAAGGTAAGATGGATATTATCTATTGATAAGTAGTGTATTAGAAAACTCTCAAACAATATACAGTGGACCCTTGGTTTTCGTTCACCTCCAAACTCAAACAATTATGTAAGTGTATTTTTGTAAGTGCTTTTGTAAGTGTATTTTTGGGGGTCTGAAATGACTAATCTAATTTACATTTATCCTTAAGGGAACAAATTCGTTCGGTAACTGCACTCAAACAGCATTCTGGAAAGAATTTTCAACGAAAACCGAGGGTCCACTGTACTGCTCTTCACAGTGGGATTTCCTTTCTCACTGTCTAGTTGCCATATTTTTTTTACATTGATGTAAAATAATAACAAGTTGAATAAGAAACATGTTTATTGTCAAATCACTTCCCCTGCACAGGCATTGAAATGTCTCATCAAAAAAGATTCCCAGATGTTGCAAGCGTCTTATTTGTCAATTTGTTGTTGTATACTATTAATGTAAAAATATATATTGTCACAGCAACACAGTGGAGATTTGGTATAGAAGACTTCTACAGTTCTATTGTTAACTGCTGGCCCAACTTATGGGAATGATCTGCTTCTACCTGTGATACTGTCTTCAGCTGCTATAATTCTCAGTTTCCAGTATATGAGTCGCCATTCTTGTGCCTCTCCTTGAGAGGTATCAGGATTAAGTGACTCAATACTGTATCAAAGCTAAGGGACTAAACACTTAAAAATAACCTTATCACTTTTTCCATTCTTATATGGGTGTGAAGCATGGGTTTTTATTGTTACAGCAAGTTGAAGACTGGAGGTAATGGAGATGTTGTGTTTGAGGGCAATTTGTAGTGTAAATATTATACAGAGAATTTAGATGTTGGAGATTACAAAAAGGAATATGATTATAAAGTTTTATTCAGAGGATAGCAGAGGGGTTGTTGAGGTGGTTTGAACATTTTAGGAAGGATGAAACAAAACAGAAAGATTAGAAGGGTGTATAAATCTGGGGTAGAGGGGAGTGGTAGGGGTCATCCAAGAGAAATTTGGAGGGAGGGAGTAAGGAAGGTTTTGAGCACTAGGGGCTTGAACATCTAGCAGGTGTGTGAGAGCATGTTAGACAGGAGTTAGCGGAGGTAAGTAGCTTTTATGATAATATGTTATTGGAGCATGAGCAGGGTAACATTGATGAAGGGATTCAGGGAAACTGGTTAGCTGAATTTGAATCTTGGAGGTAGATATATATACAGTGCTCGTCACGGCATTATGCCGGGTGAGCGCCCCGACACAATGCCGTGATGAAAATCAAAGGCCTACCATACAAAGGGTTTTTTTTTGTCAGTGCATTCTGCTGGGTAGCAGCCGTTAGCATGTCACGACCTGCCGCTACACTTCACAGTGACTTCTCATTGCTCACGTGGCTGCCATGGTGAGAGGAAGTGTTGCACTTTTGACTCTCATCAGCCCCATCTATTGTGCAGTGTTCCCTTTGGTTTTGGAACTATATATTTTGATTATGGGTAAAAGGAAGTCTTTAACACCTGAAACTATAGCTCAAATCATAGGGCTTCACAAAGCTGGGAACCAGAAGAAAGAAATAGTGGAGAATGTTAGTGTGTGTGAGCATTCAGTGAGGAACTGGGTGCAGCGTTTCAAAGCTGGTGGCAGTGTTGAGTTACCGTCTGCCAACCCTCGGCCTGGCCCCTCCAAGAAGACATCTGTTCATACCTTAACTGTGTTCAAGAAGCAGTTACTCTCTAACTGATTCATTAACACAGTTAGGGTATGAACAGATGTCTTCCTAGAGGGGCCAGGCAGAGGTTTGGCAGACAGTAACTCGACACCGCCACCAGCCTTGAAACGCTGCACCCAGTTCCTCACTGAACTCTCACACTCACTAACATTCTCCACTATTTCTTTCGTCTCGTGCCCAGCTTTGTGAAGCCCTATGATTTGAGTTATAGTTTCAGGTGTTAAAGACTTCCTTTTACCCAAAACCAAAGGGAACACTGGACAAAAGATGGGGCAGATGAGAGTCAAAAGTGCAACACTTCCTCTCACCATGGCAGCCACGTGAGCAATGAGAAGTCACTGTGAAGTGTGGCGGGAGGCCGTGACGTCATGCTAACGGCTGCTACCCAGCAGAATTCACTGACAAAAAAAGACTCCCCCTGTATGGTAGGCCTTTGATTTTCATCACAGCATTGTGCCGGGGCGCTCACCTGGCATAATGCCGTGACGAGCACTGTAGTGCCTGCATTCTTAATGAGGGGTGGGGGTGTTGTGATTCAGAGGGTCATCTGAAGTGATGTCAGCATGATTCTGGCAAGAATGATGGGATGAGTGACAGTGAAGGTGTTTACTCTTTTTAGGTCACCCCTGTCATGGTGAGAGATGGCCAGTGTGTTGAGAGGCAGAATGAGAATATCAGTGAATAAAATTTGATTTAAATGTAAATGGATTAAATATTCAGCTTATCTGAGTTTCTAATACAACAAGATTTAGAATTTTAATGCACAAGCTTCACATTTAGTATTGAATGGAATATTGAAAGTGATAAGAAGATTGTTTCAAGGAGGGAAATGCCTTGGTGTCAGTGAAGAGCTCTTGATCCAAATAATTAGAGCTATCTTTCCCTTGGATTGAACTTGATTACTTCCCATTCACCAGGCTCTGTATGACCTATGGCACTTTCCCATGAATAAAATAATAGGTAAACCATTTCTCATGATATGAAACTAAGACCTTGATGACTGCAATGCATCTTGTCTTCTTAAAAGATTTAATTCAAGAGACTGAATTACATGTTATCAGACCTATTTTCAAAAGTCAATAATTTATAAGTTGTTTTTTTTTTTTTGGATGGCGAGTCTGTATAAGGGTGTCTAAAATGGCCTTCATGTCCTACTTCATTTAGATTAGAATGAAACTAATTTTAATATGTAATAATAAGGGACTAAAATAAAACTTTCAAAATTCCTGCACAGTTTATAAATGGATGGATTAGAGCGTGATGCTGTGGATATACAATACTCTATTACTGTATTCTAATTCCTTCATAAATATAGTTTCTGATTCTTTGTTTTGCGTGGAATCTCGTGTTCTTTGAAGTGGCCTCACTAGGAAGATATTGATGTTTCACTTGCCTTTATGGGCTAATTTTTTTCTTTAATATGACAGTGATACATCTTACCCTCTTCTGCTTTCAGACATGTAAATATTCTATTGTTTATGGGGTGTGTTAAGACTCAGCAGTTGGCAATTGTAACCCAGTGGTGCGAAGGGTCTAGCCTTTATAAACACCTCCACGTTCAGGAGACTAAATTTGAGCTTATGAGAATTATAGATATTGCCCGACAAACGTCACAAGGCATGGAGTGAGTATTTGATAGTTTATTTTGTTTGTTCTGTAATATTGGTTTGCAATTATATTCATAGCCTTGAATTTTTTATATGCAAATATAAAAAAGCATTTGTTTACCAGTACTACATATGTTGTTTTAGAAAAACACACAAGCAGACATTAGGACTTATTTATTAGGAAACGTTTCAGTCCTAGCATTTGCTTGTGTGTTTTTCTAGAGCAGCTTGTCAGTATCTGTTACCAAGGTATGTTGTGAATACAGCTTTTTTGAAGAATCTAATAAGTGTGTATTTTTCAGCTACCTCCACGCAAAGAATATAATCCACAGAGATTTGAAGTCAAATAACATATTCCTACATGATGATTATACAGTTAAGATTGGGGACTTCGGTCTTGCGACAGTGAAGGTAACACATTATCTGTTCTTTTTCAATGATTTCGATTTCATTCTCTTATTTTTCAGTAATAATAATTATCTTTCACACATGTTAACAAATGAACAATAAGGCTAATGCTGTGTTAAGAAAATTATTTTAATGATTTGCTATAATGTTTTTTGTGTATGCTGTCACTAGTGTTTTTCATGTGTTCTCTCCCCCTTATCTTCTCGACTGATTTCAATATCAAATTGTAGTTTACAATGTAAATTGTCATAGTCATTACATAACCTTTAGTTCTTGAAACATATTCGACTTGGACAGTGTATTTCTGTATAACTTGTTTGGCTCCCTCACATCTGTTGTGAATACATTTTTGTAATTTTATATGCCAATTTTTATCAGGTAATGGATTCTCTACTGACTGTAGGGCTAATATATTATGAGCCTTATTCCTTGCTTGGTATTTCTATTAACCTCATCGGTTGCCTGGGTCCTCCTTTCTCATTGCCTCAGACCCACTATTTCAAGCACTTTTTTTTTCCTCCCAATATTGACAAAAGAATTATGAGTTTGAAAGGCCTGACATACATACACTTTATAATGTGGTGAATTGGTCTTTATTATAAATATACCACATGACCCTGGGGATTTCCATTTCTTCTACATTGTTTTCCTTTTTTTTATGTTACTCATTTCATTAGTTAAGGGTTCACATGGTTAAGTGTTTTGAACAAGTACAGTACTGCCATGTTTACTTTTGCAATACAGGTTAATCAACTTGTCTGATCTGACTTTTGACAACTTTTATATTATATTACCAAGGCTTATGATGCTGTATTACCAAAGTTTGATATTATATCACCATAGTTGAAAAAATAGCTTTTTGTAGAACAAGTGAACTCCGACAGACATCATTAGTTGTTTGAGGTTAGGTCTTGGTATGAGCATTGGTTGTTACTTGTACAAATCAGGTTTGATTAATATATAATTTGCAGTTTGCTAAAGAGTAACATACACTTGCAGGGTGGCCGATGGACCCAAGAATGTCAGGGTGGGCGACAAATCCAACAACCCTCTGGATCAATACTTTGGATGGCACCGGAGGTGATAAGAATGCAAGATGAAAACCCTTATACCTCCCAGAGTGATGTGTATGCATTTGGGATAGTTCTGTATGAGCTATTCTCCGGTTGCCTCCCATATTCAACTATAAATAATAAAGACCAGGTAAATGGTTCCTTTTTTAAATAGGCTTCACTACATCACACTGTTTCTTGCTCATAAAAATTTTGTAATAGCATTTTGAGCATTGTGGCACAATGTGCCAGGTTTAAGTGTAATTTTTTTTTAGACTACAGTATTTGATACAGCATATAAGTGACCCCAAAAAATATTTTCAAAACCAAAACTAAATAGTTATCATTATACTTGGTAGGATACAACTAAGTCAGATTATTTTGAATCTTGTTAAACTAAAAGTTCACTATTCCAAACTTAACAGTTCAAAATGTATGTTGTTGTATGTCTCTCTTAAAAGCCAAATCCATATAAAAGATAAAAAAAATACTTTTTTCCCATAAGAGGAATTTAGACCCTGACTGCTAAATTCAGGTTTAGTGTTGGAAACACTTGTGTACTGCCTTTGACCTCACCACTACTTAATACATCCTCAACCTATGTGTAAGATCATAAGAATATAGGAGCACTGCAGTAGGTCTATTCACCCATGCTAGGCAGGCCCTTCTCAAACCAATCCTTTTTCACTTGTATATTTGTCCAACCTAACCCCTTTGGTATACATTACTAAAGTTAAAAAGAGAAACTTTTGTTTTTCTTTTTGGACTACCCTGCCTTGGTGGGAGATTTGAAGATTTCTCCAACCTATACTGCAACACCTGAAGGTGGGAAGTACAGTACCTGCACTCTGAAGGGAGAGAGATGTTACAGTTCAGTGGGTTATTTGAATTATGATGTCTGTGTACTTCTGACAGGACAGCTATTGAATGAGTGTTGGTGAATGTGTTTTCTTTTTGGGATCATCATACTTTGGTGGGAGATGGCTGATGTGTTAAAAAAAAAATAGCCAGAGATTAGCAAGTACCATATTATTAATTTTTAGATTATTTTCCTGTACTTAAACCTTAATTGGATGAATCTTATTATGTCGTTAGGACTGGCTTGCCATGGATTCAAACCCCCATGTTATTGTATTACGATTTCATGACTCAAAGGTGTAGATAGTAAAATACTTAAACTTACTGTGTGTAAGTTCCTTGGTATGTCTTCTTCTTCTTTCAACACGTCGGCCGTTTCCCACCGAGGCAGGGTGACCCAAAAAGAAAGAAAAAACTTTAATCATCATTCAACACTTTCACTTTAGTAGTCCTGTGATTATTGTTATACGGTGGACCCCTGGAAATCGAACGCCTCCCAACTCAACCTATTATGTAAGTTTATTATTATAAGTGCTTTTGTAAGTGTATTTTTGGGGGGTCTGAAATGGACTAATCTAATTTACATTATTCCTTATGGGAATAAATTCGTTTGGCAACAGCACTTGAACAGCATTCTGGAACGAAGAATGTTCGATTTCCGGGGGTCCACTGTACTTCTCTTGCTGATCACCTTACATAGGCAGTCCTTATTCTTTCCATAAGGTATGTTTGCAGCTTCACTCTCTCATCCTCATATCACTCATACATGATCACTATCTTTGCAGAGGCACTCAGATACGAAAGTTTAAGACACATGTAATATATCTATAAAATAATTCTAAATTGTTTTTAACAGATTCTATTCATGGTGGGCCGAGGATATTTGCGGCCAGACATGACATACCTTCGTTCAGATATGCCCAAGCCAATACGTCGTCTGTTTGATGATTGCATTAAATACAATCGAGATGACAGACCGTTGTTCCCACAGGTAAGTAGATTTTTGTTTTATGCAGTTATATGTAGTGTATGTATATGCGAAGATAGTCTGCACTAGCAAGTTTGAGAGTAGGAAGAAGGAAGAAGATGGGTAGTTGAGTGAGTGTGTTTAGGAAGGCAAAAGAGAGCAGGCAACAAAAAAAGGCACAATACCGTGACTGGAGGGCAGATGGTTCAGAAATGTGTAATACTGGATGTAAGCAGTTTGATGAGATGAACTGAATGGTTGAGATTTTATTACTGTATTTATTTTGTATTAAAATATATCTAGGATTTTTTTTTTCTTGTGCTCCATTTGTTTAGCCTTATTTTTATTTCCCTAAAATTTAGTAGTCCTGTGATTATTGTTATACTTCTCTTGCTCACCTTGCATATGCAGTCCTTATTCTTTCCATAAGGCATTTTTGCAGCTTCACTCTCTCATCCTCATTATTTTTTTTTTTATTATTATTAAAACATCGGCCGATTCCCACCAAGGCAGGGTGGCCCGAAAAAGAAAAACTTTCATCATCATTCACTCCATCACTGTCTTGCCAGAGGGGTGCTTTACACCACAGTTATAAAACTGCAACATTAACACCCCTCCTTCAGAGTGCAGACACTGTACTTCCCATCTCCAGGACTCAAGTCCGGCATCCGGTTTCCCTGAATCCCTTCATAAATGTTACTGTGCTCACACTCCAACAGCACGTCAAGTATTAAAAACCATTTGTCTCCATTCACTCCTATCAAATACGCTCACACATGCTTGCTGGAAGTCCAAGCCCCTCGCACACAAAACCTCCTTTACCCCCTCCCTCCAACCTTTCCTAGGCCGACCCCTACCCCGCCTTCCCTCCACTACAGATTTATACACTCAAATTCATTCTGTCTCATTCCATTCTCTCTACATGTCCGAACCACCTCAACAACCCCTCCTCAGCTCTCTGGATAATAGTTTTGGTAATCCCGCACCTCCTCTTAATTTCCAACCTCCGAATTCTCTGCATTATATTCACACCACACATTGACCTCAGACATGACGTCTCCACTGCCTCCAGCCTTCTCCTCATTGCAACATTCATCACCCATGCTTCACACCCATATAAGAGTGTTGGTATAACTATACTCTCATACAATCCCCTCTTTACTTCCATGGACAAAGTTCTTTGTCTCCACAGACTCCGAAGTGCTCCACTCACCCTTTTTCCCTCATCATCAACTTATGGAAAGAGCCTGTACAGTTTTTGTAACTCAAGGCTTTCATGCATACCCCCTATTTTCCCCCTTATATTTTGTGAAATAACAGCCTGGCAGAGGGTGCCTTGTTGCTGGTGAAAGGCCCTTGATCCAAAGAATTACAGTTAGCCTTTCCTTGGATCAAACTTTTGTTTCTTTTAAATATGGTCTATACATCAAAGTTAATGATCATTTTTTGTCATTTTACAGATCCTAGCCAATATAGAATCACTGGTGCGTTCCTTGCCAAAGATCCATCGTTCAGCAAGTGAACCAACGCTTACACGCACACACCTGAACACTGATGATATGATGTATCTATGTGCATCGCCCAAAACGCCCATCAACTCGGGTGCCTTTTTATTTTCAACAGCTGGCAACATTTAAGTCTGGAAGAGCATCAACTTTCCTATGCCACAGTCTGTGTCGTTCCATGGAGGATAATCTGTTAGACCTTGCCAGCTATACTTGTCCCATGGAGCCACTTTCTATCCTTCCCCACTTCTTCCCCATAAATTTCATCAGCTGATTTGTCAATATGGAGCCAGTTACCCTCCTGCTTTTAATAATCCAAGATGTTCCAATGAGACCACCTTTAGGCCATACCAGCTGAATTATTGTATGGAGCGCACCTTGCCAAGATTCTGCCAACTAAAATGTTACAAACAGCTTACCCAGGCCTTGCCAAAAGCTTGTTACATGAACACTAGTATGAACATTTTGTATTTGTAAAGCTTCCTCAGGCATTACTAAGACCACAGCTCCCACAAATTCAGTCATTGAATGAATATTTATAGAAAATATCGCTGACCAAGTTATCCTATAATGTATGTTTTGTAGAATTGTGTGAATTCTGCTAATATTGTTAACTTGCCTAGAGCAAATTTGTGGACCTCATCAGCATTAAAATGGCCTGTTAATTACAGTATTATCACCTTCATAAACCTAATGGCCACGGTGTTTATCAGAGTTAACCACTGTCTTGGCTACATTCATTGTAATGCACGCACATGTAGGGGCCACATCAGCAGTGTCATTCCAAATTGGACATTATTAGCAAAGTTGTAAACTATGGCATGATATTTCTTTAATTAAACTGAGGACTTGATCCCTTATATTACATTTACTTACAATACTGTCAAGAAAGCCTCATGTGATGATAATATCCAGTGCATCATTGTAATGAAGAATTTCTAAATTCACTTTTTCATCCAACAGCAATAAGGCCCAGCTGAGATCAGAACTTTTAAAGTTTTATTTAATAGCAAATTTTGATAACCACAGAACGGAATGTTTGTACATCTCATTCTGTGATAAATTGGTATTTTTTATTTAGATTATATTTTTGTGTGTAACAGTATTAACATTTGATTATAACTGATTGTTCAGCTGTTCTTTAAATAATCATTCCCTCATTTAAACATATAGTAATGACTTAAAAAGGGTCCTATGGGTTTTTCTCATCATGTAATTAAATCCTTCATTTAAAGATCAAAATTGTTGCTAAAAACACTTCTTAATAAAGGCTTGACACATGCTGTTACAGCCATGGTGGTCAATTGCAGTTAATGAACAATGTACATTTATAGTCAAGTGTCCTGTGTTAAGTTAAAACTGTGTGGATGTTGCTTTTAACACTGCCACACACCTTTCTTCAACATTCCATTTGATGATTTGGCAATATATTGTCAATGATCTCCTGTGCAGATGTGATGATTGAAATGTGTTTTTCATTCTTACACTGTTAAGTTGTATTCATTTTAGTTAGTTTCATCAAGATGATGAAAGTTTTACAGCAGAGAATATATTTGCACATTATCAGATAGGTTTAATTCTTGCAACCCCAGAGATTTAAAGTTTTATGACTGTATTTTTATGATGTCATGCTCCATGAAATGGTTGTGACAGTTGTCATGTGACATGCAGAGAATGAAGTGGTTGCCTGAGGTAAGCAGACTCAGAAATTAATTTGGTCTTAAAAATGTTTTTTGCATCATCATACAATTGGATTATATAAAAAGTTAGGCCACATGAAAGTTTTAAGTGCTGTATATGTCAACTAGTTGAAAGTCAACCTAAAGGTAGATTTTGAAAATACAGTACTTGAATTAAAGATAGAAGTTTTAAGGCCATGGAGATTGCATTAGTGGAAAATAGAACACTTTCCACTTGGGTCAGATGTAAATACCTTGGAGGTCATCTGCACAAGTCAGCTAGGTGTGGGGAGCCGTACATTTGTTTTTATGTTTTGGGGTAACAGATGGTCACTGTGAAGATAGCAGACCTGAAGGCCATCATGGCTTCAGTACCTCTCTTCCTTACTTTAAAATTCTTATCTTTTCTCATCTTTTTTGTTTTTCCTGTACTTTCTACACATCCTTCTCCTTTCCCCATCCCATCCTGCCCTAGACGTCACCAGTCCATGTACAGACTTCACATTCAGTGATACTGTAGTGCTGTCATCCCATATTCCATTACCACATTGTTTTATCATCATCAAAATGTTACTCTGTATCAGCTTTAATCATTTTAAAATAAAAGACGAGCTTCCTCGTATGTTATTATTTCCATCTTCTGTGTAGTAATATGCAGCTCTCAGCTGGACAAATGAATTTAGAATTGCACCATGTTCAGAATTTCTAAGTTAAATATTGCAGCAGTTTTACTGATGGAAACTATGATTTGGAATTGGTCTTGTATAAAATTGACCAGAGGGCACCTGCACATGCCAATACTATTTGCACGAGTCTTTCCCTAATTACAGACCAATCAGAAAATGCATTGTCAAGTTATAATGTGTGTGAAAGACAGCAGCAGTCACGTAAGCATGACCTAATGCCTACTACACAACTATGTGACAGATCTCGCACAAGTTAAAACAATACACGTGATGAAGTCTACACGAAGCAGCACTTCCTGCTCAGGAAGACTTACAACCCACCAGCAAGGATTTGCAGACACTGCATTATCCCATACATGGCAAACTCGACTCAGCATGAATAGTAACTTACACATGCAAGATGCTCTACTTGTTATTTATGCAGTACTGTATGACCCATATGGGTTTAGTGCTTTATGATAAATTATAATAATAATACAGTGGACCCCCGGCTAACGAACACCCCGGAAATCGTACAATTATGTAAGTATAATTTTGTAAGTGCTTGTGGAAGTGTATTTTTGGGGGTCTGAAATAGACTAACCTATGTGACATTATTTCTTTTGGAAGTAAATTCGTTCGGTAATGGCACTTGAGCAGGCTTCTGGAATTAATTTTTTTCGTTAGCTGGGGGTCCACTGTACTTGTTATTTGTATTACTTTTAATTTTTAAGAAAAGATCCTCCTTCAATGGAGGTACCTTCATTCCAGCAAAGGGATCTTGATTCAAAGAATTGGAGCTACTCTCTTTCCTTGGATTAAATCTGATTGCCCCCCGATTCCCCAAGGCACTGTATAACCCCTATGGGTTTCTTCCCCATCCCCATTCCCTCCAAGAAATAAATAAAAATTAAGAAAGGTTTGGAAGGGATAGGTAATACAATCTTGTACAGAACTTTCTGCTGGTGTCCTGACCAGTTGCAATCTCAAGTTATCAGCATTAAAGAACTGAAATTGATTGGATGAAGTATTCACAAATACATTAAAACCAGGATAGCAATTTTCCAAATTTCTTTAATAAAAATGAAGAATTGGCATTGTCACAGCCCAAAATAAGTCTGAACTTCTAAGACCCCCTCCTCCCTCAAGGGAGGTTCCTTGATGCTGGTGAAGGGCTCTTGATCTAGGGAATTAGATCTGTGCTCGTTCTCTGAATTAAGCCTGAATACCTACCATATCCCCCCCACAGGTGCTGTATAATCTTACAGGTTTAGTGCTTCCCCATGATTATAATAAGGGAGATTCCTTGATGCTGGTAAAGGGCTCTTGATCTAGGGAACTGGATCTGTGCTCCAGTTCTATGAATTAAGCCTGAATGCCTTCCGTCACCCCTCCCCCCCCACAGGCGCTGTATAATCCCTACGGATTTAGTGCTCCCCCATAATAATAATGTTTCAGGCAGACTAAACCTGCCTCGCCTCACCATCAAGGTTCGCACCTTGATGTTAATGAAGGGCTCTTGATCTGAAGTATAGTGCTATTCTCCTCTTCGGATCAACCCTGATAACTTATTTCCCAAGCATTGTACGATCCTTATTGGTTTAGTGCTTATTTATGAGTATAATTAAAATACAAATTGTAATAAAACTAATATAAGAGTTAAGCCACACATACCTCTCTTGTTATTAGTATTAACAAAATTATGAAGAAGATCTAACCCTGGGAAATGACAAGTAATCATATCTGATCAAAAAAAAGAGGAGGAAGGCAGCTCCGATTCCTTGGATCAAGAGCTCTTCACCTGCCCTAAAGCACACCCTTGAAGGGTATCTCGTTACCCAATAAATTTTTTTTTTCATCAACACTTGCAATATTATTTTGAGAGCATTACCTCCACGATAGAGACACCTTGTATATTGTGGAAATTTTGTGTAATTTTCCTGTAATTAATGTAATAATTCAAGGATATAATAGTGTTTAATAACATAATGTAGGTGTGTAATGTGACTTTTAAAAGATGTTAAGCCAGAGAAACCAGAAACTTATATAATTTACTCTTTTTATGGTAATCAGTTAAGTAAAACGTACTTCTTATAATGTTGAAAATAAATTAATATTCCAATGATGAAAATTTAGTACACACCTGGAAGTGCTATTAAATTAATTGAAAAGATGTATTATGTACGACAAACGTAGGAGGGACTTCCAAAATGGAGTAAAGTGTATGTTGTTCTGGAGAGTATACCTGGAGAGAGTTCCGGGGGTCAACGCCCCCGCGGCCCGGTCTGTGACCAGGCCTCATGTTGGATCAGAGCCTGATCAACCAGGCTGTTACTGCTGGCCGCACGCAGTCCAACGTACGAACCACAGCCTGGCTGGTCAGGTACCGACTTGAGGTGCCTGTCCAGTGCCTGCTTGAAGACAGCCAGGGGTTTGTTGGTAATCCCCCTTATGTATGCTGGGAGGCAGTTGAACAATCTTGGACCCCTGACACTTATTGTGTTGTCTCTCAACGTGCTAGTGGCACCCCTGCTCTTCATTGGGGGGATGTTACATCGCCTGCCGAGTCTTTTGCTTTCATAGGGAGTGACTCTCGTGTGCAAGTTTGGTACTAATCCCTCGAGAATTTTCCAAGTGTATATAATAATGTATCTCTCCCGCCTGCGTTCCAGGGAGTACAGGTTTAGGAACTTCAAGCGTTCCCAGTAATTGAGGTGGTTTATCGCAGTTATGCGTGTCATGAAGGTTCTCTGCACATTTTCAAGGTCAGCAATTTCACCTGCCTTGAAAGGTGCAGTTTGTGTGCAGCAATATTCCAGCCTAGATAGAACAAGTTACCTGAAAAGTGTCAACATGGGCTTGGCATCCCTGGTTTTGAAGGTTCTCATTATCCATCCTGTCATTTTTCTAGCAGATGCGATTGATAAAGTGTTATGGTCCTATAATAATAATAATAATAATAATATCTTTATTTACTACAAGTACATGTACAAGGTATACAGACAACTTGTAACATCCCCCCAATGAAAAGCAGGGGTGCCACTAGCACGTTGAGAGACAACTCAATAAGTGTCAGGGGCCCAAGATTGTTAAACTGCCTCCCAGCATACATCAGGGGGATTACCAACAGACCCCTGGCTGTCTTCAAGCAGGCACTGGACAGGCACCTAAAGTCAGTACCTGACCAGCCAGGCTGTGGTTCGTACGTTGGACTGCGTGTGGTCACCAGTAACAGCCTGGTTGATCAGGATCTGCTCCAACATGAGGCCTGGTCACAGACCGGGCCGCAGGGGCGTTGACCCCTGGAACTCTCTCCAGGTATACTCCACGTAAGTAAGGAATAATAAAATTAAGTAATCATTGTACCTATTTATTATAATATAAACTGATTAAGGCATTATACGTATGTATTCATAATTAGTGTATGCTGTGATTGTTTTAGTACGTTGTACAGTACGCTTCAGGTATATACATATAAACGCTATTGGGCTGTTTTATTAAGTTTAGGGAGGATGTGTGTGGCGCATCAAGCCTGTGCGTTCATTGTTTGCTGACGAGGGAGGAACCCTCGAGAGCCGTCAGGACCCTTGGGAAACCGTGTGACGTTCTCAGGTACCAAGACAGAGGCGTCCTGGCGTCGCCGGAGACTGGGAGAGGCAGAGGGAGATGACGCTGTTGAGCCAGAACCAAAACTTCCTGCAGAAGCAGCAACTCGACGTCGTAACCAAGGACTCAGGGGTGCTGGTGATCCGGTATCGATAACCTTGGCATTGTTGGTGAGGTTCCTACGACGCCAAACATTAGGAGAGCATGGTGTCGAATTAATGTTCCTTAGACCCAGGTGACGACGCGGTAGTGGAGAAGACCCAGATACCTCATATCGAGACAAAAAGAGAGGGCGATCTTCAGGAGACGAAGAAGGCGTGGAGGGGCCACGAGGGGAGCTGTAAGACGAGGGAGGAGAAGACTCTGGCGAGGAAAGTTGCGGCTTACAGTGACGACGCGATAAGATGGGAGATGAGGCTATGGAAGAGGATAGAGATAACGGTTCGCAGAAGGCTTTCATACGGCAGATGGGTGACGTTTGCTCCGACATATCAGAGGTGCTGTAATATGCGCTCTCACCTTCAGCGTTTGCTTTGGTTTTCAGCAGAGAGCCAGTCTCATGCTTCTTACGAGGTAGTTCCACTGCCTTCATGTTACACTGTGGGTTATTAATTATAAATTTGAGTGCTTGCCTGGCATAGTGTACTTTCTCGTACTCTACAATGGCGCAGATGGTATTAATGATGCCTGGATGTTGACGTTCAGCTTGTCGCACCTCTTCTATGGATCGCCCGCCGGGTTTGTGCAATTGCAGAGACGTTATTTCGCCGAACCTTGCGAAAAACTCTGCTAAATTATTCATATTAGCTTGTTCCTTAGAGATATTTGTGGCAAGTAATGTCCTGAAGGTCCGCGTGTCCTCTTCTAGTTTCTGGGGTAATGCGTTTTGACGTCGAACTTTTGTTTCCTCGTCGTTCATTTCTAATATCTTGGAATGTTTCAGCGCATGTGCGACAACCCTCCAGTCTTTGGTGAGGCGCTTAATTTTCTTGTAACTTGTAATCAGCTTGAGGGAGATGTAACCCTCGTGGTGCTTGGTTACATGCTTAAGCAGAAACATGTCTTTCACCAGATTGTGGTCACTAAGGTAATACTCGACCAACTCCAAGATGCGACGACAAACATCCTGGCTTGGGAGGACGACCGGAACCGTCTTGATAGTCGTCCCCTCGCCCATATTCCCTAACGAGTTGGACTGTATTAGGGAGGTCTGAGCCCTGTGTTTTGCTGCATCTACCAGCTGCGTCTGGTCGATATTTGTGGTTGGCAGGAATGGGTTGACTACCTCGTCTGTGTCGTCTGACAGTGACGAGCTGTCTGAGACAACCAGGGAGATCTTGTTGTCACTTAACTCTGAACATTCTTCACTGTCGCCTCCAGTCACAATTCTTGACAAGAGGCTTAACATTGTCCTTTCTCTACCTACCAGAAATCAAGTTTGGGAATGGATGAGTGTATTTACGTAGCGTGTCTGTATGAGCAAGCAGAGGATCGAACTTCCAGTAGGCCTTGTGTGAAGTCTCAGATGGGATTATTGCTTCATACGAAGTAACCAGTTGTCACGAGTTGAATGATATATCACCTCTTAAGAACAACTTGTAAATCAGAGAAAGTGTGCTTGGTGTCCACCTTGCGGAGAGACTGGAATAAGCAGCCTGCCTGTGTGTCAGCCTTTATACAGCACTTCCTAACACTACTACGTCATCACTTGTACGGTATCAGCACGGGTAAGCCAGTGGTCGCTGCTGCCGTGGCTTACCATGGGCAAACTGTCCTATAAATAAACTTGTGTCAGGTGATTTTCACCATCGAGTAAAGCAAAAACAGTTAGAGTTTGCCACCGAAGTGCCTAGTATATTGTGCACCCCATATCCATCCTGTGGACGGTAGTGCAAGAGCATATGGATACACAAAAGGCCTAGGCACTAGGCCCCAAAGGGGTTAACAATTGTACATTTGGATTTATATCTACATTTCAATTATCTGTTACAAGCAAATTTAGGAAATTTGCTTAGTACAACTGGCATCTTATTTCAAGAATAAGATATCTTGACATGTCACATAGGTTATTATATTGTCTATCTCTATATTCCTCAATAAGTGCACAATTAAGCACATAGTGTTCAAGACAGTGACCATATGCCTGATCACATAATTTGCATTTAGTTTGATCATCATCTGTGTCTCCCAAACTGCCAGAAGTACTTGTAGCCAAGCCTAAGCCTGGCCACTACAACATCAGTCAGTACTTGTAGCCAAGCCTAAGCCTGGCCACTACAACATCAGTCAGTACTTGTAGCCAAGCCTAAGCCTGGCCACTACAACATCAGTCAGTACTTGTAGCCAAGCCTAAGCCTGGCCACTACAACATCAGTCAGTACTTGTAGCCAAGCCTAAGCCTGGCCACTACAACATCAGTCAGTACTTGTAGCCAAGCCTAAGCCTGGCCACTACAACATCAGTCAGTACTTGTAGCCAAGCCTAAGCCAGGCCACTACAACATCAGTCAGTACTTGTAGCCAAGCCTAAGCCTGGCCACTACAACATCAGTCAGTACTTGTAGCCAAGCCTAAGCCTGGCCACTACAACATCAGTCAGTACTTGTAGCCAAGCCTAAGCCTGGCCACTACAACATCAGTCAGTACTTGTAGCCAAGCCTAAGCCTGGCCACTACAACATCAGTCAGTACTTGTAGCCAAGCCTAAGCCTGGCCACTACAACATCAGTCAGTACTTGTAGCCAAGCCTAAGCCTGGCCACTACAACATCAGTCAGTCTGTTCACATTGCAAGTTGCTCCACAAACATGCCCATCTGTGCTCGCATTATCATGAGCACAGATAGGCACGTTCATGGAAATTAATTTGGATTTATATCTACAGTTCACTTATCTGAGTTATATACGGCATTCCAAATAGAGGAATCTATCTGCCAATTATGACTTAGCAACCACACTTGGTATCCAACTTTTGTTTTACTTGATAATCTTCCATTATTGCTACGTCACCGTTTACGAAAATAGTGAAGGGCGAAACAAAGAAAAGGGGCAACGAGAAGAAATCGTCACAATAGACATAACGATACACTGGCGATTGGCTAACTCAGCCGACGCCTCTTATTGAGTTAAGTTCCCTTCTCATTGTCCTTCACTTCCCCTCTCCACAGTTATAAATAACTTCTCCACCAGCTTAAATATTACTCACCCGGGTTAGGTGCAAACACACTAATAAAAACAGTGATAAATGATTGAGCGAGAGAACAGTGCACTAGTGCATAGTTAATTGCAATATATATGAGACTGATATAGTTATATACACTTCCCAAGACATATTCCCAATGGAAATAAGTCACTGTCTGACTTTCTTGGTTTATCCACGGCAATCTACACATATGCTGCTATGTATGATAATTTATGTAACTGTATTTATGTATACCTGTACCTGGATAAACTTACTTAACTACCTGGAGTTTACCTGGAGAGAGTTCCGGGGGTCAATGCCCCCGCGGTCCGGTCTGTGACCAGGTCTCATGGTGGATCAGGGCCTGATCAACCAGGCTGTTACTGCTGGCCACACGCAGTCCAACGTACGAACCACAGCCTGGCTGGTCAGGTACTGACTTTAGGTGCCTGTCCAGTGCCTGCTTGAAGACAGCCAGGGGTCTATTGGTAATTTCCCTTATGTATGCTGGGAGGCAGTTGAATAGTCTTGGGCCCCTGACACTTATTGTGTTGTCTCTCAACGTGCTAGTGGCACCCCTGCTTTTCATTGGGGGGATGTTGCATCGTCTGCTGAGTCTTTTGCTTTCATAGGGAGTGACTCTCGTGTGCAAGTTTGGTACTAATCCCTCTAGGATTTTCCAAGTGTATATAATAATGTATCTCTCCCGCCTGCGTTCTAGGGAGTACAGGTTTAGGAACTTCAAGCGTTCCCAGTAATTGAGGTGGTTTATCGCAGTTATGCGTGCCGTGAAGGTTCTCTGTACATTTTCTAGGTCAGCAATTTCACCTGCCTTGAAAGGTGCAGTTTGTGTGCAGCAATATTCCAGCCTAGATAGAACAAGTGACCTGAAGAGTGTCATAATGGGCTTGGCATCCCTGGTTTTGAAGGTTCTCATTATCCATCCTGTCATTTTTCTAGCAGATGCGATTGATACAGTGTTATGGTCCTTGAAGGTGAGATCCTCTGACATGATCACTCCCAGGTCTTTGACATTAGTTTTTTGCTTTATTGTGTGGTTGGAATTTGTTTTATACTCTGATATAGTTTTAATTTCCTCACGTTTTCCATATCGAAGTAATTGAAATTTCTCTTCATTGAACTTCATATTGTTTTCTGCAGCCCATTTAAAGATTTGGTTGATGTCTGCTTGGAGTCTTGCAGTGTCTTCAATGGTGGACACTGTCATGCAGATTCGGGTGTCATCTGCGAAGGAAGACACGGCACTGTGGCTTATATCCCTGTCTATGTCCGATATGAGGATAAGGAACAAGATGGGAGCTAGTACTGTGTCTTGTGGAACAGAGCTTTTCACCGTAGCCGCCTCAGACTTTACTCTGTTGACTACTATTTGTGTTCTATTTGTTAGGAAATTATAGATCCATCTACCAACTTTTCCTGTTATTCCTTTATCACGCATTTTGTGTGCTATTACACCATGGTCACACTTGTCAAAGGCTTTTGTAAAGTCTGTGTATATAACATATGCATTCTGTTTGTCTTCTAGAGCATCCAGGACCTTGTCGTAGTGGTCCAGTAGTTGGGACAGACAGGAGCGACCTGCTCTAAACCCATGCTGCCCTGGGTTGTGTAATTGATGGGTATCTAGATGAGTGGCGATCTTGCTTCTTAGAACCCTTTCAAAGATTTTTATGATATGGGACGTTAGCGATATTGGTCTGTAGTTCTTTGTTATTGCTTTACTGCCCCCTTTATGGAGTAGGGCTATGTCTGTTGTTTTTAGTAACTGCGGGACGACCCCAGTGTCCATGCTCCCTCTCCATAGGATGTTAAGGGCACGTGATAGGGGCTTCTTGCAGTTCTTGAACACTGAGTTCCATGAGTCGGGGCCTGGAGCGGAGTGCATGGGCATGTCATTTATCGCCTTTTCAAAGTCATTTGGCGTCAGGATAATGTAAATCTTATCGCCACTGTTATGGTTGTAGGGGATATTGAAAGAGTAATAACATCAATGTAATCTCTAAAGTCCCCCGGATCACAACATAATAGACGACCGAACATAAACAAAATGACGAACAGTTCTCTCACTGCTCCCTACATCTTACAATAGGAATTCCTTGTATCATATAATTTTAGCTCCTGGTACCTCAACATACACTAGAGGTCTACTAGTGGTACCTTTAAACTTTCAAGAGACCTAGGAGCTATAATAGTAGTAGTAGTAGTAATATTACTAACAATATATAATTCACCTGGAAAGGAAATACGTACTGAAGATTTCAGTGTCCCCAAAACTGAAAATGCATTGCATAATTAGTGGCTTTATTGTGTTTACCAGTATTTTATTACATGTAAACCACATTAACTGTACCGCATAAAGAAATATAAATAATTTATTGTAATTAAAGTGTGCCTGTAGCCCTAACAGCAGTTGCCGCTCATTTTATTGATTATTTCTAAGAAGGCATTTGACTACACATGACACTAATAGCTAGAAAACATATTATATATAAATTATGTGTATTGAACTTACCAAAACATAAAATTTGAACTTTAAAATATAAAAATAAAAACGTTATCTTTAAAATATTTGCGGTGTTTGGAAACTATCTTTGGCGCCTTTTTTCTGTTCTCAGAGAATATATTCCCGGAGATGTTTTTAAGGATTAAGGATTTTATTTACAATGTGTAATTACAATTTAGTGTATATATGCTGAGGTTTACCTTGATTCCTATTTTAGGGATTGAAATATTCTTGTATGGTGGTGAAAAGGTTACCATACAACCTTAATAACCCTCGTCTGACTTTGATGGGTTATCCTAGGTAATTTACATATATGTTACTATGTATGATCTTGTAGTTACATAAATTTGTGTAACTGCACTTATGTATGCACGTACCTAAATAAACTTACTTAAAAGCTTTAAACCCCATCATCTGAATTATTTGCAGACACCATTGGAAATAAGTCACTTTGTTTTTTGGGGTTATCCTAGGTAATCTACACATATGCTGCTATGTATAATAATTTATGTAATTGTATTTATGTATACCTGTTCCTGAATAAACTTACTTAAGGTTTAAATAATAAGATATTACAAGAACCCCAGTGGAAATAAGTCCTTTTGACTGACCTTTTATTTGGGGGTTATCCTAGGTAATCTACACATATGCTGTTATGTATAATAATTTATGCAACTGTATTTATGTATACATGTATCTGAATAAACTTGAGATAATGGCAAAAAAAAAAAAAAATTGGCGCCTTAATAAAAGTGTCAACAAAAGTTTGGCGGGAAGGTCGTGCCGGGTGTGGTGTCTCCTCATCTTTTACTGTTTTCTCGTGGTACGCAGCACCAATTAACCTCTGTTTTGTATAATTTAGTTCCTTATTTAGGTAAGCCGTGTACACGGGTAACTACAGCACGTTCAAGTAATATATAAATGTAGATTTCTTAGATGAGTGAGGATGTGGGTAAAACCTTCCTAGCATCAACCAGTACACACGTTAATTTAGGCACAGGTGCAGCCATGTATGGGTTTAGCGCTTAGTTATGATTACAGTAATAATAATAATAATTTGGCACAGGTACATATAAGTACCATTATCATACGTATGTGTAAATTACCCAGGATAACCATAAAAAAAGTTTTCAATTGAGGTCTGTTATTTCCATTGATGTCCTTGTTTCCATTAATGTTCTTATTTCTATTAATGTCCTTATTTCCATTGATGTCCTTGTTTCCATTAATATTCTTATTTCTATTAATGTCCTTATTTCCATTAATGTCCTTGTTTCCATTAATGTTCTTATTTCTATTAATGTCCTTATTTCCATTGATGTCCTTGTTTCCATTAATGTTCTTATTTCTATTAATGTCCTTATTTCCATTGATGTCCTTGTTTCCATTAATATTCTTATTTCTATTAATGTCCTTATTTCCATTAATGTCCTTGTTTCCATTAATGTTCTTATTTCTATTAATGTCCTTATTTCCATTGATGTCCTTATTTCCATTGATGTCCTTGTTTCCATTAATGTTCTTATTTCTATTAATGTTCTTATTTCTATTAATGTTCTTATTTCTATTAATGTTCTTATTTCTATTAATGTTCTTATTTCTATTAATGTTCTTATTTCTATTAATGTCCTTATTTCCATTAATGTCCTTATTTCCATTAATGTCCTTGTTATTTCCATTGATGTCCTTGTTATTTATATTGATGTCCTTGTTATTTACATTGATGTCCTTGTTATTTTCATTGATGTCCTTGTTATTTCCATTGATGTCCTTGTTATTTCCATTGATGTCCTTGTTATTTCCATTGATGTCATTGTTATTTCTGTTATTTCCATTGATGTCCTTATTTTCATTGATGTCCTTATTTCCATTGATGTCCTTATTTCCATTGATGTCCTTATTTCCATTGATGTCCTTATTTCCATTGATGTCCTTATTTCCATTGATGTCCTTACAAATACCAGTGCTTGTATCTTTATGTGGTACAAATGTAGTTTATATGCAAGAAAATTTGGTAGGCACAAAAGAAAGCCACTAATATGCATAGCGTTTCGGGCAAATTGATCCTAATGCCTAAAAGCACCCTCATTGTGATCTTATTCTTGTATAACCGTTATACATACGTAAATGTGACATTTATTGATTCATAGGAAGTTTCAACAATTCCTCTGTATTTGTGTATACCTGAATAAACTTACTATATGTTACTATAATATGTGTTGCCCCAAAGAAGGATGCAAGGAATTACGGGTTTGTCAAGAGAGTTTTAGATTTAGTAAGTTTATTTAGGGATAGGTACACATAAGTACAATTATGGTACACAGTGTAAATTACATAAGATAACCCAAAAATGTCAGACTGACTTATTTCCTTGAGGAATAATGTCCCCGGTAGTGTTATTGTAATGACAACTTCGGGTAGTTTTAAATGTAGGTTGAATGGGTGCATGAGTGTATGTGGGTGGTTAATAGTTCTAATGCAGTGTTCATTCTTGTGTATGGCTATTATATACCCTAGGGTAAATTCTTGAAAAATTTATGTGAAATCATTGTTTATGTACAAGACCTAAATAAAAACTTCTGTATGTTACCTGGAAGTCTGGGATGTATTTTTAGTTAGGTCAGCCTTTCCTCAATGGGATATATTGATAAAGGTAAAGGACACTTGATCCAAGGAATTAGACTTATCCCACCTTTGGATTGAACTTGATTGCCTCCCAGGTCCTTTATAACCACTACAGGTTTAGTGCATGATTATAATAATGAAGTCAGTGTGGATAAGTATGTGCAAGTAATATTTGTAAGATTTTAACACTTATGCCATAGTCATTAAAGATTATAAAAGTGACAGGGTAGGAAGACTATTTGACTTATAAACCCTGAAGGGTTGGTGCCCCAGAATAACTTATTAAAGCTGTCAGTGTGGCTTTTTACCATTGGATTCCATTAAATCTTCCCCAGGATGCAACTCTTAACAGTCTACTAACTCCCAGGTATCTATTGCTAGGTAACAGTAACAGTAGGTGTTAGGAGACTTACCCAGCCGGTAACTCGATAAAGTCAATGTGGCAGTCAATGCATCCTGTCAGCAAATTGGAAATTGTTTCAAGATCTAAAGATCTTGCTTTACCAGTAAGGAATTCTTGATTAAATTCCCTGTTCATTTTTATTCCATAAGTTGACGTACAAAAAATAGTCAAATATAGATTTTAAAATACATACTGTAAGTGAATTTTGGTGATAAAAGTTATGAAAGGTTTACATTGACTCACACTCAACACACTTTAATTTAGATTGACACTTGTATTGAATTTATTTTAAGTTTTTGTGCATTGACTTTGTTATTTATAAAAGCTAATAATTATTTGTGAAATATTTTTACTTTCAAACAGCTGAATCACCATGTCATCGCCTAGCCGCCACCCTGCGTCATCACCTAGCCGTCGCAGCACTCGTTCAACACCCAGCAAGCGCAGTGACACAGGTGAACTTGTTCCCTTACCTGCCTCATCACCTAGCCGTCGCAGCACACGTTCAACGCCTAGTAAGCGGAGTGATACAAGCGAACTTGTTCCCTTACCGCCATCATCACCTGGCTCAGAGCTACTACCAGCCACCTCTCCGGCTCCAGTGCGCTTCAACCCTGGTAGGTTGTCTGTTCTCATATGCTTTAAAGAAAAATTATTTTGTACAGACCCATAGAAATAGATACTGTACATTGTTTTGATGGCATCCTGGTATACACATGTTTTCATGTCAAGGACTAAGTTGTGAGTGATATCAAAAGCTTTATGTTTAATCAGATGCACGAAAAATCAAATTTGGACGCCAAATGTTTTTCACAAGAGAAATTGCATTACATTTTGTAGGTAGCTCTATTTTTTTTCATATATTTTTACTGCTTTTCTATATTTAAATGCCAAACCACTGTATACTTGTTTGTAGAAATGTTAAGGAAATACAGTGGTCCCCCGAGTATCGTAAAAACTTCATTCCAGAAGCCTACTCAAGCGCCATTACCGAACGAATTTACTCCCTTAAGGAAAAATGTCACGTAGGTTAGTTATTTCAGACCCCCAAAAATACACTTCCACAAGCACTTACAATATTATACTTACATAATTGTATGATTTCCGGGGTGTACGTAACTCGGGGGACCACTGTACGTATATTAAATATTAAAAGTTTAATACTGGGAGCAGCTTTTGAATGTCATCTGAGAGTTTGTGTAGGAGAAAATAGGGTGTTGAAAATAGGTTCGTTATACAGCAAATATCCTCTTATATTTTCAGTACAGCCTTTCCTCACTTAGCAACGTACTTGTTTACCGATGACTTGGTCTTACGATGGGCTGTCTAACCAGTATGCATACCTATATATTAGAGCTGTTAGGTAAGATACATATGCAACAGTTAGGTATCTTTATTTCGAAATGTTTCGCCTACACAGTAGGCTTCTTCAATTGAGCACAGAACAGTTGGTGGAAGCAGAAGAGATGTGAAGATGATGTAATCAGTCTATGGAACCAATACTCTTCTCCAGGCTGAGGGACTGACCACCTCAAAACTAGATCTTCAAGGGTGATGAACTGATTACATCGTCTTCACATCTCTTCTGCTTCTACCAACTTTTCTGTACTCGACTGAAGAAGCCTACTGTGTAAGCGAAACGTTTTGAAATAAAGATACTTAACCGTTGCATATGTGTCTTACCTAACAACCTGTCGATATTTTATACCATTTTAATATTCATATTAGAGCTGATTTTCTCTATTCTGTTTATTACAGTACAGTATACAGTACACTACTGTGTACTGATATTAAAACAATATCAAAGATGGTTGGCACAAACTCTACCATTATAGTATGCTCCTCACTTAGTGACGAATTTGTTTACCGATGTGGTCTTAGGAACGGAATTCCATCATTAAGTGAGGAGAGGCCGTATAAGCTTATAGTTTGTTCAGAATTTTTTGTGCGGTATTTAACCAAATTTTAGTACAGTTTTTAAAAGATTAATATAATAATAATAATTGTTTTTACTTTGGTTAGCGGTCAGTGAAGTGGATTTAAGCTCTCCTCTTAATTATGGAACACCAAGCAGTGTTGGATCGTCACTTCGAACTCCTCGCTCTGGAGTCCGTGGAACTCCCATCCGCCATCGATCAGACATCCGTTCTGACCGTCGTATTAGACAGGTATTTTAAATATCTAATGATAAAATTGTTTCTTCTCCTCCTAACCATCATTCCCTCTTCCTCAATAATATATTGTATTTTCTTTGGTTTATTTGGTGGGGATATTTCCTCCATTAAAATTTCAGCAAGGTATGACCCCTAATAGATTTAGAGCTTTTTCATATACATATGTATGTACATAGAATCCTGTCTCTCTACATCTCTAGTGAGAGTCTTTTAGAGTAATTTTGAAATCTTCATCTCTAACCAGTCTGCTCGATTTTCTATGGGTGTGATATTACAAATGGAAAATGTTTTGATCACAAAACAAGAAAACTTGGTAACATCCTTGGGATTGTTTCACAATCAGTTCTCAGGGTCTGTCATGGCAGCTGTCGAGTTATCAGAATTATGTTATAATATTTATGATTGGGCTATTTTTTTTACATCTCTTGATGTGTATTGGGTCTATTGTAATTCTATATTTTAAGAGAAACCTTTGTTAATAAAATTTATTAGTCTGTGACTTTGTTAGCTACCATATTACCAGATTATATAGTCTTAAGGCAGTGTTTAATAACAAAATACATAGTCTTAACATAAAATGAGACTTAAATTAGAATTTATATAAAAATTAAAAATGCACAAGAAAAGAAAAAACTTTGAAAGAGTGAAATTAATCACTGTACAGTGGTACCTCGAGTTACGATATTTTTTCGTTCGAGAATGCTGTTCAAGTGCCATTACCAAACGAATTTATCCCCATAAGGAATAATGTAAAATAGACTAGTCCTTTTACACCCCCAAAAATATACTTACAAAAGCATTTAAAAAAATAAACTTACATAAAAGGGCGATTTTGGGGACCATCGTAACTCGAGGTACCACTGTATTTTGTGCATTTTATTACCATGTATATAAAGAATAAACTATGTACAGTATTGGTAACAAACACTACCATTCATAAACATGTTCATCCCTTCAAGGAATGGTGCCTTGATGCTTGTGAAGGGCTCATTGCCCAAGGAATTAAAGCTAGTCTTCCCTGAATTAACCCCACATTTACCATTCCCCAGGTGCTTTATTACACGTGCAGGTTCAGCCCTTGCAGCAGATGTTATAGAATACTGTTCATGATCATATTCATATACAGTACATACACAAATGACCTGCATATGGGAGATAAATTTATGATGTTTTGGTCCTTTTCACTGGCAGAAATATTAAGGAGGCATGGCAGTAAACATTTCTATTACACTTGCATTTTTTTTTTTTCAACAAGTTGGCCGTCTCCCACCAAGGCAGGGTGACCCAAAAAGAAAGAAAATCCCCAAAAAGAAAGAAAATCCCCAAAAAGAAAATACTTTCATCATCATTCAACACTTTCACCTCACTCATACATAATCACTGTCTTTGCAGAGGCGCTCAGATACGACAGCTGAGAATAAGTCCCTCCTAGCTGTCACTATCCCAGACCCCTCCTTTAAAGTGCAGGCATTGTACTTCCCATTTCCACTGACTTGCATTTATTTTCATAATTGTGAAGATGATGATTAAACAATTGGAAGATCATTTTGGGGAGGTGTTAATGAGATTGTAAACTTAGGTAAACTTGTATATGACTACCCATAGTATCAATAGATATGTAACTCCATTTACATCTCTGATCTATTCTTGCAGTGGTTCTTTTTGTAAGGAATTTTTACACAGTGGTACCTTGACTTACGAGTGCCCCAACTTTGAGTTTTCCAAGTTACGAGCCGTCGCTTGTCGATTTTTTGCTTTGAGTTGCGAGCCAAAATCTGAGTTACGAGCTTCAGAATCGCTGCCACTAGTTGGCGCAGAGAATGCCACAATGTCCGCCCAGCATCCCAGCTTTTTGTGCAATTATTTTGCCAAATTTCGTTTTTTCTAACCATGGGTCCTAAGAAAGTGAGTGCAAAGGACATTACTGAGAAGAGAAGGATGATGATGTCCATTGAATTAAAGCATGAAATCATAGAAAAACACGAGCGAGGTGTGCTTGTAGTCGACTTGGCAAGGCAGTACGAGCATAGTACCTCGTGCCTTCTCTGCGAGAAGGCATTTACACTGATTTACTCCGAGATATTCACCCAAAACGTAGGCCGGTCTCCTGACTCGGGGAAAAAAAAATTCTGAGAAATCGCTTTTGTTTCAGTGTTTTCTTTGTGAAACTAGTGATCTAATGCAGTTAGCCTCACAAACACTCCGTTTTCTCTTATAATAAGACCTCAGAAGGACAAGAATGGGAAGATATGGTCAGAGCGATAATTATTTTTACCTCGGGAGTGGGTTCCACCACTCGTCACATAATGATATATTTGATTCATTGTAGAGAATATATCATGTTTCTATGTTATTTTATTGTTTATTATGTCATATTAGATCAATTGTGATAGATAAATAAGCCGTAGAGTTGATGTTAGCGTTATATTGAAGTATTTTCTCCTGCCTCTCGAGAGCCAGGAATTCCACTGGAACAGATTAATGGCATTTCAATTAATTTCAATGAGGAAAATTGATTTGATATACGAGCAAATTGAGTTACGAGCTCGGTCACAGAACGAATTAAGCTCATAAGTCAAGGTGCCACTGTACAGTACATTTTTTGTAGTATGTACCAGTAATTTATTCACCTATGATTAATATGTATATTTTGTTTCCCTAAGTATGTCATAAGATGTTGGTGAGTATTTGGTTCTGCTTTTGTCTAATCTAAAATAATAGTAGCTTTGTGTATTTTAAAGTAATATTGTATTTACTTGTTCTAAACAGTATGACAAGGAAGTGTAGAACACCAATTCATTAATTTTATGTATATGTCTTAAAATTTATAATGAAAGTATTCATGTAATCGTTTTGTTTTAAAGCTGAATGTATAACAAAATATCAACAGGTGAACATCTCCACTGACCCAGCTAGTGAATCTAATGTGGAGGGGCCAGCTGCCACATCAGCACCGCCTGGGGGTTCAGCCCAGACAGAGGGACCCCAAGGCCCCCAACTTGTTATCTGGGGCACAGATGTGGTTGTAGCAGAATGCAAGGAACGGTTTAAGACACTCGTACTTCATTTTGTGGACCCGGCAGCAGAAGAGGATGAAAGAGTTGAGGGCATGAACACTGATGAACCACTCTATCTGCAAAAATTAGAAGAGGTAAAACTTTTGGTTGTGGTTAGTTATATTGTATATGGTAATGTTTTAAAGGTGATCCCTCCCTCCTCACCCTTTTTAATACTGCCTAAAACTTATAACCCTCACTGTATGACCTATATAGGTTCAGCATTTTTTTATAATGTATTAATAATAATGATACAGTACAGTGGACCCCCAAGTTTCGTAAAAACTTCATTCCAGAAGCCTGCTCAAGTGCCATTACCGAACGAATTTACTCCCTTAAGAAAAAAATGTCAATTAGGTTAGTCCATTTCAGACCCCCAAAAATACACTTACAAAAGCACTTACAATATTATACTTACATAATTGTACGATTTCCGGGGTTTATGAAACTCAGGGGTCCACTGTATAAGCTATTCACTTTCCTAGTGCAGTAGTTAGACTGTTGGGTTTAGTCCTGACTCTTTCTCTTCTACTTCAGCTCTTCCTCTCACCGGCTATTCTTCTTCTGTCCCCACTTCCCCCTCGCCCCTAGTGGGTCCTTACCTGAGAGTCTGAACTAACTAACTAACTAGTTTACTCAGCCACTAAAAATATTATTTTGACACCCAAACAATTTTATTTTCAGATTCACACATTGGAGGAACCTTTCCTGAACATCAACTGTGCTCATCTCCATCAATATGATTCAGACCTGTATCGCCAGCTCATTTGCTACCCACAGGAGGTATGAAACTTGTGTGAGCAATTTCCTTTGAAGTAAATTGCTGTGCTTTATGTAAAACTTTATAAGAATCTTGAGCCTACATTCTTACACAGTATTACTGATCTTACATCATTACAAGTCATACTGTTTAAAGTTATGTCTTGACATAGTTTTTATCTGTGTATAATTCAGTTAGAAGGGTGTGTAAAGGTAGAAAGTTGAAATTGAACATAGATAAGAATAAGGTGATGAGGGTATTAAATGGTTTAGATAAAGAAAAATTGAATATCACATTGGAGAGAGGGAGTATGGAAAAAGTGAATGTTTTCAGATATTTGAGAGTTGACTTATCAGCAGATGGGTTTATGAAGGATGAGGTTAACCATAGAATTGATAAAGGAAAAAAGGTGAGGTATCTGTGGAAACAAAGAAGGGAATATACAAGAGTATAGTGGCACCAACACTTGTATGGGTGTGAAGCATGGGTTGTAAATGCTCCAGCGAGGAGATGGCTGGAGGCAGTGGAGATGTCGTGTCTAAGGCAATGTGTGGTTAAATATGCAGAGAATTTGTAGTGTGAAAATTAGGACAAGGTGTGGATACTAAAAGTATTAGTCAGAGGGCTGAAGAGGGACTGTTGAGGTGGTTTGGTCATTTAAAGAGAATGGAACAAAGTAGAATGACTTGGAGAGCGTATAAATCTGTTGGGGAAGGAAGGTGGGGTAGGGGTCATCCCTGAAAAGGTTGGAGGGAGGGGGTAAAGGAAGTTTTGTGGGCAAGGGCTTGGACTTCCAGCAAGCGTGCGTGAGTGTGTTAAATAGGAGTGAATGGAGACCAGTGGTTTTTGGGACCTGACGAGCTCTTGGAGTGTGAGCAGGGTAATATTTTGTGAAGGGATTCAGGGAAACCGGTTAGCTGGACTTGAGTCCTGGAAATGGGAAGTACAATGCCTGCACTTTAAAGGAGGGGTTTGGGATATTGGCAGTCTGGAGGGACTTCTAAGCTGTCGTATCTGAGCTCCTCTGCAAAGACAGTGATTATGTATGAGTGATGGTGAAAGTGTTGAATGATGAAAGTTTTTTCTTTCTTTTTGGGTCACCCTGCCTTGGTGGGAAACGGCCAACATGTTAAAAAAAAAATTAATTAAATATAGTCAGTGAATATTTCCCTTCAAAATATTTATTCACTTCAGTTTTTTAACTTTAAAATTGTGTCAGAGTAACCCACAAAAGAAGAAAAAAGTTTTCCTTCTTTTTACATTTAGTAATTTATACAGGAGAAGGGGTTACTAGCCTCTTGCTCCCGGCATTTTAATAGTCTCTGACGACACGTGGCTTTTGGAGGAAGGCTTCTTCTCCACTTCCCCATGGAGTTGGGATTTTTATATTCATTATTTGAACTGTAAAGAAAAGAAAACTCCAGATTTTTTGTATGTACTTTTAATCCATGTAATTACTCTAAATTGTGGTTTGTTTACAGGTAATTCCCACTTTTGACATGGCTATTAACGAAATGTTCTTTGAGCGATACCCTGATACCATTCTGGAACATCAAATCCAAGTGCGACCCTTTAATGCTGAGAAGACCAAGAACATGCGAGCATTGAATCCAGAAGGTAAGCATTTTTAGTAATACTGTGATGCTAAACACAGTAATACCACACAACATGTAAGTGGTCTTTATGCCTGCAATATACAGTATCTCATATATCTTATACCACAAAGTAGAATATCACAGAGATCCTCCATGGAATTATAAAAGTAATTTTGAAAATTTGTAAAGGAAGAAGACAGTCTTTGGACATGTAAAATTTGTGTGCAATTAAACTGTAATTTCACTTTTTCTGTTATACTGCCATAGTACAGGACACATCAAAAGTTAATTTGTAGTAATTATTATTACAGGTTATTGATAAAAGACCATGTCAGATATATAGGACATTTTTTTATTGCTTAGGAATGGGAATCTTGTAAGGTTTTACTTAATTTGAAAAGTTTTCATAAACTGCACATGAAAATGTGTAAACTCATTAATGCACATTATTTTCCAGACATTGATCAGCTCATCACTATCTCGGGTATGGTAATTCGCACTTCCAACATCATCCCTGAAATGCGTGAGGCTTTCTTCCGTTGCCATGTTTGTTCCTTCACAACCACAGTCGAGATTGACCGTGGTCGAATTGCTGAGCCAACTCTCTGCACCCACTGCAACACCAATCACTCGTTTACATTAATTCACAATCGCTCACAGTACTCTGATAAACAGATGATTAAATTACAGGAAAGTCCAGGTATGCAAAAATAAAGCTGCTAATTATGTATTTTATATGATTTAGAATGCTGAATTGCTGTGTATAAATTCATGTTTTCCATGTGTGTCATAAGAGGCGACTAAAATGCTGGGAGGAAGAGGCTAGTAACCCCTTCTCCTGTATACATTACTAAAGTTAAACAAAAAAAGAAACTTTTGTTTTTCTTTTTGGGCCATCCTGCTTCGGTGGGATACGGCCAGTTTGTTGAAAAAAAAAAATTGTTTTATTGGTTAGCCGGACTTGCGTCCTGGAGGTGGGAAGTACAATGTTTGTGCTTTAAAAGAGGGGCTTGGGATATTTACTGTTAAGAGTGACATCTATACTGTCATATCTGTGTGCCACTGGCAAGACAGTCCGCTGGTGCTCAGTGACCTCTGTATTATCGTATAGAATATTTATTATTGTATTTCATTAAAATGCACTTGATTTTTTCCTTATATGATAGCATTTAAATGATTCTTCCAGATGACATGCCTCCTGGTCAAACTCCCCATACTGTGCATGTTTATGCCCACAATGATCTTGTTGATGGAGTTCAGCCTGGTGACCGTGTCACAGTTACTGGCATCTACAGAGCCACCCCCTTGAGGGTAAACCCTCGTATGCGGAATTTGAAGAGCGTTTATAAGACACACATTGATGTTGTTCATTTCCGTAAAGTGGACTCGAAAAGACTTCATGGACAAGAAGAAGGGTAAGAGCTCAAGATGGAATTTGAAGGGGTGTTCATAGTAATTATGGTATTTCATTTGATTAAACTTTTATCTACCTCAAGCTGTTTGCTAAAAGCTTATTCATAATATTAAGTTGTTAATTTCAACAGAGAGACTCCACGTTTTCCTCCTGAGAGGATTGAATTGTTAAAAGAGTTGTCTCGTAAGCCTGATGTGTATGAACGTCTTGCCCGTGCAATTGCTCCTTCAATTTATGAAAATGAAGATATCAAGAAAGGTATATTGCTGCAACTCTTTGGTGGGACTAGGAAAGACTTCACTAACGCTGGCCGAGGACACTTCAGGTACGTAATTGCCTATTCAAGTTTATGGTAGGAAGGAGCGAAGAGAAGGCATGAGCTGTAGCTCTTGGTCCAGCCCATTAACTTTCAACCAACTGATGTGAAATAGCCCTTTCACTTCTGTTTTTGAACCCCTCTATGGGAGCTGCATTCACTGTCATTGTTCGATGTATTCCACTTCTTTCTTACTTTTAAATATTTTCTGATGTCCCAGAAACTCATTTAGTGTATAATTTCTTTCTGTACTCTTGTGTTTTTCATTTCTGGTGAAGAGGCTATTTTTGTCTACAAGTGTAGAGTAAACCATCAGTAGTCTGCTGTGTGATTTTTTATGCAAACAAAGATAATACAGTACAGTGGACCCCCGAGTAACGAGCAAAATTCATTCCAGAAGCCTGCTCAAGTGCCATTACCGAATGAATTTACTCCCTTAAGAAATAATATCAAGTAGGTTAGTCCATTTCAGACCCCCAAAAATACACTTACAAAAGCACTTACAATATTATACTTACATAATTGTACGATTTCCAGGGTGCTCGTTACTCGGGGTCCACTATTATAGTTCTCAGAGTATTAAAATTTTAAGCAGAATATGTAAATATATTATAAAGAATGACTTGAGAAGGAGTCTTATTGTTAAGTAGTTTTGATTTACTGTATGATAAAATAATGAAGGGGTTATTGAGGTAAGCTTAAGATTATTATTGTATATTCATGAGACTACTAAAGCTGTAAAGACCCTTCATTGCCAGGTAAATGGGAGGCAGTCAAGTTTGGTCTGAGGAAAAGAAGGGTAGCTCCAATTCCATTTATCAAGAGTCCTTCACTGCCATCAAGGCACCCAATTTGAAGGGTGCATTTTTTTCTCTTTTTTTTTTTTCAATGAACCAGCTGTATCCCACCAAGGCAGGGTGACCTAAAAACAAAAACAAAAGTTTTTTTATTTAAATTTATTAACGTAAGCATTAGAAGGAGTTACTAGCCCCTTGCTCCCGGCATTTTAGTTGCCTCTTATGACACATCATTTACAGAGGAAGAATTCTTTTCCATTTCCCCATGGAGGTGTAAATTTAAGAATATTGAATTAAAATACATTCTGAGACATTTCATGACTTATGTACATCAAACAAATCTGAATTTACCATGTATACCAAATAAGTTGGTATACATGTGTTAGTGTGACTTTGTAAATGGTCCAAGTCGGACCGAAACGTCGTCGTAAGCTCCTCTCTTCTATGTGCGGGTTGTGTGTGTATTGTTCCAGTAACGGTATTGTGCCTTTTTTGTTATTTAGTGCAAAAAAAATCAGGTGGTGATCACATAAAAACAAATTTCACCACATTTAGTGAATTCCTGGTAGAAGTGGGTTGACTGCCTGTAAATGAAATGCATAAATTGATGTGAAATTTGTATTAAAAGTTTATTCATGGGAGAGCACTAAGCTTGTAAATATCATTTAGTGCCTGAGAATGATGGGTGACCAGATATGATCCAAGGAAAGAAATGGCAGCCCAAGTTTCCTGGAGCAAGATCTCTTGAGCATCAAGGCACCTCACTTAAGAATTTTAGGAAGATAATGTAGATTACTGTACAGTATATGATTTTGTTATATGCCTTTTGTATCTAAAAATTTTTATACTTAAGTTGGAAACTTTAAGTATCAAAATATAGTATACTTTATTTGTAGTGTTACAGTTAATGCTTGTGTATATTTTTTTTTTTTTTTTTTTTTTTTCACTGGCCGTCTCTCACCGAGGTAGGGTGTATATATTTAGAGAAAGAGTATTTGGGAAACCTTAAATTTTCAGATATATAATGACAGTGCAGTTTATACTAAGAGCTGTTGACCTTATAAAACTTTCAGGTCTGAGATAAATATTCTCTTGTGTGGTGACCCTGGAACATCAAAGTCGCAGCTGTTGCAGTACGTGTACAATCTTGTTCCACGGTCACAGTACACGAGTGGCAAGGGTTCTTCAGCTGTTGGTCTGACTGCCTATGTCACTAAAGACCCCGAAACTCGACAGCTGGTATTGCAGACTGGCGCACTTGTGTTGGCTGACAATGGTATTTGCTGCATTGATGAATTTGACAAGATGAACGATTCCACAAGGTAAGCTTTTTTACCCAAAATACTGAACTGTAAAAAGTGATTTTTATTGGTTTTTATTTTTGCTTCTGTAATAGTGTTTCTGCATGTACAGTAAATTAAATAAAATAATTATTTACTTGCAGATCAGTGCTGCATGAAGTGATGGAACAGCAAACTCTTAGTATTGCAAAAGCAGGAATAATTTGTCAGCTTAATGCCAGGACCTCTGTTCTAGCTGCTGCCAACCCTGTTGAGTCACAGTGGAACAAAAACAAGACAATCATTGAGAATATTGAGCTTCCCCACACTCTACTTTCACGTTTTGACCTCATCTTCCTTATCCTGGATCCACAAGACGAGTTATATGATCGTCGACTAGCACGTCATCTAGTTTCTTTATATTATCATTCAGAAGCTATGAGTGAAGAAGAAATGTTGGACATGAGTATTCTTAAAGACTATTTATCATATGCTCGTGAATATGTCCACCCAAAGCTTTCTGAAGATGCTTCTCAACGTCTCATCTCTGCTTATGTTGATATGCGTAAGGTGGGCAGTGGCCGAGGGCAGGTGACTGCCTATCCTCGTCAGCTTGAGTCTCTGATCCGTCTGGCTGAGGCACATGCTAAAGTTCGTCTGTGTCACGTGGTGGAAGTTGCTGATGTGGAAGAGGCGTGGAGGTGTGTAATTGTTTTTAATGTGAATAATCATTATATTTTGCTGAATTGTAATATTGATTTTTATACAATGCCGTCTCTGTATAGTAGATTGCAGTTGCAAAAATTCAGTAGTTTATTGATACAATTACAATTTTGTTTACCTTTGCAGACTGCATCGTGAAGCCCTCAAGCAATCTGCTACTGATCCAATGTCTGGCAAGATTGATATCAGCATCCTGACAACAGGTCTGAGTTCTGCTGCCCGGAAGAGACGTGTTGAAGTGGCCCAGTCTCTCAAGAAGCTGATTCAAGCAAAGGGCAAGGTGGTTACTCTCAACTTCCAGAAGGTGTTCCAGGAACTGAAGGACTCCTCTGACTTGGTAAGTTGAAATAAGTTATTTTTTTTTTGTTGAAAGTGCTTTAAGTTAGATCTTGTTCATTGATGATTGTCAACTTACCAAGACCATCACTAATCAAAGGATGTCAGTGTAAACCTTCATGTAAATTAGAATTCCTGTGTTTGATCAGAGTGAGTGGCGATGAGTATTTTTTCTTTGGAATTTGTTGAGTGTAAGAAAGTTAGCATTTTTGAAGGGATTCAGGGAAACCAGTTGGCCAGACTTGGGTTCTAGAGGGGGGACACATATTTATTATATATGTACTTTGAAAGATGGATAGGGAAGTTGTGATTTGGAGGGTCACTTGAGTTGTGTCCACACACTTTGCAAGGCAGTTTTGAATTGATGGTGAAAATATTACTTTGGGTCCTCTTCCTTTGTGAGAAATAGCCATTGTGGTAAAAAAAAAATTGAGGCTGTTTAAGCTCAATGGCCCAGTAGGAAACACAAGTCTTGATAAAAAAAATTACAATTAAAACATCTGTTTAGAGTGGATGAAGAGTGAAAAGTTGATGGAGTGTAAGAAAGTCTCCCACCAAGGTAGGGTGACCCGTAAAAAGAATAAACACTTTCACCATCACTCACTCCACTGTCTTGCCAGATGTGGGCCACTACTACAGTTCAGATGCCTCTCTAAACTGCAGTATCCTCCACCCTTTAATTTTTCTTGGATATCATACTTGATAGTGAAATAATATTTTATAAAAAAATGTTTCATTCTTTTTTGGGTCACCCTGCCTCTGTCACACTATTGAGGAAAGCTTTTTGCTGCTCATCAAATACAGTATACATTAAAATTTTGAAAATGTATGGGGTAGATTTAAAAATGTAGTGTTAGAGTGTTCAGCAGAAGTTTGTGGTTACAGGCGAGTGGGTGCGGGAGGGAAGAGGAGCGATTGGTGGAATGATGATGTAAAGAGAGTAGTAAGGGAGAAAAAGTTAGCATATGAGAGGTTTTTACAAAGTAGAAGTGATGCAAGGAGGGAAGAGTATATGGAGAGAAAAAGAGAGGTTAAAAGAGTGGTGAAGCAATGTAAAAAGAGAGCAGATGAGAGAGTGGGTGAGATGTTATCAGCAAATTTTGTTGAAAATAAGAAAAAGTTTTGGAATGAGATTAATAAGTTGAGGAAGCCTAGAGAACAAATGGATTTGACAGTTAAAAATAGGAGAGGAGAGTTATTAAATGGAGAGTTAGAGGTATCGGGAAGATGGAGAGAATATTTTGAGGAGTTGTTAAATGTTAATGAAGACGGAAGCTGTGATTTCGTGTGTAGGGCAAGGAGGAATAACATCTTGTAGGAGTGTGGAAGAGCCAGTTGTGGGTGTAGGGGAAGTTCGTGAGGCAGTGGGTAGAATGAAAGGGGGTAAGGCAGCTGGGATTGATGGGATAAAGATAGAAATGTTAAAAGCAGGTGGGGATATAGTTTTGGAGTGGTTGGTGCTATTATTTAATAAATGTATGGAAGAGGGTAAGGTACCTAGGGATTGGCAGAAAGCGTGTATTGTTCCTTTGTATAAAGGCAAAGGGGACAAAAGAGAGTGCAAAAATTATAGGGGAATAAGTCTGTTGAGTGTACCTGGTAAAGTGTATGGTAGAGTTATTATTGAAAGAATTAAGAGTAAGACAGAAACCAGGATAGCAGATGAACAAGGGGGCTTTAGGAAAGGTAGGGGGTGTGTAGACCAAGTGTTTACAGTGAAACATATAGGTGAACAGTATTTGGATAAGGGTAAAGATGTTTTTGTGGCATTTATGGATTTGGAAAAGGCGTATGATAGGGTAGATAGGGGGGCAATGTGGCAGATGTTGCAGGTGTATGGAATAGGAGGAAGGTTACTGAAAGCAGTGAAGAGTTTTTATGAGGATAGTGAGGCTCAGGTTAGAGTGTGTAGGAGGGAAGGGGACTATTTCCCAGTAAAAGTGGGCCTTAGACAAGGATGTGTGATGTCACCGTGGTTGTTCAATATATTTATAGATGGGGTTGTAAGAGAAGTGAATGCGAGGGTCTTGGCAAGAGGTGTTGGGCTAAAAGATAAAGAAGCAAATACAAAGTGGGAGTTGTCACAGTTGCTTTTTGCTGATGACACTGTGCTTTTGGGAGATTCTGAAGAGAAGCTGCAGAGGTTGGTGGATGAATTTGGTAGGGTGTGTAAAAGAAGAAAATTGAAAGTGAATATAGGAAAGAGTAAGGTGATGAGGATAACAAAAAGAATAGGTGACGAAAGATTGGATATCAGATTGGAGGGAGAGAGTATGGAGGAGGTGAATGTATTCAGATATTTGGGAGTGGACATGTCGGCGGATGGGTCTATGAAGGATGAGGGGAAAAGGGTGAGTGGAGCACTTCGGAGTCTGTGGAGACAAAGAACCTTGTCCATGGAAGTAAAGAGGGGAATGTATGAGAGTATAGTTATACCAACGCTCTTATATGGGTGTGAAGCATGGGTGATGAATGTTGCAACGAGGAGAAGGCTGGAGGCAGTGGAGATGTCATGTCTGAGGTCAGTGTGTGGTGTGAATATAATGCAGAGAATTCGGAGTTTGGAAATTAGGAGGAGGTGCGGGATTACCAAAACGATTGTCCAGAGAGCTGAGGAGGGGTTGTTGAGGTGGTTTGGACATGTAGAGAGAATGGAACGAGACAGAGTGACTTCGAGAGTGTATAAATCTGTAGTGGAGGGAAGGCGGGGTAGGGGTCGGCCTAGGAAAAGGTTGGAGGGAGGGGGTAAAGGAAGTTTTGTGTGCGAGGGGCTTGGACTTCCAGCAAGCATGTGTGAGCGTATTTGATAGGAGTGAATGGAGGCATATGGTTTTTAATACTTGACGTGCTGTTGGAGTGTGAGCAAAGTAACATTTATGAAGGGATTCAGGGAAACCGGCAGGCCGGACTTGAGTTCTGGAGATGGGAAGTACAGTGCCGGCACTCTGAAGGAGGGGTGTTAATGTTGCAGTTTTATAACTGTAGTGTAAAGCACCCCTCTGGCAAGACAGTGATGGAGTGAATGATGGTGAAATTTTTCTTTTTCGGGCCACCCTGCCTTGGTGGGAATCGGCCGATGTGTTAATAAAATAAAAATTAAAATTTTGCAAGCAAAGGCTATAAATATTTGTTTTGAAAGTATTTGAATGTTGGCACAAAAGAGTTCAAAATAGGCAATATTTTTACCCCTATTACAGTACAAGGAGTAATTTTGTCCATATTGTGTGTATTAGATTAGTCTATTTTCCTGTATTAAGTAGCCTTTCAAAACTTTTTCTTTCAGATGATCACACGTGAAATGTTTGAAGATGCACTTCGTGACCTCCAGGATGATGAATTCCTTGCTCTCACTGGCAAATCTACTATTCGTATAATTCACTAGAGACCTGAAATAAAAAATTATGTTTTACAGGCTTCATCAATTTACCCTGTGAATTACAAATTTTTTTTTTTTTTATATATAACAGCTTATCTTTTAAACATTGTGTCAAAGACAGTGATTATGTATGAGTGAGGTGAAAGTGTTGAATGATGATGAAAGTATTTTCTTTTTGGGGATTTTTTTCTTTTGGTCACCCTGCCTCAGTGGGAGACGGCCACCTTGTTGAAAAAAAAAAAATTCAGAACATAGTCATATATTGAGCCCCAAATGCATGTGTCAGAGTTCTTTTACAGCATTATGCATAGGGAACATGCCTAACTGAAGTAACATTGAATAAAAATAGTGTAAAATGTTTATGTAGATTATATTAATAAAATAAACAAATTGTCTTTTTATGTAATGTCCTGCAATTTGCTTGGTAGGAATATTGTATGAAATTTGATTTTTGTTGGCTAGACTGAGGTAGGCCTTCTAGGGGTTTACCTTGGTACTGGTGAAGTCTTGATCTGAGGAGCTAGAGCATTATGAAGTATTAGAAAAACACTACAACCTACTCTACACTTAGGCACTCGTTTACAAGAATCACACACTCCTAGCACTAAGAACAAAATTCTTAGGCTGCTGCTTTCTCAAATGCTGGAAATAATGTTAAAGGTTTGCTGACCTATGTCAAAAGTGGGCTAGTTTGTTAATATGTCAAAAGGCCTCAAAATCAATGATATAGCAGCATCAGATCTTTCAAGTTGCTACATCATTGATGCATTCAGTCTGTGATTTATATGTGAGATGTGACAACCCATAAAGTCATCAGTAGCTTGGAATTTACAATTGGGTCTAATGCAAGACATGTGGATTTAAGAAGCTAACACAAAAGGGTGTTCGTTCAATACACTGCATGGATCTGTGCTCCAATTCCCTGAATTAAGCCTGAATCCCTTACATCATCCCCCTTCCCCACAGGTGCTGCATAATCCCTACGGGTTTTTGCTCCTCCCATGATAATGATCAACATATTGAAGGAAATGTGTCAATTTACAACTTCTCCACCATAGGAATGGACTCTTGACACTTCTGTTTGTGGATCTATTGTACATGAAATGGCCAGTAACAACTTAGTCCTCAACACACACGATGTTAAGCCACTGTCCATTTGGAAATTTCTTCATGCACTTCAAACAAGATCTACACCTGATATGAATCATACAGTTTACTACTGTGAATGCATTTTATGAAGACCTTGTTACCAAGATGACAATTTATTACATCTGAATAAAATAACATAACCACTAACAGTAAGGAGCAGCAGCAAGAGTGGACCACTTACTCGTCTTTGATTTTGGATGAAAATGTACATGAAATGGCAGAGAAACATGACATGAATATTTGTATCAATTTCTCAAAGTTGTTTAGTGCTTCTTTTTTATTATAATAATTAATTTCTCAAAGCATATGGTGAGTTCAGGTAGTTTAAAGCAAATACAGAATGTAGCCAGTATTGGGAACAGTTCTTCCAAGACATCATGCAAATACTTTCTAACTGTGATCTAAAATCAAAGAGGTTTTGAAGCCAAACACCTGCTTGAATGCAATCTTCCAGTGTATGCAGACACTGTGGTTTAGCGCTTCTATTTGATTATAATAATAATAATAATTCAAATATGCATGGTTTGCCTCAGAATATTAAACTTTACTAACACAATAGTATCAGCAAAAAGCTGATACTATTGAAATATGCATATACAGTGGTACCTCGACTTACGATATTTTTTCATTCCAGAATGCTGTTCAAGTGCCATTACCAAACGAATTTATCTCCTTAAGAAATGTTGTAAAATAGACTAGCCTTTTAGACCCCCAAAATTACACTTACAAAAGCATTTAAAAAAATAAACTTACATAAAAGGGTGAGTTTGGGGACCATCGTAAGTCGAGGTACCACTGTATATACTATACTATTCTACAAAAAAAAAGCAAGGCCACTTCACCTGGGAAAGAAGGTGTAACCCATAACTGTTAGACCCCTAGAGGGGAAACTTGCCAGTGAGGAGGCTCTTGATCCAAGGAACTGAACCTGTCCCCTTTGGATTGAACCTGATTGCCTCCCATTTTCCAGGTGATGTATGATCTCTATTGGTATTTCTCTTCCTCCTAAATACTGTATGATGATGATAATAGCCCATAGACTTATCATTGAGCTACCCAACAATCATCTTGATCTGTAGGTTCAACCTACAGAATAACATTATATACCTGATGATGAGAAAGTTATAGTGACTAGTTTAAAACTAAATTTTAATTCAGAGCAGTCTTTAATATCTTCCATGTGTGGAAGTCCTTGAGAGTTATTCTTACAATATCCAGATAATCTCCCATGAGAGGGGCTTTGATCCCAGGAACAAGACCAAAAGCTTGAGTATCCAAATGTCTGTAATAATAATTAAAAAAAAATCAAATCAATCTGACATTGAGATCTGTGAACACTATAAATACTTTAAAAATGAATAAATTAATATTGTAAGAAGCTACACAGAGCAAACTTTACACTGACATCATTAAATGTTTATAAGCATTGTCTTCCCAAGCCTGGACGTTAGTAGCAGAACTCTGAGGATGCCACACAACACCTTTGCTGCTGGGTGTAGCCTTGGCTTCTTTTCTTTTACCTACAGCCCTTCCTCTTTTCCCCACTTACTCCTTAATTTTTAAAGGGGCGGACCAGTAAGCCAGCGGGAGGCCTCGGTTAGATGACCAAAAGCTTCAGCTGTGGGTCATCATATGATTAAGACCTGTGTCAGGAAGCACTTGTCCTGTTTCCTGACAAACCTAATACCTCACTGCCTGAGTTTGTCTAGTCTAGTCTAGATCTAAGTGATTATTATACCCTATACTTGATTAACTTTCCATACACTGCTTAATAAATTTAAAGTAATCTTGCACTAGAATCATAAACATGGAAGAATAGATGCTTCCTAATACGTATATGGCAGCAGAATGCAGTAGTTTGAAGTTGATGAACACACTAATCAACCCTTCAGGGAGGTGATTTGATACTAATGAAAGGCTCTTGATTCAAGCAACTGAACTTGTTCATCCTTTCCTTGCATTCTGCCTGATTGATTGCCATTCTCCAGGCACTATATGATCTCCACAGATATAGTGCTTCCCCTTATAATAATAATAATAATAATAATGTAAATTACTTAATATCTGAAGATTTTATTTTACTGGCTACAATCTAAAGGGATTTTTTTGATAATAGTGAGGGGCTCTTAATTCAAGGAATTTTCTTTTGATTATAATAATAAATTCAATCAATTACATCTGCTCTTTCCTTGGGTCAAACCCTAATTTTCCCTTATTGCCCCAGGTACTGTATAACCCCTATGGGTTTAGTGTTTCCCCATAAACAATAACCTGGGTACAATGAAATTACAATGACATACATACATACATACATACATATATATATATATATATATATATATATATATATATACGTATATATATATATATATATATATATATATATATATATATATATATATATATATATATATTTTGTATGTATGTATGTATGTATATATATATATATATATATTATATATATATATATATATGTATGTATATATATATATATTATATGTATGATATATATATATATATATATATATATATATATATATATATATATATATATATATATATATATATATATATACGTATGTCGTGCCGATTAGGTAAAACTGGTCAATTAGCAAGAACTCATCTAAAATTAAGTCCAATTTTCTCTTATACGTTTAAAGATATATTTTTTTCATTTATGTTAATGTAAGAATTTATAATTTTGTACCAAGAGAAACTTTGAAAACCTACCTAACCTTATTACAACAAGCGCAATTTAATTTACCCTAACCCAACTAAATATATTTTAGATACGTTAACATTAATTTAATAATAAACAAACACAATGAAATATATTTTTTTCGTTATGTTCAGAATGATTTTGGCGAAATTATTGCATACACAAATTTTCACTTGTCTTATATGGCAAGGTGAGCGTTGCTATTTAAGCCAAAATCGCAAGTTTTACCTAATCGGCACGACATATATGTATGTATGTTAGTTACCATTTTGTCCTAGGCACATGTCAATTAGACACTAGGCCTGTTGTATGTATGTGTGTGTGTGTGTGTGAGGAACACTTGAAATGTTTCTGCCCACAGGAATTGAACCCGGCCCCTCCGTGCGTGAAGCGATTATGTATGCATGCATGCAAGACAACCACTATGAAAAAATAGAGGAATTCCAAGCGCTTTCGTGACTACTAACATTATCAAGAAACTATAAAAGAAAACATAACAAGAAGGCTTATAAAGGGGCAAGACTACACCTCACAGTCACATCATACTGTGTGTGTCGTGCCGAATAGGTAAAATTGATCAATTAGCAAGAACTCATTTAAAATTAAGTCCTTTTCAAAATTTTCTCTTATACGTTTAAAGATATATATTTTTCAATTATGTTAATGTAAAAAAATAATAATTTTGTACCAAAAAATACTTAGAAAACTTACCTAACGCTATTATAACAAGCGCAATTTAATTTAGCTTAACCCAACTAAATATATTTTAGACAAGTTTACAGTAAATTAATAATAAACAAACAATGAAATATATTATTTCGTTTGGTTCAGAATGATTTTTGCGAAATTATTGCATATACAAATTTTCGCTTGCCTTATTCGGCAAGAAGAGCGTTGCTATTTAAGCCAATATATATGGAGATATTGTAGGTGAGTTAAGGCGGGAAAAGTTCAGTATTATGATGGGTGTTGAAGGAGCGTGTCACACCGCCTCCACCTGTCTTATATCATCAGCTGCTTCACCTGTCTTCCATCATCACTATGGGTCGGCCCTCACCCACTGCTCAGAAAAGGTCAGAACTGCTTCATATTCTTATTACATCTGTGAGTAGTGCTGCCTGCGTTATTTACATGAAAATTATTTAGTTTTTGAATACGGCCGTAAACTGTCGATATTTGTCCTCTGTTTTCTTCATTTTGTGCTGCTTCCTCACTTGAAGCTGGTCAAGGGCTCTTAATCAGAGGAATTGGAGCTACCCCTCAGATCAAACCTGATTACTACGTATTCCCCAGAAACCATGACCCTTACGGGTTTAGTGCTTCTCCGGATGCTGCTTCCTCGGCCATCTTCATTATCATCTATTTTCTTTGTGTGTTGATGTTTCAGCCAGATTATTATATTCACGAAGAAGCACTAAACCCGTAGAGTTCATACAAAGCTTTGGGAACAGAAGGTAATGAAGTTCGACCCGAGGAAGAGAAGACTTACTCCTTTTTCCTGGAACAAGAACTATTAACCGGCATTAAGACAGGTTAGGTTTGTCAGGAAACAGGACAAGTGTTTCCTAAAGCAGGTCTTTGATCATTTGACTCGCAGCTGGAGGTTTTGGTCATCTGACGGAGGCCTTCCGCTGGCTTACCCCTCCACCCGTTTAACAATTATGGCTATAATTATAACCATTAAGAATAGCATTCAGCATTAAGACACTCCCCTGCATGGGTCTTATAGTCGTAAACTAAAACAGCAAAATAAAAGTGTTTTGGCTAATATCTCCCAAAATGAAAAATAAATAGTGGTTTACATAATAGGTTGCATGAATTGTAAAATGTGAACTACATGGAGGGTGTTCCGAGGGTCAGCGCCCCCCGCGGCCCTGTCCATGACCAGGCCTCGTCGTGGATCAGGGCCTGATCAACCAGACTGTTACTGTTGGGCGCTTGCAAACCAACGTATGTGCCACATCGGTTGGTCAGGTACTGACTTTTGTGTGTCCAGCTCCATGAATACAGCTAGGGGTTTTATGTATGCTGGGAGGCAGTTGAACAGTTTTGGTCCCCTGACACTTATTATGCTGTCTCTTAGTGTACTCATGGCAGCCCTGCGTTTCATTGGGGGAATGTTGCATCACCTGCCGAGTCTTTTGCTTTCGTAGGGAGTGTTTTCTGTGTGCAGATTTGGAACTAGTCCCTCAAGGATTTTCGAATCGTATATTATAATGTATCTTTTTTGTCTGTATTCCAAGGAGTACAGGTCAAGGGACTTCAACCGTTCCCAGTAATTGAGGTGCTTTATTGTACTTATGCGTGCAGTGAAAGTTCTCTGTATATTCTTCAGGTCTGCAGTTTCGTCTGCCTTCAAAGGGGCCATTGGTGTACAGCAGTACCCCAGCTTAGAGAGAACAAGCGATTTGAAGGGAATCATAAATGCTTTGGCATCCCTGTTTTTGAAGGTTCTCATTATCCATCCTATCATTTTCTTTGCAGATGTGGTAGAGATATTGTTGTGATCTCTGAAAGTGAGATTCTCTGACATTATCACTCCCAGGTCTTTCACGTTACTTTTCGCTCTATTGTGTCGTTGGAATTTGTTTTATGCTCCGATCTAGTTTTTATTTCCCCGAATTTTCCATAGCGGAGTAACTGAAAATTGTCCTCATTGAACTTCATATTGAGGCCCCATTTACAGACTTGGTTAATGTCTGCTTGGAGATTTGCAGTGTCTTCAATAGATGACACTATCGTGCAAATATTGGTATCGTCAACAAAAGAAGACACGGTGCTGTGGCTTACATCTCTGTCTATATTAGTAATGAGGACGAGGAAAAAGATGGGAGCGAGTACGCTACCTTGTGAAACAGCTTTTCCCTGTAGCCTCCTCTGACCTTACTCTGTGTTCTGTTTGTTAGGAAGTTATAGATCAACCTACCCACTTTTCTTTTTATTACTTTATCACGCATTTTGTGTTTTTACACTATGATCGCACTTGTTGAAGGAAGTTTTCGCGGTCTGCACACATACCACAGGTGGGGTAGAAATAGATTAGAGAGTAATACGTATAGAGCGAGTGTGGATGCTTGACGAACATAATAACGCGTTTTTAAGAGCATTCCCATTGTTTTGCCGGTTTTTTATGTTCTTTAAATGTCCAGGTGTGTACCTAAGAAATTACCCTCCTGCCTTCCAGTCGGTGTATTATTCATTTCTGTGTCCAAATGAATATTTTAAGCTTTGTTCCATCACATTACGTAGAATGTTTTTGTCAACATCAAGTTCTGGTTTTAGCTGTCATCCAAGTAGGTATCTTCCCAGGTTCAACATTTACTGTTTTGTTGAGTGTAGACGGATCTGCATTTGAGATGATTAAATTTGTCATCTACATGTAGAATAGGTTTGTTGTTGTTATTATTATTATTATTATTATTATTATTATTATTATTATTATTATATTTTGGGAAAGTGCTAAACCCAAGTGGGTCATGCAGCGCCTGAACTTCCCTTGAGGGGGGGATGGCTTTATTACATTGTTAGAAACTCGTAAATTAAATTAAAGATTATAATAACATCAGTAATAACAGTTCTTTCTCTCTAGAAGCTTGCTGGGGTCGCATAGAGAGGAATATTTGTTGCTTCAACATCGGCAGCCACTTGTACTAGGTAAACACTCCAAACCCAAGTAAGTGCATTTGTGTCCTATTTATATTTATGATGTTGCATGGAAATAGGTGAAACAAACAAACACACACACACACACACACACACACGAAGAGGCGGGGCCAGGAGCTGAGTATCGACCCCTGCAACCACAATTAGGTGAGTACACGAGAGAGAGAGAGAGAGAGAGAGAGAGAGAGAGAGAGAGAGAGAGAGGGGCGGGAGTGAACAGTGCCCATTATAACGCCAGAGATTCACATTTTCCGAATAACCTCTGCAGTCAATGCACGTCTGGAAAATCTAGAAGTACCCTTTAGGAATCTCCACATAGAGACATTCCGAGCACTTTGTCCAACATACGTTAGACCCATCTTGGAGTATGCGGCAAAACTATGGAACCCTTACCAGAAAAAGCATGTTAAGAAACTGAAGAAAGTGCAGAAGTATGCAACAAGGCTTGTTCCTGAGCTAATGGGCATAAGCTACAAGGAGAAACTAAATTGGACGTATCGACATTGGAGGAGAGATGACTTGCTCAGCTATCAAAACTTTGGGGTCCAGTCCCTGGACCCATTATGTACCTCTGTAATCTTTTGGGGTATGGGGTGCATAATAAAGATATCAAACTAAGGAGAGATGAACCAAGGTAGAGAGTTGAGAAGCAAACACTGGGACACCATTAAAAGTTGAAGGCTGTAAGTAAGTCACAAGGATGTTAGGAAGTATTACTCCAGTCTCGGAGTGATCGGGACGTGGAATGATCTTGGTGAGGAAGTGGTGGAGGCAGGGTTCATACATAGTCTTAACAGGAAAGATAGAGCCCACGAGGCTAAGATAATAGGTAGTAAGTCTGAAGCGTGACAAAAGGCAGGGCCAAGATCTAAGAATCGACTCCTGCAACCACAAATACATGAGTATATATATATATATATATATATATATATATATATATATATATATATATATATATATATATATATATATATATATATATATATATATATATACTCATGAGTGATAACATCTTTGATCACCAATATATCCTTTATGCATTTATAAAAGATGGAGTTACCTGGAGAGGGTTCCGGGGGTCAACGCCCCCGCGGCCCGGTCTGTGACCATGGTGGATCAGGGCCTGATCAACCAGGCTGTTACTGTTGGCCGCACTCAAACCGACGTACGAACCTCAGCCCGGCTGGTCAGGTACTGACTTTAGGTGCCTGTCCAGTGCATGGAGGTGGTAGAATTGGAAGATTCAAATGGCTGCAGGAAAAAAATCCAAATATTTTTTCCCGAAGGTCCATATTCTCTCTTGCTGCATAAGTTTATTTGTTATTGAACTCCATCATGTTAGTTAAACAAGATTTCTCATCCCTAAACCCATGCTGATTATTGTTTATGAATCCATTTCTCTACAAGTTTGCAAGTCAGAAACTGGTCTGTAGTTTAACGCCGCCTGTACTGTGTACTCATATATGCACACCTATATGTACGTACTTGCAGGGGTTGAGTTACAGCTCCTGGCCTTCCCTCTTCGCTGGTCGCTACTAAGTCCATTCACTCCCGGCTACATGAGCCTTGTCATACCTCTCTTTTGTGTGTTGGAAGGCCCCGAAAGGAGGCTTCGAGTTTTAAGGACTTACTTAAACTCGCACCCACTACAAGGTTGAATATCTCTCCTGGGAAACAATTTTAAATTAAACGTGCTTAAGAATTAAAAACAAATCTGTGAAAATTTGAAGCCGGCTATATAGGGGTTACTCTTGTTCTTAAATATATCTTTTATGATCCATTCCACCGTATTTTATTGTTTGTCCAGAATGATGCACTGGACAGCCTTCTTGAACGTAAATATAAGTTAATTATTACCACCCTTAAATAATTTCTTTTAACACTGCCAAAGTAACATTTAGTCACTTAATAGCTGCTTACTGATTGATTTATTTTCAGCATATTGAAATACGCGTTCCTCTACTTGCAATGGCTGAAGATGGGCATAACCACCATCAGAAGAGATTCCCAAGGTTAGTTTCTTACTATTGCGCCCAAGGTGTTTAATGTAAAAAATTGCCAGTTCGATACCACACCATTTCACACAATGAGATAGTTAATTTATAAAAATTTCAACCCAATGGTCACGTATCCCTAACCTATATTATATTAAAGATGATTAAGCTATTTACTTCCAGCACTACCCTTGAATGAACTGTCTCTTATAAACTTCAAGTGCATATAATATAGTAAATATTAAGTCTTTGTATATGTATATATATATATATATATATAATATATATATATATATATATATATATATATATATATATATATATATATCAGTGTCTGCATTTGAAGGAGGAGTGTTAATGTTGAAATTTTATAACTGTAGTGAAAACCCCCCTCTGGCAAAATGATGGAGTGAAAATGACAAAATTTTTTCTTTTTGGGGCCCCCCTCCCTTGGGGGGAATCGGCAATGTTTAATAAATAATATATATATATAAAATATATATATATATATATATATATATATATATATATATATATATATATATATATAAAATTGGGAAAAAAGGCTTCAAGGAAGAATATTTGGTTTCTACCTGAAGCCGTTTGAATTTTCCCCATTTCCCCCTACCACCCCATCTTCATTTTTTTTCAATATGTATTTTATTACATAATATGGTACAGAAGATTTAAGATATACATTGTTGATATAACGATGGCATATACAGTACATGTGTGAGAGATACATGTCTAGTACATATTGTTACGTGTTTGTCACTGATTATAATGCGAAAATCTCATCCAGCTCCTCAGAGCTGGGGCGTGTACCCAAAATACAGCAGGCATTACCCCTCTGAATAGCAGCGCTGAGTCGCTGGAACAGAAAACTAGCTGCCCTGGGATCCCTAGTTACCCTGATGAGTCTTTTGCCCAGCTCCTTAAGGAACGTAGATGCACTGAAATACATACATTTGTATGTACGTATTTCAGATGAAGACAGCCGGAGAATTGTACATGTGTTTGAGAACAGACGTTGGAAAGGAAACAGTTTTAATCGGTCACAAGGACAACTGGAGCAACTTCAACAGAAACGAGAGCAGCAGCAGCAAGGACAACATGAACAACAACAGCCTCAAAAACAAGCACAACAACTGCAGCTACGGCGGTGGCTCTGGTCAACTTTACAACATACACGGGTAACTTGTACGATTCATAGTAATAAGGAGCTTGTCTTTCTAGGTACCATTATAATAAACCATCAGTGTGATGAACATTATAGTTTCCTCACAGCACATTGGTACATTGAATAGAATTTGTAGCAGTAGCTTCGATCTTACCATGTTTGATACTCATACTTATGATATGACTTAGGAGAAGTGGGATAAAAGTACGTTTGGCAGCTTTTATGTAATTAACTTGATGTATTAGAATAGATGAACATGCATTTTATTGCCAGTAAAAAAACCATGACAGTTGTCAGTCATCTGCTGGAGAGCAGTTGCACACTTGGCGGATTCTACTATTTCATTTGCACGAATCATGTGCAACAAAGCTTTCCCGTCTAGCAATTCCATTTAATTATGATGTGGTAAGGCTGTGCCACCTTGGTATATCCTTTATGTGGAATAAACCATCCTTCAAGTAGGGCTACTCAAGTTCTACAAATTTTTGAGACATACCAAAATAACCTAATGGCCCATTCAAGTGAGAAGATTTCTCTTTTATATCTACGATATTTAAAATTACTATCCTAATGTAATATTTTCATAAGAATTGATGCAGGTTTTTTTTCTTTTCAACCCAGATTCATGAGAGAGAGAGGAACAAACCCTATGGGAGTTGTTCATCCCAACGCTCCACAGGAACTTTTAGGCCCAGCTGGGCACAGATGAGGCCAAATTTATACAAAAAAAGCAAACACGGGATTGGCACCAGTAAAGTAAACTGTAATCGTTTTGAAAATTTACGAAAGATGAGTGAAGCCTCGGGAAAGCTTAACGAAAGAAAAGTGCACAAGGAGCTAGAGGATGTAAATAAATCTGCGATAGGTCACATTGTTGTGACTAATCACGAGGCTGACAAATTGACCAATCACTTATCCTCACAAGCTGTCTCGTCTTCAAGACCGTCTTACAACCAGGTAGATGCACTCCATTCTACAATACACGGCAATTCAAACAAGTTCAAAATACAAGGGAAACATTCCCGTAAGTTAAATTTTGACAGCTCACATTTTGAAAGGGTACATGATGTTTACTTGGAAAATATTACCAATGGTCAGAAACGTGTTTCTTCAGTACCCCATACAATGGCTTCAAGCAAACAATACGAAAATGCCAAAAGTGACTCGAGTTACCATAGCAGAATCAAGGATCCAATGTGGTCTCACTGCATTTCCACGTCTGCCAATTTGTCCCCAAAAGACCTAGTGAAAAACGGAAGTACCTCTAACTGTCTTTCACCATTGCTCAATTGCTCATTTCAGGCGCATGATTTCCCCATTACACCAGATTTTAAGAAAGAACTCTCAGTTGACCCAGAGAGTTCTCCTCTTCAAGCAGTTTTGAAGATGAATTTGTTTAGTTCTCCAACAAAAGTCGGTTATGAAATTCCATGTAGCCCTGTTTACGAAATCCAAGAAAGTGGAGATGGAAGTTCTGTAGTTGCTCTTTCCCCGTGGAACACTATGAGTTTTATCCCTGACAGCCCTTCATTATTTTCTGCTAAAACGGCAGAATTCGCTGAAAAACGTTTGGTTAATACACAAAAACTGCGGGGTTCCTTTTGTCCGTAAATTTTTAAGGAGATTGAAATGGAATTCTCTCCAGGTAAATGCTCATGTATTCGTGGCATTTGCAGCGTTATTCATATTCCTCATAACGAACAAATACTTCAGGGATTAAAGAAACTAAATTTATAAATAGGAACATGAATTAAGGAATATGAATCACACCACGCATTATGGAATCTTTCTTGAGTGATTTTTTCTAAGACTACAGTCTATAAAGGCAAATCTTCGAATTTTATGCATCTTTCTGTGTATTGGGGGGTGTAGCCAGACTATATTAACCTAGGTCTGTATGGCAGCTTGTATGATTGTATTTATATCAATGTCTAATGTATGAATTAGTTGTTACATGTAAATTAGCAGTTTATCCCTTTTTGCTGGATCTTGCAACTTGGATCACTCCTGATTGCATGTTCAGTTATTGTTTGTGTACTTGCACACATGATAACTGTGTAATTGTAATGCAACTGCGCATGTTAATTCGTACTTGTATATCTTATACTTTCCCAATCCATTTGTATACCTAAAATATCAAATCACATTAGTATGTATTTTGTTTGGTTTCAGAATTTTCATAGTTTGCGCATTTTTTTTTTAATTGTTCAATTGTTTCTAGTCTTCGTAAAGGCTGTCCGTTTTTCTCTTAGTACATTTAACATTTTGTGTTTCAATAAGGGAATGTTCATAGTAAGGAATTAGTTTGATATCTTTATTATGCACCCCATACCCATCCTGTGGGCGGTAGTCAAAAGATTACAGAGGTACATAATGGGTCCAGGGACTGGACCTCAAAGTTTGATGGCTGAGCAAGTTACAAAGGTAATGAACTCAGATGGTCACAATCATGACAAGTTACAAAGGTATTTGCAGATTACAGAGGTATATATAGGGTCCAGAGACTGGGCCCCAAAGTTTTGATAGCTGAACAAGGTACAATGGTAATTAATTCACTAGTTACAAGGTAATGAATCATGTAAGTAAATTTACTTACGTCTGTACATGGTTGCACTCATGAACAAATTATAAAGCAATGAGCAATCTATTAGTCTACACCCAGCCACAACTGTAATGAGTTATTGGTGCAAATTTTAATTGTTGGGTCACACACACACATATACATATACACATACACACGCATACATGTATATACATACACACATACACATACACACATGTACATACACACACACACACACACACACACGTGTCAATGCTTTATTTACAGGGAGCAAAGTCAGGGTATTTTTTCCCGAATGGTCTGTAATATACCACTGTGGATAAAATACTTTGACATATCTTGAACATTTCTGAATGAGTAGTCTCTGAATTCATTAATTTTATCGCACTCCAGTACATAATGACGCAGGGTGTGACAATAATCCAACTGGCAAAGTTTACATCTTGTTTGGTCTACATCTGGTGGTGGTGATTTAACCTGCCAAAGATACTTGTAACCCAGCCGGAGGCGGGCGGTAGTGACATCCAAGAGTCTGCTTATTTTGTTGGATGCACCATAGACATAGTAAGGAAAACTAGAGACATTTGATCAATGTAATACTTATTCCCTTCAACACGATTATTTTAAAGCACGCTTGTTCAATAGATGTTTGTGTGGTGCAAAGTATATTACTTTTGTGTTGGTTGTATGTATTGGAAAATGGAAGGTAAAATTTCAATTCATTTATTATGAGATGAATTTCCAATTTGAAAAATATTGTTTGAACTTAAGGTGTATTTCATTAAAATAATTAAGAGTAATAATTTGTGTTCTGTATATTATACACACTAGAGTACTAAAAATGTTTTATTTACATACGCTTTTTATTTATACCAATCGATTTTCTTGTATGTAAAGGATGGCTCATGGTCGTCTAACAGCGCTGTATGACGCCTCAGGGTTTAACGCTTAATTTGATATTATTATTATTATTATCTATGTCGTCTACTATAGTGGAATATACGTTGCTTCTCTAATTCTGTATTCGAAGATCAACTGCAAAATAAACATCTCTCTCCCATGATACATACCAGTGCGATGTCCTCTTATATTTCTTGAGCCTACGATAGCTTATGCGTAGTGACCCTTTTTTTTAATCCTTGAGATGCTACCTACATCAGTTAAGTAACACTAAGGTATCTATTTAATGTTAGGTGAACAAGGGTAGTAGGTGTAAAGGACTGCTATGGCTCACTCCTTATAAAAGCAAAAGACTCTGCAGACGATGCAACATCCCCCAATGAAAAGCAGTGGCGCCACTAGCACGATAAGAGGCAACATAATAAGTGGCAGGGGCCCAAGATTTTAACTGCCTCCCAGCATACATAAGGGGATATTACCAATAGACCCCTGGCTGTCTTCAAGAAGGCGCTGGACAGGCACCTCAAGTCAGTACCTGACCAGGCAGGCTGTGGTTCGTACGTTGGGTTGTGTGCGGCCAAAGTAACAGCCTGGTTGATCATGCCCTGATCCACCGTGAGGCCTGGTCACAGACCGGGCCGCGGGGGCGTTGACCTCCAAACCCTCCAGGTATACCTGATCTTCTAAAACCAGTAACTCAGTAACCTGTCTCTAAAAACTATTATAATACTATATAGTATGTCATGAATGTCAACTATGGTCTGTATAAGTTGTATCATGTACTTGTAGTAATAAAGATTATGATTATTATTATTATTACTTCAAGGATCGTGATTGTAAATATTTATAGACGTGTAGATGATTCATTACCTTTGTAACTTGTCATGATTGTGACCAGATCTGCCTGGAGTTCATTACCTTCGTAACTTGTTCAGCTATCAAAACTTTGGGGTCCAGTCCCTGGACCCATTATGTATATATGTATGAGGTCTGGTGACAGACTGGGCCGCGGGGGCGTTAAGATAAGATAAGATTTCTTTGGATTTTTAACCCCGGAGGGTTAGCCACCCAGGATAACCCAAGAAAGTCAGTGCTGTCTGTCTTATTTCCATTGGGGTCCTTAATTTTGTCCCCCAGGATGCGACCCACACCAGTCGACTAACAACCCAGGTACCCATTTGCTGCTAGGTGAACATGACAATAGGTGTAAGGAAACACATAGAAATGTTTCCAGCCGCCGGGAATCGAACCCGGGCCCTCCGTGTGTGAAGTGAGAGCTCTAGCCACCAGACCACCGGGCCACCCGAAACCCTCTCCAGGTATACTCCAAGTATGTACCTCTGTAATCTTTAAACTACCGCCCACACGATGGGTATGAGGTGCATAATAAAAATATTAAACTAACTAAACTACCTCAAGGACCCCAAGGGAAATAAAGTCACTTCGACTTTTTTTTGGGGTGGGTGTGGGGGTTTGCTGCTATGTATTATAATTTATCTATGTAACTGTATTTGTGTATACCTGAATAAACTTACTGTATTTAAGTGTATCTATACCTAAATGTTCAAATTTCATTGTTCTGAATACTAAATTGTAATACTTCATATAGTAAATTGATTAATTTTGTTCTATTGTAAAACTGTAATGCTCCAGAATTGTAATGTTCAAATTTCATTGTTTAAACACTCGGTTGTACTTCATATTGTAAAATGTTTACTGTAATTTTTATCATTTACTCTTATAGCCTAATGAATTTTAAGTAAACTTATTATCTGCTATAAATATAAACTTATCATCTGCTATAAATATAAACTAATGTTTAACTATAACAAGCTAAATCAATATCATGGCATGATAGTGGCTCTCTTTGCATTGCAATTCATAATTGTAATTATAAAATCTCGATGTAAACTTGCAATGAAATAAAATATTATTATTATTAAGTTTTCCCGAAATGCTCTGCATACAAGGAGCTTTTGGCATGTACACTCAACTACAATATCCCTTTGTACAACTATTTATCATGTCCAAATAAAAAAATATTATTATTATTTCTTTTTCTTACGTTGCGTATATTGCAAAAAAAAAGTATAAGGCACTACCAAGGGATTGTAGATGGCTTCAAGCTTACAAAGTGTGTTATGAGAGAGAGATAAGTGTGAGTAGTGATGCTGTGTTGTCTGGACTGTCAGAGGTTCAGCGACCCTCACACCCTCACGGGTCTGGTGTTTTTCGCCACGAAGCAAGATGAAAACAACTCTGGTCTCAGGTGTCTTAATTTCGTGTTTCACAGCTACATTAGCTGTGGCCTACAGTGATAATGATGAGGTATGACCCTGAGCTTCATGTGCTGTTGTTTCATGATGTTGTCATTGTGATTTCGCGCAAGTAATGGATGTAATTGGAATTTTAGGAGGGTCTTCATTCTTTCAGTTTTATTGCCAGGCAACTCGTAATCAAAGGAGGTAATGGATCATATAAATATTTATGTCTTTGCTAGTCATTTAGTCACGTTGAGTACAGTCTGGTCAGTAACTGTGTGGGTGACCGTGTTGACACGTTTTTTTGGCTTCCTGTTCTGTTAGACTTTTTTAATAAAAATAATAATAATAATATCTTTATTTGTACAAGTACATGATACAACTTATACAGACCATAGCTGACATCAGTGACATACTATATAGAAAGCCCCTTGTTATGCATTGAATTTCAGGCAACTTAAGTTAATTTTGTCCCCAGTTAGGTTAATTTTGGTCCCATGATGCGACCCACACCAGTCCACTAACACTCAGGTACCTATTTTACTGCTAGATGAACATGGATTGCAGGTTTCTTACGGAAACAGGTCCTAATGTTTCCATCCGTACCAGGGATCCAACCACGCCTTTAAATTAAAGACCACAACAATGTATCTACCTCATCAGCTAGGAAAATGATAGGATGGATAATGAGAACCTTCAAAACTAGGGATGCCAAGCCCATGATGACACTCTTCAAATCACTTGTTCTCTAGGCTGGAATACTGTTGTACACTAACGGCCCCCTTCAAGGCTGGCGACATTGCAGACCTGGAGAGTGTACAAAGAACTTTCACAGCACACATAAGTACGATAAGGCACCTAAATTACTGGGAACGGTTGAAGGTTCTTGATCTGTATTCCCTGGAATGCAGACAAGAGAGATACATGATAATATACACTTGGAAGGTCGTGGAGGGATTGGTACCAAACCTGCACACGAAAATCACTCCTTATGAAATCAAAAGACTCAGCAGGAGATGCAACATTTCCCCGATGAAAAGCAGGGGTGCCACTAGCACGTTGAGAGACAACACCATAAGTGTCCGGGGCCCCAGCATACATTAGGGGGATTACCAATAGACCCCTGGCTGTCTTCAATAAGGCACTGGACAGGCACCTAAAGTCAGTACCTGACCAACCGGGCTGTGGTTCGTACGTCAGTTTGCGTGCGGCCGGCAGTAACAGCCTGGTTGATCAGACCCTGATCCACCATGAGGCCTGGTCTCATTCCGAGCTGCAGGGGCGTTGACCCCCGAAACCCTCTCCAGGTAAACTCAAGGTAAACGGACCTCGGTATGTTAGCTGAGTGCGCTACCAACCCAGCTATGAGACTCAGTACGATAATTGTACTTATGTGTACCTGTATGTAATTAAATTTACTTACATGGATGTATCGTACCATAGCTTTGTAAAACTTGCTTCTTGTATAGTAAGTTTATTTAGGTACAGGTACACATAAGTACAATTATCATACATAGTGTAAATTACCTAAGATAACCCAAAAGAGTCAAAACAGAGGAAACTTGCTCTCCATTTCACTTGCTGAGCTTTCGGCCCACAACTGATAGGTCCTGAGCTCGACTCCCATGGTTCAAGTGGTAGCACTTTCCTTCACCTTATGACTGAAGGACCAAGGTTCACACCCAGGGCCAGGGAAAACGTTGGGCATGTTTCCTTACATCTTTTGCACCTATTCACCTAGTAGTAAGTAATGTCAGCTGACTGTTTTGACTCTTGTCTTGGACCAAAGTACCTCAATGAAAAGAATCCAAATTTCTTGTCTGTACATGTATTGAGTTAGGTAGAAGGACCCATGTGTAATTAATGTTGCACCATGAGGCCTGGTCACAGACCGAGCCACAGGCGTTGATCCTCGAAACCCTCTCCAGGTATACTCCAGGTAAAAGCCTAATTTTTACTGATATTAATTTAAGAAATAAAGATACATTAGCTGACAGATTTTACATCTGGAAGAATAAGATAGGTTTCATATTCTGATTGTTGGTGACAAGGGAAAGAGAACATCGGGGTCCCATAGCTGGGCCGAGTTATGTGCCTCTGTAATCTTTTGGCTGCTTCCACAAGAAGGGAACAGTGTGCATAATAAAGCTGTCAAGTTACATTTGATCCAGAGAAAAAATTGCAAATTACAGTGGACCCCTGGTGTTCGTGATGCTCCAAACTCGAACAATTATGTAAGTGTATTTTTGTAAGTGCTTTTGTAAGTGTATTTTTGGGGGTCTAAAAGGACTAGTCTAATTTACATTATTCCTTATGGGAATAAATTCGTTTGGTAATGGCACTTGAACAGCATTCTGGAATGAAAAAATCACGAAAACCGGGGGTCCACTGTACTTCTCATTTTCCTCTTTTAGTGATTATTTAATATTCATAAGTAAATGAATTAAAATGGGTAATTATTTTTTCCAGGTTATACTATATGTTAACAAAGTGGGACCATACTTCAATCCACATGAAACTTACCACTATTACCAGCTGCCAGTTTGCCGCCCCAAAATTGTAAGTTTGAAAAGAAACGTCGTTAAAGTTATACAGTACTGTATAAATATAATTTTTTTACAACATAATGTCCATAAATATCTTTTAACATTAATTTGTGTTTTAGTATCTGTGTATCGATAAGAGAATTTTACTTATAATAGCTGGAAAAGAAAATATGGTTATTTGCTGAATTCCCTACACGGGAGGTGCCTTGTTGCTGGCAAAGGTTTCCCTAATCCAATGAAATGAAACTACACTTCACTTCCTTTAGATAAGTCCTGATTGTGTCTCAGTTCCCAGGTGCTTTGTGGCCCTTGAGAGTTTAGTGCTTCCCCAAAATTATTATAGCAGTTATAATAATTTGCTTACTACTTACATTTGAGAAAAGCATGTAAGAAAGCAAGACTTACTAATTCTTTCACAAAGTTTACACTGCAAATACTACATTAAATTAATTAGATAATGTTCGCTTAAGATTCAGTTAGGTTCCACAGTGGTATAACTTTTTTCTTCAGATTGAACATAAGAGCCTTACACTGGGGGAAGTCTTGGATGGGGATCGCATGGCCAAGTCAGACTACAAAATCAGATACAAAGGTAAACTTTTACATATTTGAAAATTACTTTTATTTTTTAAATCAAGAGTTTTAATAAAAGTGGATATGATACAATAGTTAAGATGGCCATAAATTTCAGTATTTCACTTCCATATAAAACTATGGAAGTTCTCTTCAGACTTTCACACACTGCAGGCTGAAACTTACCTTGAAACTCTCCATGTTTAACCTCTACTAACTTTTCTAATGTTTTAATAAACTTGTATGATGATTGAATCATTTTATCTACACACATGATACTCGCTTGGCATGCTGTTGGAGTGTGAGCAAGGGAACATGAAGGGATTCAGGGAAATTGGTTAGCCAGAATTTAGTCCTTGAGGTGGAAAGTAAGGTGCTTGTTCTCTGAAAGAGGGGTGGGGGTGTTGCATACTTATTTAAACCTTAAATGGTGATATATAATTTTTTAATATATCTTTCATGTGTTTTAATATAGTATTGATGGAAAAGAATAGGATGATTGAAAGAGCATATAAATCTGGGGTGGAGGGAGGGTGGGTTAGGGGTCATTTCAGGAAAGGTTGGGGGAAAGAGGTAAAGATGGTTTTGAGTGGCAGGGGCTTAGACATCCAACAGGCTTGTGTGAGCTTGTTAGACAGGAGTGAGTGGAGACAAGTGGGTTTTTTTATTTGATGAGTTGTTGGAGTATGAGCAGGGTAGTACTTATGAAGGGATTCAAGGAAAGTGGTTAGCTGGACTTGAGTCTTGGAGGTGGGAAGCACAGTTCCTGTACTCTGATGGAGGGATAAGGATAGTGTGGTTTGGAGGGTCATCTAAACTGTGATGCTAGCACACTTCTGGCAAGACAGTGATTGAATGAATGACAGTAAAAATGCCTTCCTCTTTTTGGGGGAGAGGGGGAGGGGTCACCCCATCTCAGTGGGAAATGGCCAGTGGTAATTTTTTTTTTTTCAGTGATGACTTAAGTCACTGAGGCCACTGTCTGAAGAGGTCTGTGTCTGTCTGATGCTTTTAATATGTATTTTAGGCATTATCTATTACACAGTTGGCTTAACATAACCAAGTCTTGTGAAGATTACTCTCTACAGTAATCTTTATTACAGTATAGTGGTTATTTATATATTTTGCACATGTGACCATAAATGGTTATGTGTAATATACATGCATGTGCAGTATATGGACTTTATATGCATGTACAAAATATGGACTTTATATGCATGTACAAAATATGGACTTTATATCCATGTACAAAATATGGACTTTATATGCATGTACAGAATATGGACTTTATATGCATGTACAGAATATGGACTTTATATGCATGTACAGAATATGGACTTTATATGCATGTACAGAATATGGACTTTATGTGCATGTACAGAATATGGACTTTATATGCATGTACAGAATATGGACTTTATGTGCATGTACAGTACTGAATATGTTTTGCACAATACATACACACTTGCTTTTGAAAAACATGAAAGATAAACTGAATATTTTGGTCTCTAAATAAGACCCTCATCAACAAAGATTTGCTTTATAAAAGCAAATTGTTAATGAGTTGGAAATGAAAATATTAAAGTTGTCACTAATTTTTTCATACCATAGTGTGTTGATATTGCATTTACTTGTGGGCTGTTTCACTTTTGTCTTGGTATTGCAGTACTATATACATAGGCTATAATGTAAATTTTCTTTTTCTTTGACATGTGAAGAAAACATCCAGAATCGCAAGCTTTGTGACTTGATCCTCTCCGAGCAAGAAGTGCAATACTTAAGAGAAGCTATAGAAGAGCACTATTACTATGAGTTTGTGATCAATGACATACCCGTAAGGGATTTCATCGGCCACCTGGAAGAATCAGGCTTCATTCCACACACTCACAAAGTGTTCCTTTGGACTCATCAGCACTTTAATATATACTACAATGGGGACAAGGTATGAGCATGGTTTCACTTGAAGATATATTCAACATGTTAGTAAGGCAATACAGTATATACTAGTAATACAGTGGACCCCCGGTGTTCGTTATGCTCCAAACTCAAACAATTATGTAAGTGTATTTTTGTAAGTGCTTTTTTAAGTGTATTTTTGGGGTCTAAAAGGACTAGTCTAATTTACATTATTCCTTATGGGAATAAATTCGTTTGGTAATGGCACTTGAACAGCATTCTGGAACGAATAAATTACGAAAACCGGGGGTCCACTGTAGCTTCTTTTAAACAAGCTGTGACTGAATGATGTTTCAGGGTATTTTGTGAATTAGTTCTGCATATAAGTAATTTAAGTTGCATTGTGTGGCTTTATACAGAGAGGTTTATACAGCTTAATATTAAATTCCAGTACAGTATACAGTATTAGATTTCTGTCTGCCCTCACTTGACTTGCTCTCCTTTCAGAAAGCCCTACCTTCATTGAAGACACTATGACTTGTGGACTAAAATTGACTGACTTATACCAACTTTGACTTTCCTTGTAAGCTTATAAGTTCTTCCCTTTGATGATAGTTCCCCCAACAGGTATTATAATAATCAAGAATATTATGCATGAATGTAAGAGTTGCAATTGAATTATGAGCCACCTTGAGGTAGAAATTAAAAAAGAAGTGAGGTACTGTACTTGTACAATAGTTATACAAAAAACCTGTTACTGTAGAAGTAACTTTAGAGGTGCTGTAATTTCAGTCGAGGTTTGGTCATTTAATTTTGTTATTTATCTATTTATATTTTAAATAATTATTTTCTGTACTACATTAACCCTTTCGGGGTCGGTGCCGTACTAGTACGTTTTACGAGCAGGGGTTGGTGCCGTACTAGTACGCGTAAATTCTAGCGGCCTCAAATTAAGCGGGAAACAGCTGGTAGGCCTACATATGAAAGAATGGGTCTGTGTGGTCAGTGTGCGCAGTATAAAAAAATTCCTGCAGCACACACTGCGACTTTGCAGTCAATTTTCATATGGTATTTATTGATGTATTCTCGTTTTCTTGGTCTCATTTGATAGACTGGAAGATATATTACAGAAATAGAGATGATTTTGATTGGTTTGAAAATGACAAGTACCTTGAAATTGAGCTCAACGTAGCGAAAATGTTCGATTTTTGACGATGTTCAAGAGTAAACAAATCACACCATGCGTCCAATACACATCAACTGGCGAGTCTAATATTCTTGCACAAGTGCGCTGATATTATTTATACCATTTTTACAATGATGCAGTTGTATACATAACAGTAAATCTTCTATTTTTGTGAGAATAAAAATTCAAAATGGAAAGCAAAAGTAATGTAAGAGGGGCCTGGAGACGTGACTAATGAACAGAGAAGATGTTATTTTAGTGCCAGGAATGTCTGCCTTGTTTATTCTGGACCCTATTTTGAAATTGGCATCGTTTGAAATTTGTATGAAATTGGCCAAATTGGCATTTTCTGACCACTATTTTGGGTAGTTGAAATTGGTAAATAGGCTGTTTCTTGTACTCAATCGATAGAAGAAATGGAGTTCTAGCGAAATAACTATGATTTTAGTGGACTGGAACATTGGAATTGGACAAAAATAGGGCTCAAAGTGGGCGAAATCGCCGATGTGTAAACATCTTTGAGACCGATAACTTCGCGAGAGCAAAATTCCGTAAGTTTTCATTCAAATTTCATACTTTTGGTGTCGTTATGATCGGAAAAAGATTCTCTATCATTCATAAGAAAAAAATATTATTTTTTTTTCCAAAAAAATTTAGACCCTGAGAACATGTTTCCGAGAAGGCCTGTCGACCCCCAAAGGGTTAACAGGTCAAAATTAGTCCTAAAATGGCTCATATACTAAAACAATCAGCATATTGGCTATTATTTTGAGAAAGAAACATTACCTTATTCTTGAAAATGCAAATGTCTGCATATTTTACTTTATATTGGGGATAATATCATAGTTTTAAAAACATGAACATAGATTTTTTTAATTAACAATCTATTTTTTAAATTGGCAGAGCTTTAAGCCATGCTGTCTTGGTAGAAAATGGCCAAAGTGCTTAAAAAAAATTCACTTTTAGGTTTGTGACGTATTAATGCCCTGCCAGTACGGAAGATGTATACAGTGGACCCTCGGTTAACGAAATTAATACGTTCCAGGAGCTATTACTTAATCTGAATCTTTCGTAATCCGAACCCTTATTTCCCATAAGAAATAATGTAAATACAATTAATCCGTTTCACCAAAAATAAAATATAAATAACATTTACTTACCTTTATTGAAGAGACTTGCAGGCATCTGGAGGATAGGGAGGATTACAGGGGCATGAATGCTACACTCCCTGCATGCCTGCTACACTCCCTGCATGAATGCTACACTCCCAGCATGCCTGCTACACTCCCTGCATGAATGCTACACTCCCTGCATGCCTGCTACACTCCCTGCATAAATGTTACACTCCCTGTATGAATGCTACACTCCCTGCATGCCTGCTACACTCCCTGTATGAATGCTACACTCCCTGCATGCCTGCTACACTCCCTGCATGAATGCTACACTCCCTGCATGCCTGCTACACTCCCTGCATGCCTGCTACACTCCCTGCATGAATGCTACATTCCCTGCATGAATGCTACACTCCCTGCATGCCTGCTACACTCCCTGCATGAATGCTACACTCCCTGCATGCCTGCTACACTCCCTGCATGAATGCTACACTCCCTGCATGAATGCTACACTCCCTGCATGAATGCTACACTCCCTGCATGCCTGCTACACTCCCTGCATGCCTACTACACTCCCTGCATGAATGCTACACTCCCTGCATGAATGCTACACTCTCTGCATGCCTGCTACCACAGGGGTGCCACTAGGAAGCTTCTTTGGACCCATGGTGACTTATTTCACACTGACAATCACTAAACCACCAAAAAAGACACCAAATGTATTGTGAATGTTTGAAAGAGCACGCTGGGTAATGTTCTCTCAATGGTAAACAACGCTTCACTGGCGTCTTGTGCAGGCGTAGGCCAGGCGCAGAGCAGGCGGACAGGTCTAATACGTTTCGCTAACCGAGGATTTTTTCAGTAACTGATACCGAAAAAAGCTTTCGGTAACCAATTTTTTCGTTAACTAAGCCTTTCGTTAACTGAGGGTCCACTGTATTGTGAGTATGCAATATTAAGCATTATTGCATATTTAAATATCTTCTGATTTATCCTGCATTACTCTGCTTCTATTTCCGTTACAGATTATTTATGTAAATGCAACCAAAGAACACAGTCCAATCAGCTTGGATGACGTTGAGGCGCCTCTAACGGTGAAAATTACATATTCAGTAACTTGGATCTCTACAACGTAAGTAAAAAAATTGGATCTTTATTGCACTTATTGCACTTCCAAGAGTCTCTGTTGTAAATTAATAGAATGAGATGCAAGACCAGATAGGAAATGTTACTGTCATTAGAAATTTTAAGAGATTATTTTTTTAAACTGAGCAGCCTTCTCCTGCCAAGACAGGGTGACTCAAAGAAGAAAATACAATTACCATTCACTCAAGTCTTCTTTCCAGAAGTCTTCTCACATCACATTTGGATTACCATTTGAATGTAAAAAATTATATTAAATGCTGAAGATGGAGCACAAATAGGTAATTATGAATTCATGCACTAAAGTAACAAAGACTCAAAAGAGACAGTCATACTATACGTATTAGATATGGTAGAATCATCAGAGTGGATAAAGAAAATTATTGTGTAAGAAGGAATTTCTTCAGGGTGAGGATGGTGGGTTAAATTCACAATTAGAGGACATAGTGGATGTGAACTCTTATGACATTCATGAACACACTTGTAAATACAAGAAACAAAACTTGTGGGAGGAATCATACCAGCTGATTAATAGTTACCGTACTAGCTGAGGCTCAGGAACTGGATCTTGCCTTACAATGGCCTGTTGAGGTCACTAATCTATGATTTGAACTTTGTCCTTAACCTAAGAACATATGGAGGAACATTGCAGTAGGGCTATTGGCCCATACTAGGCAGGTTCTTGTCAGAACCAACCATTCCAACTCAAAGCTACCCAGGAACTTAGCTTCAGTACCTCAGGCCCTCATCACACCCAACCCTTCTTTCTTGTATATTTTTCTATCCTATTTTTGGCAGATTGTTCCAATCATTGACAACTATTTAAAAGCCAGTACTCTCCTATGTCCTTTTTAAATTTAAATTATCTAATATAAATCTGTTATTTATCCAGTTATTGGGCTGATGCAGTGCCGGTTAACTTGACAGACCTAGCAATGTACACTTTATCATCAGCACAACTCAATCCTTGAATGCATCCAGATAGATTTGGATTATTATTTTCTCTTAAGATGTTACTAAGTATTCCTTTGCTAGAGTAATCTTATATAGGTTATCTTGGTCTGTTTACCAGGGTCAGTTATGCAAATCGTGGGCACCTGATCCAAGACAACAGTTTCTTCCCCAGGAGCTTAGAGATCCATTGGCTTTCCATTATCAACTCAATGGTTCTTGTTTTTCTCCTCATGGGATTTGTCGTCATAATATTGGTATGACACTTTTTAATGTTGTGAGGTTTTAGATTTAAGATTTTTGTTAATGTATTCATATTTAGTCCCTTGAAAGTGGGATATCCTAAGTCAGTTGGAGTTGAGTGTTTGTACCTGTATTATGACAGTCTGGGTACCACTCCAAATGTCCAGAATTTTTTTATATACGTATACAGTGGACCCCGAGTTTCGTTAAAACTTCACTCCTGAAGTCTGCTCAAGTGCCATTACCGAACGAATTTTCTCCCTTAAGGAAAAATGTCAAGTAGGTTAGTCTATTTCAGACCCCCAAAAATACACTTCCACACGCACTTACAATATTATACTTACATAATTGTACAATTTCCGTGGTTTACGAAACTCGGGGGTCCACTGTATGTAACTTTTCCATTATTTTCTGGAAGAGGCCACCTAACCTCAGTGGGAGACTGCTGACATGTTGAGAGAGAGATGTTTTAAATTATGAAAATCTTGTTTAACAAAAAATGGCAAAAAGTATAGCAGTGGCAAAGTAGGTTAATAAGTGCAGCATAGATCACTGTTAAAAAAGATAGATACAGTTTACAGAGAGAAATTTAATTAAGATATTTCACCTATAGAACAGGCTTGTTCAGTTGGTTCACAGGGATGCACAACAAGTATATCTATACAAGTGTGGTAAGGCGAGTGTTTTGGTTAGTAAGGTCATGGGTGCAGTGTGAGATAGGGGCACTGTAAGAGAACTATCAGTCCTTGTGTGTGCGCTTGTGCACTGTCAATGACCAGTTTATTCCAAAGAAGTTGGGCTAAAGGTTGGCTAAACTGAAAGCTTGATTCTATTGCATTATATTTTGTGTGGAATAAGACACTTATGTACAGTTCAGGACGTTTATTAAAGAAAACATTTCCTCTAATAAATGCCTTGAACTGTTCATAAGTGTCTTTTTCCACATCTTGTCAGTATCACCATACCATTTTTCATTATATTTTGTGAAGAGATCAGAGAGTTTCAGGCATCTTTATCATGTTTTGTCTCTTTGATGACCAGCAAGGTGTCTTACCAGGACATATAGGCATCGTTTGTGCTATATTCTGAGTCCTGCATTCATATTATGTTCTTCCAGTCTGGTCTGTAGTCTTTAGGAGGTCTTCCTCACATATTTGTTGTCACAGCTATTGCATGGTATGATGTAGACTTGCATTACAGAGGTCTGGGGTGTTGTTTTTAATCTTGGTCAAGTCTTTGATGATGCGAGCCTCGCCCGTGGTTGGGCTCTGGGAGTAGAACTCATCAAGGTAAAGGTGCTTGATGTAACAATCATAACACTTACGTTGCTCTTGAAGAGGGTGGGTGTGGTATAGCCTGCAGTGTGGTCTGTAGGAAGAATGAGTCTTTTAGTCTATGTTGTTCTCTGGTTTTGGCAAGGTGTAGATTTTATGTTCTTGGTTTCTGTGGTTACCGATGACATGTATAAGGAAACTTTAATGTCAAAAAGATGTCTTTTAGAATCTTTCTTTCAAAAGATGTCTTTCAGAATATTTCTTTCAGTTTAGCCAAAGCTCAATTTCTTTTATAAAAACAGGTCATTGACAGTGACCCAGTACACACAAGGACTCTTATTTCACACTCCACCCACATGGTGACCTTACCAACCCAGCCATTCACCTTTCTTCTTCTTTCAACACGTCGGCCGTTTCCCACCAAAGCAGGGTGGCCCAAAAGGAAAAACGAAAGTTTCTCCTTTTACATTTAGTAATATATACAGGAGAAGGGGTTACTAGCCCCTTGCTTCCGGCATTTTAGTCGATTCTTACGACACGCATGGAGCCATTCACCTGTCTGCACTTATATGAATATGTTTTTTGTCTATCTTTGTGTTTTGATTGAACAAGCCTCTTCTATAAGCAAAATGTCCACTTTGCAAATTATGCCTAACTTTAACACTTACCGGCCTAATGCCATTAATCTCTAGATCACTGTTGCTTTTGGAATAAACAAAAAGGTTGGTTAGGGTGCATATTAAATTTTTCCTATTAGGTTTAAAGTACTGTACAATGGTCCCTCGGTTTTCGCCGAAAATTCGTTCCAGAATGCTGCTCAAATGCCATTACTGAACGAATTTACTTCCTTAAGAAATAATGTCACGTAGGTTAGTCTATTTCAGACTCCCAAAAATACACTTGCAACAGCACTTACGAAAATACACTTACATAAATGTTCGAGTTTGGAGATGCACGAAAACCGAGGGACCACGGTACTTATTTACTGTGTCTAGATATATGTACTCTGTTTATCTGTTAATTGCACTACCATGCAAAGATTTACATGATGTTTCTCATCTCTTGTTCTTGTTTATGGGGTGGACTGTAAGGTACACACAAATGACTGTTTTGTTTATACAATATATGTAGGTGTTAAATAATTATTATTGTTGACAGACAAGAGTGCTAAAGAATGACTTTGCTCGCTACAACGTCGATGAGGAAGGACGGGATGAAGTTGATAGTGACGACTATGGATGGAAAATCATTCACACAGATGTGTTTCGGTTCCCCAAGCGCAAGTCTCTCTTTTCTTCCATTTTGGGTAAGATGCATCCTAAATAATGGCCCATTTTAGTCTTTAAATCAGTGGAGTGATTGGGATTTGAATCCTCAGTCTGAGATTGTCAGTCTGTTGCCTTAGTGGGATTTAGTCTCGATCACTCCATTGAATTGTTGCAATTAATTTATTACAATATTTTCAGCATTTTTTTTTTTTTTTTCGACAAGTCGGCCGTCTCCCACCGAGGCAGGGTGACCCAAAAAGAAAGAAAATCCCCAAAAAGAAAATACTTTCATCATCATTCAACACTTTCACCACACTCATACATAATCACTGTCTTTTTTTTTTTTTTTTTTTTTTTATTTCACTATTTTTTTTATATCTTCATTCAAAAGAATGACCAGAATAGAAAGTCATTGAGCACAATTTGAACAAAATCTGGTAATTAGCTTTTATTTTATGAGCTGTGAGCCAAACTTGAAATAATAGGTACCATATTTCAAGAAAACTAGTGGGTAACAAAAGCTAATGAGCAAAATCATTATTGAACTTGCAAATGAGGAATCCTAGAAATTTGTGGGGATGACTGTACGTGGTTGTCGCTATTGCCAAGCGATGAGAGGAGCGAATCTCAATGCTGGGGTCCAGGGAATAAACCCTGGACTTTAATATAAAAAAAAAATTTTAAGAGTTGTAGGGTTGTCGCCATTGCCAAGCGATGAGAGGAGCGAATCTCATTGCTGGGGTCCAGGGAATAAACCCTGGACTTTAATATAAAAAAAAAATTAAACAGGAGCAAGGGGCTAGTAACCCCTTCTCCTGTATACATTACTAAAGTTAAAAAGAGAAACTTTTGTTTTTCTCTTTGGGCCACCCCGCCTTGGTGGGAAGCGGCCGATTTGTTGAAAGAAGAAAAGACTGTACGTGTTGTACGTTTCCTGTATTTTACATTAACTGTCATCGGTGTAAGTATAGTTCTTGTTAATGGAATTATTGATTTTTCTTCAGGTGTTGGCTGTCAGTTTCTTGCTGTTACAATAGGTATTATTGGAATGGCTCTCTTGGGAATGTTTAACGTTCACCGGCACGGAGCCATGAATAGTGCAGCTATATTTTTGTATGCGCTTGCATCGGTCATTGCTGGATATGTGTCATCATCATACTTCAGAATGATGGGTGGAACCACATGGGTTTCAAATGTCAACCTTACTACAGTTCTCTTTGCAGGTAAATTGTATTTTGCATTCATTTCTAACCACTATTAAAAAATTTTTTTTGTGTTAAAGGGTATACAAACGATTGGGAATATTCATGTGTGCAATAAAATAAATAAGTTACATGAACACATTTTGTTCTGGTTGAATGGGATTGTTAAATTGGATAAATCTGAAATGCAACACTGTATTTTTGACAGTTTTTCTTCTTTCCTTTCTGTGTTAGGTAAATTTGGTAAGTGAAACCTGGTACGATACAATAAAAGATAATAGATATTTGCTATATTTTGGTTGGGTTGGTCTTTTCTTATTTGGGAAACTGTATCCTGACATGGGTCGTAGTCATACAATGACCCTTTCAAAATTGTTAATCTTTCTTAGAAAGTCTGATAGGGAAGATTTAATTACTTACCTTCATTCATATTTTTAGGTCCATTCTTCTTGATATGGAGTGTGCAGAACACAGTGGCTTGGGCATACCAGTCGACGCAGGCCCTGCCCTTCACCACCGTTATTCTTCTCTTCCTTGTGTGGCTTTGCAGTTGAGTACTGTGTTACTGTGTCTCTTCATGTGCTTTCAATTACTATTTTTAAGATTACACTTCAGATTTAGCATGAGCATTTTGTGCAAGATGTTTCCATAGGTAAAACTGAATTAAACAAGAGCTCAGCCTTGATATCATGAAACATCGTAATTGGTGTAGAAAGACACCCAGTAATAACACTGAAGAAGAAAGGACATTTCTTTAAAAGAGAAATTGGGATTAGCTAATATTATATTTCTTCTTCTTTCAACAAACTGGCTGTATCCCACCAAAGCAGGGTGGCCCAAAAGGAAAAACAAAAGCTTCTCCTTATAAATTTAGTAATATATACAGGAGAAAGGGTTACTAGCCCCTTGCTCCCGGCATTTTAGTCGCCTCTTACGACACGCATGGCTTACAGAGGAAGAATTCTGTTCCACTTCAAAATTGAGATAGGCAGAATAAACAAGAACAAGAACTAGTAAGAAGATAGAAGAAAACCCAGAGGGTGTGTATATATATGTTTGTACATGTATGTGTAGTGTGACCTAAGTGTAAGAAGTAGCAAGATATACCTGAAATATTATACATCTTCTTTCTTTCAACAAATCGGCCGTTTCCCACCAAGGCGGGGTGGCCCAAAGAGAAAAACAAAAGTTTCTCTTTTTAACTTTAGTAATGTATACAGGAGAAGGGGTTACTAGCCCCTTGCTCCCGGCATGTTAGTCGACTCTTACGACACGCATGGCTTACGGAGGAAGAATTCTGTTCGACTTCCTCATGGAGATAAGAGGAAATAAGAACAAGAACTAGTAAGAAAATAGAAGAAAACCCAGAGGGGTGTGTATATATATATGCTTGTTCATGAATGTGTAGTATATATGCTTGTTCATGAATGTGTAGTATATATGCTTGTTCATGAATGTGTAGTATATATGCTTGTTCATGAATGTGTAGTATATATGCTTATTCATGAATGTGTAGTATATATGCTTGTTCATGAATGTGTAGTATATATGCTTGTTCATGAATGTGTAGTATATAAGCTTGTTCATGAATGTGTAGTATATATGCTTGTTCATGAATGTGTAGTATATATGCTTGTTCATGAATGTGTAGTATATATGCGTGTTCATAAATGTATAGTATATATGTTTGTTCATAAATGTGTAGTATATATGCTTATTCATGAATGTGTAGTATATATGCTTGTTCATGAATGTGTAGTATATATGCTTGTTCATGAATGTGTAGTATATATGCTTGTTCATGAATGTGTAGTATATATGCTTGTTCATGAATGTGTAGTATATATGCTTGTTCATGAATGTGTTGTATATATGCTTGTTCATGAATGTGTAGTATATATGCTTGAAAAATTACAGGAGGACATAAGCAAGGTCTTCCAATGGGCAGTGGAGAACAACATGACGTTCAATGGTGATAAGTTTCAGCTGCTTAGGTATGGAAAAAATGAAGAACTCAAAAGGAACACTATATACAAAACGCAAGAGGGTCACCACATAGAACGAAAGGAACACGTAAAGGACTTGGGAATAATTATGTCTGCTGATCTGTCGTTTAAAGACCATAACAAGACAAAGATCACAACAGCCAGGAAGATGACGGGGTGGGTATTGAGAACTTTCAAAACAAGGGAAATAATGCCGATGGTGACACTATTCAAATCGCTAGTGCTCCCTCACTTAGAATACTGCTCAGTGCTGACGGCCCCGTTCAGGGCAGGAGAAATATCAGAGCTGGAACAAATCCAGAGATCGTTTACGGCTCACATTGAGCCATTGAAACATCTAAATTATTGGGAACGCCTTCAAGTCTTGAACATGTACTCATTGGAGCGGAGGAGAGAGAGATACATGATAATATATACATGGAAAGTACTTGAGGGCCTGGTCCCAAATCTGCACACTGCCATAACAACATACTGGAGTGAGAGATATGGGAGAAAGTGTAAAATTAACCCAGTGAGGAGCAGGGGTGCGGTGGGGACAATACGGGAGCACTGTATTAACATCCGGGGTCCCAGACTATTCAACATCTTACCAGAAGATATCCGAAACACGGCTGGAACCAGTGTAGAAGCCTTCAAGAGGAAACTGGACAAATATCTTCACCAGGTGCCAGATCAACCAGGCTGTGATGGATATGTGGGGCAGCGGGCCTCCAGCAGCAACAGCCTGGTTGACCAGGCAAGCACCAGACGAGCCTGGCCCATGGCCGGGCTCAGAGAGTAGATACTCTCGAAACTCTTCAAAGGTAAAGGTATATCAAAGGTTGTTCATGAATGTGTAGTATATATGCTTGTTCATGAATGTGTAGTATATATGCTTGTTCATGAATGTGTATTATATATGCTTGTTCATGAATGTGTAGTATATATGCTTGTTCATGAATGTGTAGTGTGACCTAAGTGTAAGTAGAAGTAACAAGACATACCTAAAATCTTGCATGTTTATGAGACAGAAAAAAGACACCAGCAATCCTACCATCATGTAAAACAATTACAGGCTTTCGTTTTACACTCACTTGGCAGGATGGTAGTACTACCTCCCTGGGCGGTTACTGTCTACCAACCTACTACCTAGGAATCTTATATATATTTGCATCATATAATTTTTTCACTCAAGAATATAATAACATATGAATGTGTGTATTTCTAGGAAGGATGAAAGTGGTTTCTTCTTTTTCTGGTCACCATACCTCGGTGGGAAACGGCTGATATGTTAATGAAAAATATATAATTCTTTATATATACATCAGGCTGTATTGTACAGGGATTAACTTGTTCATAATATCTTGTACACTTTTGTTACATCAAGGATGGAATATGTGGCTGTGTTTAATGTCCCATTTCTTAAAAAAATGTTAAACACACTGGTCATCTCCCACCAATGCAGGGTGACAGCCCTTCCCCCCAAAAAAAAAAAAAAACTGTCTTTGCAGAGGCACACACATACAACAGTTTAGATGTCATTATGTATTATACCATGAAAGTATGTTGTCACTTTTGAGTACAGGCAGGTCTTCCCTCTCATTTTTTCATGTATACTAATTTGTTACCTGCCAATGAAAAGTAAAGTATTTTTATTTCTGATTTCCTACTAACACACACAATTAGTAATAACCATTTGTCAGTTGTCATTTCATGTTTTTCGATACAACAAATAATCATTTTGAAGCAGCAATGTATTTTATTTCATATTTACATTAGGGAATGAACATTAATTAATTTTTAACTGAACAAAATGCATGCCTTGATTTTCATTACTTTTACCAAAATTTTAAATTTTTATGCAGAAATGTTCTTAATAAAAAGAGGTAAAGGACCCCAATGGAAATAAGTCACTTTGTCTGACTTTTTTTTGGGTTATCCTAGGTTCTCAACACATGCTGCTATGTATGATACTCTATGTACAGTGGACCCCTGGTTTACGATATTTTTTTGTTCAAGAATGCTTGCTGTTCAAGTGCAATTACCGAACGAATTTATTCCCATAAGGAATAATGTGAATTAGATTAGTCCTTTTAGACCCCCCAAAACTACACTTACAAAAGCACGCACAAAAATAAACTTACATAAAAGGGCGAGTTTGGAGACCATCGTAAACCGGGGGTCCACTGTAGCTGTATTTGTGTATACCTGAATAAACTTACTTATAAAATTTCAATTTGAATTTTATATTTTGGAATGTTTAGTTATTGCTGTTACTTTCTTTTATGGAAAACTGTACATACGTAGTTTTACCTTTATTCATTTTATTTGATTTAGAGCATTCTTCAATTCTTTATTTTTTTTCAGTTGGGTATCCCCTGACAGTATTTGGAGGTATCATAGGCAAGAATGGTGTGACGGAGTTCAACTTTCCTTGTCGCACCAAGAATATTGCACGTGAAATCCCTCCTGTTCCGTGGTACCGCTCCCACTGGGCGCATTTTGCTGTTGGTGGATTTCTGCCATTTAGGTAAACTCTTTAAGTAGTCCTTTCTGTGAAACAGAATGTTGGTTTACTGTCAGTCTGTTGTAGTGTGTATGATAGCTCTTACTCTTTAGGAAGTTTGTGTTATTATTCATTTTCAAAAGGCTATCATAATTATGGGTTTTATAGAGGATGTAACTATCCCAAAATTAATACCAAATATAACCTTTCTTAATTTAAAGAGTTGATTGTGTGCTATTCATAATTCTTCATCTGTATTCTGTAGCCTTTTAGATGCTATTCATTCATTAAGAATTCTTTGAGTTCATCAACCTTGAACAAATACAGGTAAATTTTAATAAATCTCATTATATAGCTCAGTCTCAATAATACACAAGTGCTAGAATAATTTTGGCATGAATTACTGTTGCACTGTAATACACTGCTACAGTCTTTTACAGTTTTTAAACATGTGGTTAACACTATTTTTTTTTTTTAACCATAGTGCTATCAGTGTGGAAATGTACTACATTTTCTCAACCCTGTGGGGCCGTGAGCAGTATACACTCTATGGTATACTGGGTGTTGTGTTTGTTATCTTGCTGAGTGTGACTGCATGTGTCTCCATTGCTCTGACATACTTCCAGTTGGCAGCAGAAGACTACAGGTGGTGGTGGAGATCAGTCTTCAGTGCTGGGTAAGACATATGTATTCAATAAATGTGGGTAGTAAATTTATGGTTGATGGCTGTATATTAGCTTACTGATGTAGCTATCGACCAGGAGGCCTAGTGAGCCCTGAAAGACTTGCAATTTAGGTAGGAAGACTGCTGCATTCCAAATGTAAAGATGGCCTGCATAAATATGAAAAATTAATATACAGTAGGGCCCCTGTATCTGCTGTCCAGTATCCGCTGTTTCAGTTATCCGCAGTTTACTGTGGCCCGAAAGTAACCCTTAATTTTGCTTAATAATGATCTCAGAGTGCAAAACTAATGATGGTGGAAGTTCTTCAAAGCCTAAGAGAAGCCATGAAATGCTTCCCATCAGTGAAAAAGTGATAATTCTCCACTTACTTTGTGCATAATTTATCAATTAAACTTTATAATAGGTATGTATAGGAGATACAGTGGTACCTCTACTTACGAGCAGCTCCCAACTCGAACAATTATGTAAGTGTACTTTTGTAGGTGCTTTTGTAAGTGTATTTTTGTGGGTCTGAAATGGATTAACCTAATTTTCATTATTTTTCTTATGGGAAAAATTCCTTCGGTATCGGCACTTGAATAGCCAACTGGAACGAATTTTGTTCATAATTAGAGGTACCACTGTATATATATAAGGTTAGCTACTATCCACAGTTTTGGTATCCACGGCAGGTCCTTGTAATTCATCCCCCGCAGATACGGGGTCCTACTGTAATTGAATGAATGTGTGAGTGTGTTAGATATGTGGTAGATCTAAAGAGTGTGGGGGTGCACAGATCAGTGCACTTTGTTTATATTCGAGTGCACAGTCTCGGATAACCAGTGCACCTATAACTTCTTGTTTGCCTCTTTTGAAAAAAAATATAAAAATTAGTTGTACATATAGGTGCAAGATTATTATGTTTTATGTTGATACAGTGGACCCTCGCTATTCGGACACTCCAAAACTCGCCCTTTTATGTAAGTTTATTATTGTAAGTGCTTTTATAAGTGTATTTTTGGGGGTCTGAAATGGACTAATCTAATTTACATTCCTTATGGGAATAAATTCATTTGGTAACAGCACTTGAACAGCATTCTGGAATGAGGGTGAGTTTTGGAGTGTTCAAATAGCGAGGGTCCACTGTATTTGTTATCATTGTTATTTCTGAGTTAAGCCAGTCCTGTAATCAACACCTATTTGTGGTTGCAGGGGTTCTGTCCCTGAAAAATCTTGTTTATTTTGTATAAGGAGTTCACATTTTTATCGGCTAATTAGTCAACTGGCACACACTTGTGATTGCCGGTCATGTAGAATAAAGTTTTGTGTATTGATAGATGTTTTGTTACGTGAAGATCACACTGGTTAAGGAAAAACAGATTAGTTTTTAGCATTGGCACTAAAATTGACAAATTTTAAATTGTTGTCAAGGGACTTGACACATTAATGCCAAGAGAATGATAAATTTTCTATCATTGTTAATGTTTTTGTTTGTCTCAAAGTTTTATCTTGAGGTCTTACTTGGGGAAAACAGTGAAATGTTTGAATTTAGTATTGTGCTTAAATTTTCTTGTAAGAAACAACTATTATAGATTTTTCTCTTAAATTACTACTTTTTAACAATTAGAAATTTATAACTTAAGTATTTTGTTAGCTGGACTTGAGTCTTGGAGGTGGGAAGTACAATGCATACACTTTAAAGGAGGGGTTTGGAATATTGGCTCTTTGGAGTGACATCTAAACTGTCATATCTGAGTGCCTCTGCAAAGACAGTGACTATGTGTGAATGATGGCAAAAATGTTTCTTTTTTGATTCACCCTGCCTTGGTGGGAGACGGCCAATGTATTAAAAAAAAAAAAAAATTTAATACAGGTTATATAGTATGCACTGTACATACAGTATGTGGATATCTGCCTTTGATAAGCAAAATAAGCAAACATTTCTTCATTAATAATTGTTAATTTTCTCAACAGATCAACTGGGGGTTTTGTCCTGATGTATTGTCTGTTCTACTACCTGAAACGATCCAACATGTCTGGTGGACTACAGACCATTGAGTTTATTGGTTGGTCACTTCTCACCTGTTACGTCTTCTTTCTCACCCTGGGCACTGTGTCTTTCTTTGCATCACTTGCATTTGTAAAGTATATCTATCGAAACATCAAAATGGACTAACTATTAGTCTCTTACTTAGATACATGTTGACTTTAACACATCATAGGCAAAGATCAACAAGTCCAGATGAGTGTGCTGAACATTTCTATCCATTAACACACAGTGTAATGTTTGTATACCAAATTTTTTGTTTTGTTTATTAGTGATTTTACCACTACTATGGTAGTACCAGAGGCTACATGACATTTGTAAGTTTATTTAATAAAAAATGTATTCTACATGATTAAGATACCTTGACAGTTCCTGTTGCTTGTGTGACAGATGTACATTTGTGGTTAGGCAGAGCTCTCATTAAAAAAAGTGCAGTGATTGATGAAGAACTGGGTTATGCCATTGTACCTGGTATCAAAGTGTTTGTAGACAAATTTTGTGTGTATCTAGTTATCAGTGCTATGCCTAAGTCAGTTGCGCTCTTGTTCAAAAGTATCACTGCTGAGTGTAGTGCCTTAAAACAGTGAGGAACAGTAGAGCATTAACCCCTTGAAGACAGTGACATATCTGAAGGTTGTAAAAGTATAACTGGTGCAATTTTATACATTTAAATCAAATTAAACCATTTCTTGACGGTCTTTAAGCCTTACATCTTTATTTAATGTAATTTTTAGATCAATATATTACTGAAAGCTATCAACTGAAGAATAATTTTGTAGCAACTGATTTCTTCCTAGGTATTATTTTTTTTTTTTAAGTTTTATCTCCCTCACATGCATGCACAAGTTTGCACAAATACCAAAGCTCGTATAAACAGTTTATGAGAAAGGCCCTGGAATAACCCTTTACCTCAACTCTGTTCCTTGAAGTGCACATTCCCCAAGTTTTGTTCTCTGAAGTTCACATACCCCATGTCTTGTTCCTTGAAGTGCATATACCCCAAGTCTTGTTCCCTGAAGTGCACATACCCTATGTCTGTTCCCTGAAGTGCACATATGACAAGTCTGCTTCCTGAAGTACACACAAAATACAATCAGCCGAACAGGCACCTAGACAGATAGAAGGTTGTAGCAAATTCCATATTTGGATTGAAAATGAACTATTAAGTAATAGCAAGAGGTTAGGAACCAGGTGGTAGGGTTAATGGGCAGGGCCAGGAGTTGTGACTCAACCCCTGTAACCATACATAGGTGAGCGCACGCACACACACACTATAATGTGTGTACGAATTTGTGTGTGTGTGTTTGTTTTACTATTAATAATTTATTATTTTCTCTTAATTAGTTTTCCTAAATATTTCAAAAAGTTGAAAAATTTAGCTGTACAAATTACTTTTTTTTTTTTTTTTACAATTTATATACTTTTCATGTTATGTAGTAAAATTACGAGAATGGTGTTGCTCAATAAGACCATGTATTCCTTTATTAGCTGAACATGATCACAGCTCTTGTATATATCTTTTCATGAAAGGTTTCTTAGAGAATCTTCAAAAGTCTATTTTGAATGTACTGATGCATGCATGACACAGTTTATACTTGTTAATAAAAGGCAGTCACTCAACTATTTGTATTACTTAAAATGTGTGTATAGCTTCCCTTTGCTTTGTAGAGAGCTGCTCTGCTATCTGGTGTGTACATATTCATGTGTTTTCTTGTCTGCCCTCAGGGGTAAGTGTGTTAGTCATGGTAGCCTCTTTGCCCATATGAGAAATAGCAAGTGCAGTGTTAAGAAGGACAGCTGTTCAAGTTTTGAATGCATTGATAGTCATGACAATTTGTAGATGGAATTAATGAGGGCAAAATCATGAGGTTCATGCTACTATATTCTATCCCTGCAGGTGTAGATTTTTGTGTATGTCTAAAAGTTTAATTTAATTAAAATTGTGCAAAATATTGAGAATGTTGTTTAGTATATTTATTTATTTTTTTTCCCCAGTAACACTAAAGTGATTATCATAACTTTAAGCCTTGTAATAGTTTATCTTATTCTTGGGAGACTGTTATTTTATTTTGTTAGGAATATAAAGTTTAATAGAGCATTTTAATTTTTATTTATATTGTTCTATAACTTTCTTCAGCTCTTATACTGTAGTTTGTTTGCTATAGTTATACTGTAAATTACTTTCATCAGTTCTTTTATTTTTTCATAAGTCTGTCCTTGTAAGCTTTATATGCAGTACTTGCTTAAATAATAAAGACTGTAATGCAGATTTGGTAATCTGTGGTATATACAGGTTGCTTGAACTCGCCCTTGTACAGAGTTTGACATCAAATCCACATTGTGTAGTGTATTTAAAAAATGCAGCTCATTAGAGAATATATATTCTGTACAATAAAGCACTGAAGCTGTCACTAAACTTTGTTCCATATATAATCAAAGTGGTACATTAATTTATACTGCAAGATCATGTTATTCATATCCATTTTAAGTAATGGTAAATGACTTGATACGCTCATGAAACATTCTGTGTTATCCAGCAGTGAATGATGTATGTATTATTACATAAACCAATGGTAGTATTGAAGACAATGGATGCATTTTTTTTAAAGCAATAAATTCTCAGTGATGTCTGCAGTGCCTTAATGTACATTTATTTTCAAATGAGTTAAGTATCTTTGAACACCTTGTAAAATGTAACATCTGAGTGATAATTAAAGGTGTGGCATTACTTCTGTCTTATTGTAAATGTCATTGCTTTTAATCATATTTATTTTTTTTCCTCATGGAGGAAAATTTGTTTTAAATCTTGAATCCTGACATGCAAGTTGTAGAACAAGTTATATAATATCTGATTGTATTCCATTAGTTAAAATATTTTTTGTTTTTTATCAATGTTCCCAAGGCATAAATTATTGTGCAGCACATAATGAATAAATACCATTATATGGTTAATCTGCAATACAGCTGAGAGGCTTAAAAAAAAATTGCTTTTTGTGAATGTTTCTTCCCTATAGTGATTTATGATGGTGGCTCCACAGGACTATTACAATTTATTCCATGATTTTTTTTTCTCACAATATTTGCAATAGTGTTTTAACTTAAAGGAACTGAGGATAAATGTGTGTTGCATTTTTTTTCTCTGAGATATCTCTATAGGGTGATCCTCATATAATCTTCTCATATTTTTTTTTCAGTGTGTTTCATGTTTGAAGGATCACTTCAGTTTTTTTAAAAAAGAAGCACCATTGGGAAAATGACTCTTCAATGGTGTCATTATTTTTTGGTGGAGCGATAGATTTTACACTGATTAATATCTTCAGGAATTGTGGGTGCTTAATTTTACACAGTTTAAAATAATATGAATTATTAATTCCTTTCAGCACAAAATATTACTTTTAAATACATAAAAGCATTGTTTGAGTTATTATTATATTTCTGTATGGTAATATACATTCATCCTTAATATATTCATATTACATGTATTATTATAATCAAATTAAGCCCTAAACCTGTAAGGGTCATACAGCATTGCAATATATTCATAGCATATTTTGTAAGCTTAAAATTTAAGAAACATAAATGTGCTTCTATATTAGAATTTTGAGTGATTTGAATGAAGGAAGGACACAGTGAAGATATTACTATTACTACTACTACTACTACTATTACTACTACTACTACTACTATTTCTACTACTACTACTACTATTCTACTACTACTACTACTACTATTACTACTCTACTGCTGCTATTGCTGCTACTGCTGCTGTTCTGCTGCTGCTGCTGCTGTTGCTGCTGCTGCTTGCTGCTTGCTGCTGCTTTGCTGCTGCTGCTGCTATTGCTGCTGCTGCTGCTGTTGCTGCTGCTGCTGCTTTGCTGCTGCTGCTGCTATTGCTGCTGCTGCTCATTGCTCTGCTGCTGATCTTTGCTGCTGCTGCTGCTTTGCTGCTGCTCTGCTATTGCTGCTGCTGCTAGCTGTTGCTACTGCTGCTGCTATTACTGCTACTGCTCTATTACTGCTCTGCTATTGCTACTGCTATTGCTATTGCTGCTATTCTGCTACTGCTGATTGCTGCTGCTCTATTACTGCTCTGCTATCTGCTACTACTATACTACTACTACTATACTACTATTACTACTACTACTACTATTACTACTACTATTACTACTACTACTACTACTACTATTACTACTACAGTGGTACCTCAAGTTTTGGCCATAATTCATTCCAGAAGGCTGTTCGAGTGCCGTTACCGAACGAATTTGTTCCCATAAGGAATACGTAATGTAAATTAGATTAGTCCATTTCAGACCCCCAAAAATACACTTACAAAAGCACTTAAAATAATACACTTACATAATTGTTCAAGTTGGGAGCTGTTTGAAACTCGAGGTACCACTGTACTATTATTACTATTACTACTACTACTACTATTACTGTTACTACTGCTATTACTGTTACTACTGCTATTACTGTTACTACTTCTATTACTATTACTACTATTACTTTTACTACTACTATTACTATTACTACTACTATTACTACTGTTATTACTATTATTACTACTATTATTACTACTACTATTACTACTACTACTGTTACTTCTACTACTACTATTACTTCTACTATTACTATTACTTCTACTATTACTACTGCTACTATTACTATTACTACTACTATTACTATTACTACTATTACTACTTCTACTATTACTATTACTTCTACTATTACTATTACTTCTACTATTACTATTACTTCTACTATTACTATTCTACTATTACTATTACTTCTACTATTACTGCTGCTACTATTACTGCTACTACTACTATTACTGCTACTACTACTATTACTGCTACTACTACTATTACTGCTACTACTACTATTACTGCTACTACTATTACCTTCTTCCCTCTCCCTCCCCCCATCCTGTTTTCTGGTTTTCTGATATTTTTTATTGCTCAAATATGACTTGATAACAGTCGAGGACAAATCAAGACGTCACAGCATTTCACTCTACCTAGAGTGAAACGTTGTAATTAAAACTTGCTTTGTACTTGTGTCTTTTCTTCATTACTGTCAGCAGCATGACTTTGTATCCTGTGAAAGATTTGTCATGATTTATGTAATGTTTTTGAGTGCTAGGGTGAGGTGAACATTTTTTAGTTAAGTGCTATGGTATTCCAGAAATATTATAGTGGCACTAAGTTAATATTTGTCACTGGTAATTTAAATCTCATTTGCACCATATTAAGATTTGGATGTCTTAATATGTCCTTATATAATGTGAAACATTATATTAAGTCATAGTGTCTTAATATAATGTGAAACATTATATTAAGACACTTAATATAATGTGTAGTGTACAGTATATACTTGTATTGTAAAAGTTGTGATTTTGTTGACTAGGTATGGATGGTGGGCATCATTCTGCATTTATTTATTTCAAGAACTAATAGTTAAGTGTGCATAAACTCTTCAGTTTGATATTCTTCTCAAAATCTATTTTTATGGTATAGCTAGACAAAGCATACTACACATATTGAAGGCATTTTTACAATAAATCAATTACTACAACTGCTGTATAGTGTATTTAAAATAATTAATTGGGATGGCACAGTTTTGTTTTTAGAAAATTATACTGTATTCACTGTATTTAACAAACAATTAAGAAAAATACAGAATGTATTTATGTTTGACAATATAAATAATTTTTGCTATATATATAATTTGGATTCCTTTTAAAATTTATTGTAGAACAGTTACAGTACACAAGCTCATTTTATGCAGTGTGCTGTTGGTCAAAATATGAAAAAATGTAAGTCTAAAATGTAATGGTGGTAGTGATAGTATTTTTTGTCAGGGAGAAACTTTTGATGATGATGATCGTCATATGATAACCTGCTGAGTATCATCCACTTAATTATTGTTTTATCATGAGGGGGGACAGTAAACTCATAGGGGTCATACAATGCGAAGTTAATGGGAGGCAATCAGGTTTGATCCAAAGAAAGGAAGAAAAGATACAATTTTTAGATCAAAAGCCCCTTGCCTGCATCACGTAGCCTCTCTATAGGGGAGTATCCGCTAGTGAAAAAATGAGTTTCTGTACTAATACAGTATATGTCATGTCACTTAGCATACAAAGAACAAAATTTATACTAATTATAGGCTAAGAGCTGTTACCCTACCTTAGCTCATTACGGAGGCTAGTCCTTTCTAGTGTATATTACACCTCCCAGGGTGTGGCCCATAACAGTCTGCTAACACCCAAGTATACCTATTTACTGTTAGGTGAACAAGGGCAATAAGTGAAAGCAAACTCTTGCCAGTTGTCTCTACCAGCTCTCTCCATTTTCCTGGGAATGAATCTGAATCTTTTAGTTGTGACCTGAATGTGCTACAATTCCTCTTGAGTTGTGTCGACTTACATTAGGAGTTAATCATTTGTTTAAACTTAACTGTACGCATATGGGTCCACTGTGGGCAGCCAACATTTTTTTTGTGGTGGTGGAGTGATTGAAGCCTCTGTAGATGAAATGGGTTTTCTATGCCACTGGAACTGTTGTTGCAGAGATTGACAAAATGGTGCCTTATGTTTGGAGTGTATGGAGAACTATCAAAATGGGAGGCTTGGTGTTTATTTACTTTATTCAGTCAGTTGGGATTTATTGACCAGGGTCAAACAGGCTTCATAACGAATGTATTAGTGTACAGTATTTTAGTCCCATGATACTACTAGTCCATGGATCCATATAATGGATCATTGAACTGGGCCCCAACATTCTGGTAGCTAATTAAGGTATAGTAATAATGAACTATTGACAAGACTAATAGAGTCAACCACAAAATTAATGGATGGAAGAAAATTATTGGAATATTATCTCCTTCAAGATGGGGGCCTTGATGTTACACTTTCTTGGATCAAACTTACTTAATTCCATACTGTATGTGCTGTATGACCTCTTCAGGTTTAGCACTGCTATATGAATGTAATAATAGAGGTAATTTTTATCAAACTTTAAACATCCACATTTCCAGCCTCTCTTTCAACACCCTCATACTGTCCTCTTGAAAATTCCCAACTTCACTGCATAGATACTACACTTTCTTAAACTGAAATTACTTGTCCCACCAACTTTTAGTCTGAGTACTTTTTGTGAATAGAAATTTATGCCAACTTTAACTTTCTCTTTGGCACCCGAGCCTACCCATCACACCTTTTACTCTTGATGTCAGCACCTCTGCTATAATGCTGTATGACCCATATGGGTTTAGCACTTTTTTTCAAATGCCTGTACAATACTATAATAATTATGCCAATTTTGACCTTTATCTCTGAGGCTATGCTTCATTCTGATGTCAGTACCCCTCCAACATTTTGTGATGTGCAGTATAACCCATAAGGGTTCAGCATTTTTGTGTGAATATTGTACTGTTTAATAATTTTTAATGAAACATTTACACTGTAACAAAAATTATACAGTTAAGCACTAGTGGCTATAATAGACTGCATGCAAGTTTTTGTGATGCCTTAAGGCTCCCAGATGAACAATCCTCCTTAAGGGAGGTTTCTTGATGCCTCTCATTTCCCAGATGCTACACGACTCCAATGGGTTTGGCACTTCCCCTGATTAAAATACAATAAATAATAATTGGGCTCTGTAGGTGCTAATTTGCCAATTTGATTGAAGTAATCCCCCAAGGGAGGTACCTAGATACCTGTGTGGGAACTTGACTTATCCCTCCCTTGGATAGGATCTAAATGCCTCCCATTCACCAGGTGCTATAGGTGTGATTTCTATGGGTTTAGTACTTCTTTCCAATTAAGAGAGAGAGGTGTGTCGAGGTGAGGGTTAGTGTAAGAATGAAATCGGAGTTGGTGCAATAGGTTAGTTTCCTTAAAAAAGTCACAATGAGTCTGGGGCTTTCAACAAGAAAGTCCATGAGAATGAGTATATTGGGGCAATTTAGACGAATAAGGTGAGACTTTCTGAAATTAATGCCAAATACCATAAAATTCAGTATTTCTATTTTCAATCTGTTTTTAACCTTTGCACATTCCTACTTTTGCACATCCCTTCCCACAGCGGTGTGACTTTTACGGTTTTATTGCTTAATTTAATTATAATAATCATTTGATCAGTTAACTTGGGAACCTCATCTGATTGCCTAATTTGGGAATTTCTTATCTGATCAGCTTCAAACCTTAAATTCTGATTATTTGACAATACAATTTCTGAGAGGCTTCAGACTTAGTGCTGGTATCTTTTGGAATAATAACCAGAGGATGCTACTTCTAATTGGCTTCGAACATTCATAGCTGATGTATCTTGGTTGAAGCTTCAGATTGGTTTGGCTTCCTCAGCTTTATAGTGCTTAATAAGCCATGTGGGTTTGGCTGTTTTCAAGAGGTAGCTGGACAGCCTGGCTGTGGTTCGTACGTCTGTGCGGCCAGCAGTGACAGCCTGGTTGATCAAGTCCTGATCCACCACAAGGCCTGGTCATGGACTGGGTCTCGGGGGACGTTGATCCGTGGAATATCCTCTAGGTATCTCTCCCACAGGAGCTGTATAATCCCTACGGGTTTAGCACTCCCCCATAATAATGCCTCTATGTTTCTTGATGCTGGCAGTGCTGTATGACCCTTGTGGGTTCAGTGCTTAGTTTTCATTAAAGTAATCCTTGATGTTGGTGAATTCTTGACCTAAGGACTTTGACCTGTGCTCCCCTTCCATGGATCGAACCTGAATGCCTCCTCTTGCCCCAGGTACTGTATGACCCCTACGAATTCAGCGCTTCATGACTGTAATAATTTTAATATAATTCTATTAATCCCCATTATAGGATCAAACTTGATTACCTCCCACTTCCTTAGTGCTTTAAGGGGCATGTCAGTTCCCCTGTTTTCTAATAATCTACCTTGTAATTATGGACAAGGTAGATTATTACCTGGACCTGGAGTTTACCTGGAGAGAGTTCCAGGGGTCAATGCCCCTGCAGCCCAGTCTGTGACCAGGCCTCATGTTGGATCAGAGCCTGATCAACAAGGCTGCTACTTGTGGCCGCACGCAGTCCAACGTACGAACCACAGCCTGGCTGGTCAGGTACCGACTCCAGGTGCCTGTCCAGTGCCTGCTTGAAGACAGCCAGGGATCTATTGGTAATCCCCCTTATGTATGCTGGGAGGCAGTTGAACAGTCTTGGGCCCCTGACACTTATTGTGTTGTCTCTCAACGTGCTAGTGGCACCCCTGCTTTTCATTGGTTGGATGTTGCATCGTCTGCCGAGTCTTTTCCTTTCATAGGGAGTGACTCTCGTGTGCAAGTTTGGTACTAATCCCTCTTGGATTTTCCAAGTGTATATGTATAATAATGTATCTCTCCCGCCTGTGTTCTAGGGAGTAGAGGTTTAGGAACTTCAAGCGTTCCCAGTAATTGAGGTGGTTTATCGCAGTTATGCGTGCTGTGAAGGTTCTCTGCACATTTTCAAGGTCAGCAATTTCACCCGCCTTGAAAAGTGCAGTTAGTGTGCAGCAATATTCCAGCCTAGATAGAACAAGCGACCTGAAAAGTGTCAACATGGGCTTGACAAGTTGACATCCCTGGTTTTAAAGGTTCTCATTATCCATCCTGTCATTTTTCTGGCAGATGCGATTGCTACAGTGTTATGGTCCTTGACGGTGAGATCCTCTGACATGATCACTCCCAGGTCTTTGACATTAGTTTTTCGCTCTATTGTGTGGTTGGAATTAGTTTTGTACTCCGATGAGATTTTAATTTCTTCACGTTTTCCGTATCTGAGTAATTGAAATTTCTCATCATTGAACTTCATATTGTTTTCTGCAGCCCATTTAAAGATTTGGTTTATGTCTGCTTGGAGTGTTGTAGTGTCTTCAACGGTGGACACTGTCATACAGATTCGGGTGTCATCTGCAAAGGAAGACACAGCACTGTGGCTTATATCTCTGTCAATGTCTGATTTGAGGATGAGGAATAGGATGGGAGCAAGTACTGTGCCTTGTGGAACAGAGCTTTTCACAGTAGCTGCCTCAGACTTTACTCTGTTTACTACTCTTTGTGTTCTACATGTTAGGAAATTATAATCCATTATAGATCCATTTTATGGCATAAGTAATAAGTAAAAAATGTCACTTATGCTTAAAGAATACGTACTTAAGAACTAGACATGAGTAATTAAACAGGAGTTTTAAAATGTACAAAAAATGAGATATAGCTAAATGAACTATAGTACAATTTTATGTATTAATGCTTGGAAATGATTCCCCTCAAGGGAGGTTCCTTGATGCTGGCGAGGGGCTCTTGATCTAGGGAATTGGGACTGTGCTCTACTTCCCTGAATTATTCCTGAATGCCTTCCATCCCTCCTTCCTCATAGGCGCTGTATAATCCCTACGGGTTTAGCGCTCCCCCATGATAATAAATAATTTGAACTGAATCAGTGATCTTCGGTATTAAGGGGCTTTTTGCACGCACACCTGTCATTCACCTCTGTAGAAACATGTGCTGTATGACCCTTCTCGTTTTAGCGCTTCTTTTTTATTATAATAATAATGTACAAACATTATATCATGCCGAAATAGACTCATCTTAATCTTAAGTATTTCTCTTCTGGGTCACCTGACCTTAGTGTAACTAAGGTTATTCAGATACACATAAATACAGTTACATAAATCATCATACATAGACTTTAGTAGTTATTATGTGCTAGGATTAGTCTGCATGTGGAATTTTTTTACATGATTTCCTAAATGTAGAATATATGAATGAATAATATAAGAATTGTGTATTAAAATATGATGCTATTTGGACCCTTCGGGAAATTTCGAGTGAGGGGATAGAATAGCGGCTGAGTGACGCCAGGGAGGGGGATGATATATTGAATTTAATGTGTGAGCATTGGACTTAATTGTGCAATGTAATTCGGTGTTTTTCTCGAGTCCAATTTGGGGTGTTTCGGCCTGAATTTGTAATAGGAACCTGTGTTAATGTCTCCTGCTGAAGAACTGGGATAGGAAATTTGCGTGACCTCAGGACTGCCAGAAATGCCCTGGCATGATAGTTGCTTTCTTTGTACTGAAATCAAAATTGTAATTACACATTTTAACCTTTGCAAAGAAATAAAAATCTTTAATCTTTAATCTTACTTAGGATAACCCAAAAAAGTGAAAGTGATTAAACTCAACCAATTTCTCTAGTATTGTCTTTTAATAGTATGTATAATCATATTGTAATTTGAAATAATACATAACTAGAATAAACTCAATCAATTTCTCTAGCATTAAGTACTTAGTGAATAAGTCTTTAGAATAAGCTGCCCCTAATGCCATGGCATGCCAGTGGCTCTCCTTGCATTACAGTTTTATAATTGTAACTACCAATAACAATGTACACTTGTAACATGCATCGAAATAAAAATATTATTATATTATCATTATTATTATTATTATTATTATTATTATTTTCATTGAGGTTCTTATGGGAGTCTGTCAGTGTGTTAAAGTAATGACAATAATAATCTTGTTCTTCCTCCTGCTGAATAAAACTTATCTTTTTATGATTTAATCAATACTAAAATTGTTTTAGGTTCGTGTATTGTAATGTGTCAGGTGTTTATCAGTGTTGTGTCAGCACAGCTGGTGGAGTGCCAGGAGGTCAGTCAGCTGGCTCCAGGACCTTCTTACCCACCATGACTGACACTAAACACGATGATAATATCTTATATGAGCTGCTGGTTCACGCGGAGTGGCCATTAGAACAAGAAATAATAGTAAGGAAGTCTGCCATTGTTGATTGTAGTGTTGCGAGCACCGTTGTTGTTCTCACGTCTTGTGTTGAACCCCTCAAGGGGGGTTCCTTGATGCTGCTGAGGGGCTCTTGATCTACGGAATTGGATCTGTGCTCCAGTTCCCTGAATTAAGCCTGAATACCTTCCATCCCCCCCCCATAGGCGCTGTATAATCCTACGGGTTTAGCGCTTCCCTTGATTATAAGAATAAGAGTAACTTGCTGTAGCTTCACTTCTGTATTCACTCACTCCACAGAACTAATAATCATTGAATCACTTTGAGGCCTGGTCGCAGACCGGGCCTCAGGGGGCGTTGACCCCTGGAACTCTCTCCAGGTAAACTCCAGGTATACTTTTGAAATTGTACCACAAGGAACCCGTTGGTTCCTTGTGGTACAATTTACACATGTTACTGTGTATGATAATTGTACTTGTGTACCTATACCTAAATAAACTTATTATTTGCTACCTTTATTATTGTACATATGATTGTAGTTAACTGCATAAGAAATCTTATTTAATAGTCTAAATCTCTAAGTAACATTTAAGCATTAAGAGTAGTTTGCTCGAAATACATTGCATATTAGTGGCTTTCTGTAGTGCCTACCATTGTTATATTACACGTAAACTACATTATTTGTACCGCATAAAGAAATAAAAATTGTATGTACTCACCTGTATGTGGTTCCAGGGGTCGAGTCTCATGCGCCTCAAAAGAGGTCCTTTCATGCCGGTAAGGGGCTCTTGATCCAAGGAATTGGAACTGTCCTCCCCTTCCTTGGATTAAACCTGAATGCCTCCCATTCCCCTCAGGCACTATATGACCCCTAGGGGTTTAGCACTTCCCAATGAAAGTAATAACAACAGGTAAATATATGTTACATGAATGTATCAGTTTCCTAAATGTATCAGATACATGAATACTGTATATCAGTTATCGAATATATCAGTTATGTAAATATGTCGGTTATATGATTAATAGATTTTAATCTTGTAATATTTCCTTTCTAACCTAGGAGGCCTAGTCTGAGACCGGGCCGTGGGGAAAAAATAAGGAGTTGTGATGTATGGGGAGGTTGGTGCGATCTCACTCTGACCCTTAAGGGAGGTGCCTTCATGTTAGTTGGGGTTTTTGATCCAAGGAACTAGACATCCTTCCCTTAGATCAAACCTGAATGCCTCCCATTCCATTTCCTTCTCATTACCTACCATTCCCCATTCCTCCCATGCCCATGAACTCCATGGTTTGGGGCTTCATCCTGAAAAAAGTATATGAATTTATCAACGTTTTGTGTGGTCTTGTTGGTCTCGCAGAAGAGGAAGCTTTTGTTTAGATTATTAACCAGGAGGGTTAGTAATCCAGGATAACACAATAAAGCCATGTCATTAGACTGTCTGGCTTATTTTTATAGGGGTCCTTTAACCCTTGCCTTCAGAATCCAGATGCCACTCACAACAGTTGGCTAATACCCAGGTACCTACTTCCTGCTAGGTGAGCAGGGGCAGCAAGTGTAAAGAGCTAACCCAATGTTTCCACTCATTTTGGAACATTGAACCCTGGTTCTGTGGTGTTGGTTGAAGCTGCTGTCATTTGAGTTACAAGCACTTGATAGACAAACTGGTGGTTTGATCCCTCTACTTGGTGGTCTCTGGTGGCTTGATATCTCTATTGTGTGGTCTTTGGTACCTTGAAATATGTCAGGTGGTCCTATTGGTTCATGGTGGCTTGATTTTTATGTTATGTGATCTTGTTGGTCTATGGTGGTTTGAACTATCAGTTGTATGTTTATTTCCTTGTATGTGGTGGCTTGATCTATCAGTCATATGGCTTTGTAAGACTGTGGTGGCTTGCTTCATCTGTTGTGTGGTCTCATTAGACTGTGATGGCTTGGTGTATTATCTAATGGCTTGGCATATGTCAGGTGGTCTTGTTTGTAATTGCTTTAACTAGCTGTCATGTGGTCCTGGTGGTCTCTGGTGGCATGGTGCATGTGTCATGTGGTCTTATTGGTCTTTGGTGGTGTGTGGTCTTATTTCTGTTAGATATCTTAAGAGGACATATTGGCCAGAAACATCATAAGGTTCCTCTCTTAAGTGCAGGTTTTGGGTAAATTGTTTTAGCCATGGTATTGTGACTTTATTTTTTCATAATATAAGCATAGAAGGCCCATTTCTTTTTAAAATCTTCTCTCTAATATAAGTGAATTATCAATAATGGGAGTTTTCCTTCAAGAAGGTGCCTTGATGCTGCTGACAAAGGGCTCTTGTGCCAGGGAGTTGGAGTAACCCTTCCCTTCCTTGGTTCAGACCTGATGACCTCTCATTGTCCAGGTGCTGTATGACGCGTATGGGTTTAGTGCTTCCTCATGAACATATATCAAAGGGAGTTTGATAAGTTTCTTAATGAAATTCCCTGAGCCAAAATTAGATGTATAATATCTGCTCATCTTGTTTTCCTCATTTTCCATATTTCAAACCTCTAAACTCTGTTGTAGATAATCTTTCTTTTTTAATATTACAAAAAAGTATACGTACTTGGAAAGTTACAGGTAACTAGAAATTTGAAGTATAACATTTTATTTTCCTTATCTAGGGTGGTGGTGCAATTAGTCTTGGTGGGAATTTCTTCTATCGAACAGTCACCCAGACTCCAGCAAATATCTGGGCACTTGCATCTTCACTCTGGACATATGTTAAACCTCCACCAGCTCTTTCTCCAAGTTTAGCCAAGTAAGTTTTACAAGTTGGGTTTTATGCACAGTACGTACAGTACTGTATACATACACACAGGAGGGCAATGCTTTACAGCACTTCGCTTTACGGTGTTTCGCTAATACATTGGTTTTTAATTATACCCATTCTTCATTTATTCAGACTTCATACAGTAACTATATTCACCACTCACTATAAGCTAATGACAAAAATATTTTAAGGCAGGTAATGTGTGTACTGTCTGTGCATTTTTTATGCCTACCTCTGTTGCTCACTTAATAGTATATGATAGTGTAAACATGTTATCAGACTTTTATATGCATTTGAAAGTGAAAAAAGGCTATATTTCATTTTACAGCAATTTTCGCTTTACAGCAGTAGCCCAGAACCTAACCTGCTGTATAAACAGGGCCCTCCTGTACATACATTGAGAAACATTATGCATACGTATTGTATTTTGAACATTTACATAGTCTTCCAACCCATGTATCTATATCATGCAAATATGCTAATATAATTTTGATATTTAACAGACTAGTTGGAGGACGTTCAGGATGGCAGCTTGGTGTGGGTGCTCAAGGAGCTGTTGTGGCTATTGTACAGGCTGCCACTTTGGAGATTCGTGCCAAAAAAGATGACTTTGCATCTGTTGTTGGCAGGAATACTAATTGTAAGACATACTGGCAATAATTTCACCTAATTGCTTTTGTGTTAATCTAATGCAGTATTGTAGTATATGAACTAATACAGTATTGTAGTATATGAACTAATACAGTATTGTAGTATATGAACTAATGCAGTAAAACCTTGATTTAACAAAGTACAGTGGTACCTCGACTTACGATGGTCCCCAAACTCACCCTTTTATGTAAGTTTATTTTTTTAAATGCTTTTGTAAGTGTAATTTTGGGGGTCTAAAAGGACTAGTCTATTTTACATCATTCCTTATGGGGATAAATTCGTTTGGTAATGGCACTTGAACAGCATTCTGGAATGAAAAAATATCGTAAGTCGAGGTACCACTGTAGTACATAGTAAGGCATAGATGGTGTTTAAGAATGCTGATTGTCTGTTAATTCCAGCAAATGTATACATATTAAAGTACTCTGTAGAAGTTTACAGATGTAATAAACAGAAAATATTGGAGTTAAAAGTACAGTAGACTAATTTTATTTATTTTCATTTGTGGTGGATTGAACATTTATTCCGAGTTCTGAAACTCTGCTGGTCTACTTGTAGGTGGTTGATAATGCTTCTTTATGATAATGTCTCTAAATGTTTGAAAGTGTTCATAATAGGTCACCATATTTCTTATGTCCGACACACCGGTGTAGTTAACGAAAGCATCATCTGCATCCCATAGAACTGACATTTTTGGTTTCTTCTTCTTCTTAACTCCAGTACTACTTGATTTAGAGGGTGTGGTTTTATCACTTTTTAAACACTCCAGTCATTTCCCATTGAGGTAAGGTGACATGATAAAAGAATAAACACACTCACCATCATTTATTCAGTCACTGTTTTGCCAGAAGCATGATGACATCACAGTTCAGATGATCACAATGTACTTTTTTATATTTATTAACACATGGGCATTTTTCCAAGGAGGCAGAGTGACCCAAAAAAAAAAATAGAACCCGTGATCAGAGAGTCATAAAACTCCAGACCAATCGCAGATTCTATCCCCGCTGTGGTATGGTTTGTTTGCAATCGTGTCATTACGATTTCATGAGTTAAGGGACTTTCTATATAGTAGTATGTCATTGATGTCAGCTAAGGAATGTATACCTTGTAGAAATAAAGATATTATTATTATTACACTACAAGACATCCAATCCAGAGATTAAATGATGATTCTCTACTTCTGAATACACTGGCAATAGCAAAATGAGTCACTACCTGCCATCTACTCTGCAAACTTACAAAAATAAATAATTCTGTACACATTTAATTTTCCCTGTTGTTTCTGAAATCTGTTCGATGGAGAATGAAAAGGCACAATACCATTACTGGAATAATACACAGATAACCCGCGCATGTGAGACTGAAACTTTTGACGACATTTCGGTCCATTTGGTTTGAATAGTTAATGATCCAATTTGAACCAAAACATTGTGATAAGTTTCAGTCTCCTATGTGTGTGCTATGTATACTGTTCAAGGGAGATCTGTTAAATCAAAGTTATACTGTAATTGTGAGAAGACGAGCAGTGGTCATTAAATCTCAAGTTAATGCAACATTTGACCTTTGTTTAATGACTTTAATGATGTTAGTAAGTTACATCTGCATTACCCTCACAGTAATTAATAGATACATAGTCTTTTATAAGTATAACAATTATGTCCTCTGTTAGCTAATTGTGCAGCTTTGTATCCATGTAAGTGATGTGGTATTTGAGCAGGAGAAAGTTGGGTTAACATTTATAAATAACTTGGTATGCCAATAATACTACTGTAGAGAGAGATTTGATCTTACTAATATTCATTATAAAAGCTTTACCTTAAATTTAATTATTGCTTTTCTGCATTGATTGTCTTTTCTGTATTGGCTTTAAATATTCTTTCATGGTTATTTCTTTTTTATGTGCAGTATATTTTTAGGTGTAAAGATGACTTACATATGTATGAACACTTTCACACATCTTACACACACATTTCACATACTGCTTTTATATGAGTTTGTATAGCAATATAAAATACATGAGTTATGGCTATCACCTCTGTCAGAAAAACTCTACAAGGTTACCTCTTTCTTCAGTGTTTGTTGATCCGTTCCCATCATGGCGCCGTGTAGCTTGGTCTGCGGACTGTTCTATGGTTGGTGTATCATACAGCTCTGGTACTGTTGAGATTTTTAACACGCTAGGGACGTCTATCTTCACTATCTACCCTCCAAGGTAAGATTTTGTTATACAGTATAGTATATTGGATGAATTTTATTAATCTAAATATGGTAGATAAACCTTTTCATAATTTACTCCCTTCAAGAGATGCTGAATTGAAACCTGTGAAGGGTAACTGATCCAAGGAATAAGAGCTACTGTCCTCATCCTCGAATCAAACCTGATCACCCTCACTTTTTCTATTTCCCAGGCAGTGTGTGTGACCCCTTTGGTTTTAGTGTTTCCCTGTGAATATACTGACTAATTATAATCATATTTAACTGTAGATAACTACAGTGAACCCTTCATTTAATGGGCTAATGGGGGAGGGGCTCTCTGAAGTCATTTATCCATTAAATCTGAATTATGAGACTATCTTTCCATGATTGTAGGAGTAATGAATAATTCTGGATTTAATGGACTTTGTTATACCTAGAGTATACCTGGAGAGGGTTTTGGGGGTTAACGTCCCCACAGCCTGGTCTGTGACCAGGCCTCATGGTGGATCAGGGCCTGATCAACCAGGCTGTTACTGTTGGCCACACACAAACTGACATATGAACCACAGCCCGGCTGGTCAGGTACTGACTTTAGGTACCTGTCCAGCACATTCTTGAAGACAGCCGGGGGTCTATTGGTCTTGGGCCCCTGACACTTATTGTGTTGTCTTTTATCGTGCTAGTGGTGCCCCTGCTTTTCATTGGGGGATGTTTCATCATCTGCTGAGTCTTTTGCTTTCATAGGGAGTGATTTTCATGTGCAAGTTTGGTACTAATCCCTCTAGGATTTTCCAAGTGCATATAATCATGTATCTCTCCCACCTCATTCCAGGGAGTACAGGTCGAGGAACTTCAAACGTTCCCAGTAATTTATGTGTTTTATCGCACTTATGTGTGCCGTGAAGGTTCTCTGTACATTTTCCATGTCAGTAATTTCACCTGCCTTGAAAGGTGCTGTTAGTGTGCAGCAATATTCAAACCTAGATAGATCAAGCAACCTGAAGTGTCATCATGGGCTTGGCATCATTAGTTTTGAAGGTTCTCATTATCCATTCTGTCATTTTTCTAGCAGATGCGATTGATACAATTTTGTGGTCTTTGAAAGTGAGATCCTCTGACATTATCACTCCCAGGTCTTTTACATTAGTTTTTTGCTCTATTGTGTGGTTGGAATTTGTTTTATACTCCGATATAGTTTTAATTTCATCATGTTTTCCATTTCAGAGTAATTGAAATTTCTCTTCATTGAACTTCATATTGTTTTCTGCGGTCCATTTAAAGATTTGGTTGATGTCCGCCTGGTGTCTTGCAGTTAAATCCATAAACAAATTAACCTGGTGGATCATACTAATAACGAACAGTTCTAAATTTTATGGACTTTGTTCATTTCTTTTAAATGTTTTCCAGTGACAGAATTTAGGGTCGATTAAATTAAAGGTTTTTGCTGTAATTTTTTTTGTGTACAATATAGCAAAATTTGTCAGAGAAAGTACTGTACAGTAGTTTTATATAGAATGAGAGGCTTGATTTTTTAACACACTGGCCTTTTACAGAAAATAGGGGTGACCTGAATCTAAAAAGAAATACATTCACCATCACTCATTCAGTAGCTGTCTTTTCAGAAGTGTGGAGACATCACAGTTCAAATAACCATCCAAATTCCAACATCCCCACCCTTCCTTCGAGTACAGGCACTACTTCCCAGTCCTGGAGATGTGAAGCACAGTGCCTATACAGTGGACCCCGAGTTTCGTAAAAACTTCACTCCTGAAGTCTGCTCAAGTGCCATTACCGAACGAATTTACTCCCTTAAGGAAAAATTTCACGTAGGTTAGTCTATTTCAGACCCCCAAAAATACACTTCCACAAGAACTTACAAAATTATACTTACATAATTGCACGATTTCCGGGGTATTCGTTAACCGAGGGTCCACTGTACTCTGAAGGAGAAGTGGAGATGTTGCAGTTCAGAGTGTTAGTAGATCTGTGTTATCTCTACACTTTTGGCAAGACAATTATTGAATGTGTTTTTTGTTTTGTTTGTTTTGGGAACCCTACTTAGTGGGGATTGCCAGTGTGTTGAAAAAATGGGCTTTGAATATTTGTAATATGAGTGGTATAGATATAGTTTGTCTTCTTTTAAGGCCTAGATGACCACCTGTTCCACTTTATTTGTAGAGAAATAGTGATGACTGGTAAATTCAGTATTATAGTTGGGAGCTGTGTTGTATAAAAGAAAATTGAAGACGGCAGATGCATCTGAATTTTCAATCACATACGTATGTCAACAGTGGCGTGATGAAATGCATTAATTAGCTGTATTAAATTTGTTATTTAGCTCTTAAGTTATGGTGGCTAGCAGTTGGAAGCAAGTAAAATATTGGAAAGTAGTGTGTTATACATTTTAGGGGATGGCAAAGAAACTAAAAAGAATGATTTTCTAAAGTAGTACAACTAAACTGTTAGCAGCAGTGTGATGAAGGCAAAATGTGATATGATTATGAATAATAGTATACATTCATGGAATTGCCTGTTGTTTAAAAGTTTAATTTAATCTTATTTAAAGTGATATTTGCTTTGTTTACAATTGTTTGATAAAATAGCTTGAAAAATCCTTCATCAACTGTTTTACGTACGAATATTGTTGTATTATCACTGCTTAAAGTTGAAATAAAGTGTTTGACGTGAACCTCAGGAAGATGAGATATCAGAAACATTAGTGGATAGGTAATGTTCATGTTTATACATGACATTTTGTTTTTATTTTATGAATTAGCAAATTCTAATACACCCAAATCATTCTTTAGTGTTTTATTAATAACTTCTTCATGCACTTGTGCATGTAACGTTTTTGCTATATTGAAACATTCTATGAGCAGATACAGTAATACTATTCAAGTATGGATTATCTTTGCTGTTGACTTAGGTACCGTGAAGGCGCACAGCAGGTTGATGCCAGCAGTGCTCTTGCTGCACTTGTCTTCTCAGATATTCGAACTCAGAAGAATAAGTGGTAAGTAGCTACAGTAGTACATATTTACAATATATTACCTGTATAAATGGAGCCATTTGTGGAACCTACATTAAATGATAACTGTTTTTGTCAGTCAAAAAAAGTCAACTAAGACACTTGTCTATCATTAATTTTTTTTGTCTTACTGGTCGTCTCCTACCGAGGCAGGGTGACCCGAAAAAGAAGAAAAAAACGTTTTCTTTCTTTTTTCGTTTAGTAATTTATTCAGGTGAAGGGGTTACTAACCCCTTGCTCATGGCATTTTAGCCGCCTCTTACAACATGGCTTACGGAGGAAGGATTCCTCTCCATGGAGGTGTATCGGAATTAAATCACTGCTCATTGATACAAAAGGACAAAGCATTTCAGATGATCATACAGAAATGCTCAAACTTTTCTTTGAGTAGAGTAAAAATGTGAGTGGATAATTCAGGCTTTTATTTATTTATGATGTCTTCTCTTACATTAATCATGTTATGTCAGTTACTTTGATTTGCACATCTCCTTTCTTTATTCTAAATTATCTTTTACAAATCTTGTAGTGGTTTTCCTGTACGTATTATATTACTGTGAACCTCCCCCATGGTGTATGGTCTTTTCTGTTTTTCAACTCTTGTTATTTCTTAAGTTATAGTGTTGAGTTTTATAATATAAGAAAAGTCTAAAATTTGTACAAATTCAACACATAGTCAATAAATGTGACCTATTTTGTTTTTAAGTACAATACAATACTATAGTATTTGGTCGTTACAAATTATAACTGCTGTACAATCAGTTCATATAATAAAAAATATTAGATTTAGTGCTTCATTAAATAAAATACGTATTCAGACTGAAAAGGCACAATATTAGATTGAATATAAAAATCAATGTAAGATGCAGGCCTGAGTTATATTTTAATGTGATTGAATTAAGTTTTGAACAGTTTTGCTTTACAAGTTTCACAAATTATGTAGATAATCTATTATACAGTGGCACCTCGAGTTACGATGGTCCCCAAAATCGCCTTTTTATGTAAGTTTATTTTTTTAAATGCTTTTGTAAGTATATTTTTGGGGGTGTAAAAGGACTAGTCTATTTTACATTATTCCTTATGGGGATAAATTAGTTTGGTAATGGCACTTGAACAGCATTTTCGAACGAAAAAATATCGTAACTCGAGGTACCACTGTATATTGTGTTTGATATCAGGCTTTATAATCATTTACTATTACTCATAGTTCTTGATAGTCCACTTTTTCTGATTTGTAATAAATCCAGAGTTGGATCATTACTCTTGTTAATGTATTATTGTTCAGAGCAGTATGATTAATAATAATGCAGTATTAGGATTAAAATCATAATAATCATAATCTTTATTTCTGCATGATACAATGTTTGTACAGAGCTGGGTGACATTTAGGTGTGCATGCAGAAAGTCAAATTTAAGCCTATCTTAAGACTAAAATGGCAAAAACTAATTGATTGCTTATATATACTGTCTCTAAGGGGTCATAAACAATAAATTTAGGAAATACTAGGAACACAAGAGAATTGATATTCAGTGTTAGGATGCCACTCAACAAGTTGGATATGTTTTTGATTGCTATGCTTTGCAATTAGTGTTGGGTTCTGAAATTATCCTAGAGATTCCCAGTAGTGAATTCTGTCTGTGGAAGGACAAATGAAGAAGAGTATTGAAGTGTAATGATATCAATAATAGCATTTATTAAGAGTTGCTGATGAGATGTCCTGGAGAGATCATTTGCCTCTTCCCTGCTGACTACATTGTTAGTTCTTGTCACAGGACTGAAATTTGAGAGCTGTGGAGGCAAGAGACATGCTGACCGACTGGTTGCTATCTTTTTGTCTACTACTGCACAAATCAAATTGAGGGCTCTAATTCCATGAGAAGGTGAACTCATGTATATGTGAAACTTGTATTTCAGTGTTACTGGAATAAATCTGAACAAGTGTGAATCTCATGAGCACTAATGTTCTCAGTCTGAGAGTTCATTCCAAGCATCCTCTACACCATCATGTTCACATATGAAGACACACGTGTATTTCTATTTTTAACAATATCTTTTACTGTAATATTTTTGCATAATTGCAGTCACTCATTTTAAAGTGATTCCTTGCCGCTGTAAACAAGTAATTAAAATTATTTTAAAAGAGTAATTTGATTGCCAACTTGAAACAAATGTTTGAGAAATTATTTTTAACATGCTTGTAATTCTACACACAGGGCCGCAGAGTTAATATTGGTGGACTATAAAGGAATTGTTCGAAATTATTTTGTCTCTCCAACTGAAGGTTATCAAGAGAGCCATGTCTTCTCCTTCAGCAAGGTGTATCCAAGTGGCATTACTGCAGCTACCAGTCATCAGTAAGATACAGCACATTTTTGTTATCTTCATTACATGTTTTGTATGTGATTGTATAATTGTTTATTTGTAGCTACTGCAATAGAAACATGCTTGTGGCATCCAATCCTTTATCATAAAAGACTTTCATGGGTAATAGGAAATTATTATGAATCACATTTAGACATTATATTATTGTATCTGCTTCACATGGAGAAGAGTTTGATAAGGTTGGTAAATAAACTGATTAGTGGATTAATAGAATAAGAGGAAGGTATGACATAATTATAACCCCCTTCTCTTGTAAAAATTACTAAATTTAAAAAAGATAAACTTTCTAGTTTTCTTCTTTTTTGGGTCACTTACCTCGGTGGGAGATGGCCGGTATACTGAAAAAAAGTTATAATTATGGATAATTCAAAATAAATATTTGCACTGTGATGCAAGGAAAATTGGGCAGTAGTAAATGCATCAGGCAGAGCTAATGTAGGATTATCAAATAAACGTGTCAAAATATTTTTGTAATAGATTTTCGGAATTCCTAAGTTTTTATTCTAATTAATAAGTTGCTGTTGTTTCACAGGAACCTGGTGATAGTGGCTGGTTCTTGTGAGTTTATGGATGACAGCAACCTTAAGAATAATGGCCTTGGTCATGGCATTACTATATGGCGTATGGTAAATGATTACCCATTCTATAAACAGGTAAATTTTGTCATAAATATATTGTGTGATGTTCTTTTATTAATGATATTCTCTGATATCATTGTATGTATTGTTATTATTGCACTTGTAATTTAATATACAGTGGACCCTCGAAAATAGGCTCCCTTAAATATAGGCGAATTTGAAAATAGGCCTTTTTTTTTTGCAAAATATTGGCTTGATATTCGTCAGTTGGCTTAAAAATAGGCGGTCGTCTGAAACGCGTCTTTGGCCTTATAAGCAGCCTATGCACATAAACACCACATTGAGCGTCAGTGTGCCATTGTTTACCAGCGAGTGACCGCCACCCACGCATTCATACCATACATTTTGTCATTATTCCATTGTTTTTAGTGCTTTCAACTGCTAAATAAGCCACTATGGGCCCAAAGAAAGTGCCTAGTGCCAGCCCTGTGGTAAAGAGTGTAGCAGGGATGCAGGGAGTTTAGCAGGGATGCAGGGAGTGTAGCAGGGATGCAGGGAGTGTAGCAGGGATGCAGGGAGTGTAGCAGGGATGCAGGGAGTGTAACAGGGATGCAGGGCGTGTAACAGGGATGCAGGGCGTGTAACAGGGATGCAGGGCGTGTAACAGGGATGCAGGGAGTGTAACAGGGATGCAGGGAGTGTAGTGTACAGCAGGGATGCAGGGAGTGTAGCAGGGATGCAGGGAGTGTAGCAGGAATGCAGGGAGTGTAGCAGGGATGCAGGGAGTGTAGCAGGGATGCAGGAAGTGTAGCAGGGATGCAAGGACTTGGTACCTGAAGTGTTAATGTAAGGGGATTCCCCTTCCAAACACTAGCAACACCTTCCTCTCCCCTCCTTCCTTCTTCCACACATCAACAACTCTTCAATAAAGGTAAGTGTCAATTTATTACTGTTTTATACTATATATCTCATTGTTTTCTGTGTAGATAAATGTACATTTCGTGTAAAAAAAAAATATTTTTTAAATACTTTTGGGTGTCTGGAACGAATTAATTGGATTTACATTATTTCTTATGGGAAAAATGGTTTTGAAAGTCGTCCATTTTGAAAATAGGCGGACTCTCAGGAACGGATTATGGACGATTTTCAAGGGCCCACTGTAAAACTTTTTGAACGCTAGTTTAATTTACCTTCTATGACCGTTAACTAAAATATTTGATATCCTTGAGATATTTATTCTTAATAAATTTAATGTATAAATATAAATATTAAATCTTTAGGTTTATGTAATCTTTTAATATAATTGTTTTGGCTTTCATACAATAGTATGTAACACAGTACTTCATGATGTCTTTTTTTATTCTTCACTTTGCATTTGGGTAAAATAGTCATTTGGTTAAGTTAGTTTTTAATGGATAAAATATATAGTTAAAGTATGAGCTTTATTACTCTTAAACAGGTACACACCACAAACTTTAATGTAGTCTCATTTGTTGACAGTTGGTCTGTCATTCTCCTTGACTATGTTTATCACTTACCTTCACAGAATACTTTCTCTACTGCTGTTTGTAATGTGTTCCTTAGATATTTTTTCCGTTTTTTTCTCAGTCTTGGTTCTTTAAATTTTTGCATATTAAATTATGAATTAATAAACCTTTTATGGTTGAGATATCTATGTTGTCACTTACAGGTAGCAACAGTTAATGAAGAAGAATACGTGCCACCCAGTGTTGGTCTGTGGAAGCGCTTAATGGGGCGCCGATCAGTTCCTCATCATGATTACATTTTCCAAATGTGCATTTCCCCCTCTTGTCGTCAACTAGCCACATTGCACACCTCTGGCAGCGCCTCTATTTGGGAACTTCCATCCTTGCGGAAAAAAAAATTTTGGCAACTATCCTTGCAGCCACATTACGATGCTGTAAATCCATCCTCATCTGAGTATATCCCATGCCAGAAGCAGCGGCTCCTTCATTATACAGGGCCCTTAAAGAATCACCCAGCAGATCTTAGTTGGTGGTCAGATGCAGCTGTGATTATAGCACGGTATTCTGGAGCAGTGACCGTTAGCTCGGTTAACTCATTAAGAAATTTGCTTGGAGAATCACCAGAGTTTCTTGAGGGTGTACCACAGGCAAGTAGCAATGAAAAGTTTTAATTATATTCATAGTATCTGACCAATTGCATGTCTTGCAGACTCTGTTACATGGACAAAAATGTATATTAAATTGCTGGTTTTTTTTTTTTTTAACACGTTGGCTGTCTTCCACCGGGGCAAGGTGACCCATAAAAGAAACACTTTCACCATCATTTAACACTTTTGCCATCATTCACACAGTAGCACTGTCTCTGCAGAGGCTCCCAGATATGACAGTTTAGATGTCACTCCAAACAGCCAGTATCCCAAACCCCTCCTTTAAAGTTCAGGCATTGTACTTCCCACCTCCAGGACTCAAGCCTGGCTTAACATTTTGGGTTTCAGTACAGTAGTGTGACACCTTGATAATCCGGAATGGCTGAAATTTGTCATTACCATAATCATATTTTTTTTTCAACATGCTGGCTGTCTCCCACTGAGGCAGGGTGACCTGCAAAAAAAGAAATGCTTCTTTTTACATTTAGTAATTTGTATAGAAAGAGAGGTTACTATCCCCTTACTTCCATAATCATAAAATATAGATCTTTGTAATATTACAAGAAATAAAAATGCATTATTGACTACAGCTTAGAAATGTGTTAACCAGAATAAAGGATAAAGAGAAAAGACTAACAAAATTTTAATTTACAGTAGAACAAAGTATGCTTATGTAATCATTTTTCTTTGTATCGCAGATAAGTGAGGCATATGATCGAGGATTTCTCTGTTTGGAGGTAGAAAGTCGGGTGAACACAAAGCGCTTATTAACCACTTCTAATGAAGGTTCTGATGAGGAGTACGTAGATTCAGATGAGGAAGAGGAGTTCTCTCTTATTCAGAGATCCAGTCGCCTAGCTAAGAATGCTCTGTATTGGGTCACAGATGCAGAGAGGTATGGAGCTTATCTGGAGAATGACTCGTAATGCATTGAGAGCTGTGAATATTTTATATGCAGTATTTATGTTTGAAATATGTCACGAGAGTCTAAAGACGGTAGAACTTAATTGAGTGATTGTGCAGTTTTGTAAATTTTTGTTGAGAATAGAGGACTGTATCAGAGTATAGTGGTACCAATCCTTCTACATGGGTGTGAGGCATGGGCTTTAAAAGTTGCAGTTTTTAGCTTGTTTGGCAAAATGATGCTTGTCTTATAAGCCAAGTCTGCAAACTCTGGCTATAAAGTACGACAGATACATACTCTATTGTCCACCTCTATATTTTTATGTTTATGACCTATACTTTTTTGCCTGCTTTGCAGATGTAAATAGTATGTTCTTTTTCTCAAACTAGATTTAGACCTCCAAGCAAGAGATCCAAAATTGTGCAGAGAACTTTTCGTCTGTTGTGTCTGAAGAGTACGACTCCCGAGGAACTATTTGCTCGCAAGATTGAGAATGAAGAATATGGAGAAGCACTGGCACTTGCTAACAGCTATAAGTTAGTTTTCATTTGCTGAAATTATGCTTGTTTAAATTTTTATTTTTGAAAGTGTTTCTTTTTGGAGTCACCCTGCCTCTGTGGGAGGCAGCCAGTGTACTAAAAAGAATGATTATATAGTACAATATGTACTGTAATTAAGAGAGTTTGAAATGATTGCTTCACTGCAGTAATCTGTTATTTTTTAGAGGAAAGCATTATGTTTTGTTTTGGCTTACTTGGAGTTTAAATGGAGAGGGTTTCAGGGGTCAACGACCCCGCGGCCTGGTTTGTGACCAGGCCTCATGGTGGATCAGGGCCTGATCAACCAGGCTGTTACTGTTGGCTGCACGCAAACTGACGTACGAACCGCAGCCCGGCTGGTCAGGTACTGACTTTAGGCGACTGTCCAGTGCATGCTTGAAGACAGCCAGGGGACTATTGGTAATCCCTCTTATGTATGCTGGGAGGCAGTTGAACAGTCTTGGACCCTGACACTTATTGTGTTGTCTCTTATCTTGCTAGTGGCACCCCAGCTTTTCATTGGAGGGATGTTGCATCGTCGGCCGAGCCTTTTGTTTTCATAGGGAGTGATTTTCGTGTGCAAGTTTGGTACTAATCCCTCTAGGAGAATTTAATTTTAGTAAATTGAAATTACCTCATAATAATATAAGGAAAAAAAGTGTTGGTTTTGGGACATTCTGAAGAACTGAAGATTAATTAATTAGCTAGTTTTGAGCTTTTTTTTTTATTTATTCCAAGTACAGTGGTACCTCGGTTAACGATATTTTTTTGTTCCAGAATGCTGTTCAAGTGCCATTACCAAACGAATTTATCCCCATAAGGAATAATGTAAAATAGACTAGTCCTTTTAGACCCCCAAAAATACACTTACAAAAGCATTTAAAAAAAATAAACTTACATAAAAGGGCGAGTTTGGGGACCATCGTTAACCGAGGTACCACTGTACTATATTTTCATTAGGTTAATAGTTAAAATTAATATTTTTTTTATATAAATTTCAATGACCTTCATCATGCTAATATTTTTCTTCTAAAATATACGTGTTCAGGAAGGTTTAATGATTTCTTTCATTTTTCAGCCTTGACTGTGATCGAGTGTATCAACAACAGTGGAGGAGAAGTTCAGTTACTGTCGCCTCCATACAAGATTATCTTGCCAAGATTCGCAAAAGGTCTTGGGTCCTGGCAGAATGTGTGAGTCGTGTTCCAGAAAATATTGATGCCGCACGTGAGCTGCTCATGTATGGTCTTCGAGGGACAGATCTTGAGGTAACACAAGATTAAAATTTACTGGCTAAATACAGTAGGACCCCCGTATCCTTGGGGATACGTTCCAAGACCTACCGCAGATAGTAGTGAACCCTATATTAAAGTGATTTTTTGTTTACACACAATAAGTTGAGAAGTGACACTTTTTAACTGATGGGAAGCTCTTCACAACTTCTCTTAAGCTTTGAAGAACTGTCACCATCACTACTTTTGCCCTTTGATGTCATTTTTAAGCAAAACTAAGGGTTATTTTCGGCCAAGGGTAAACCGCGGATAACTGAAACCACAAAAACCGGACCCATGCATACGGTGGTCCTACTGTACCTAGTTTCATGTAGAAATTAGATGTTTGGATGACTTTTAGACATGACGACCACTCATTAGGCAAGACAGGAGAGAATGGATGTCTTGCACTGATATGTCTAGTATAGCTATTCGGTGTTCCATTCTACGACCTTGGTCAGTATAGATTGCAGTCCATAATCTTGTTTTTGTACTAGTTCTTTAAGCTTTGAATATTTCCTTTATTTCCTCTGCCTGTCCCTCCTTTATTTTATATGTACAGTGGACCCCCGGTTTTCGTTATTTTTTTCGTTCCAGAATGCTGTTCAAGTGCCATTACCAAATGAATTTATTCCCATAAGGAATAGTGTAACGTAGACTAGTCCTTTTAGACCCCCAAAAATACACTTACAAAAGCATTTAAAAAAATACACTTACATAAAAGGGCGAGTTTGGAGCAGGACGAACACCGGGGGTCCACTGTATTGTACTATATGTACAATGCACGCAGTAATAAACTGGACCTCTTTATTATTATGAAAATCGTTAAAAAGCAACAGTATACAGTCTCTCCTCACTTAATAACGGAGTTCCGTTCCTGAGATCTCGTCGGTAAACTAATTCGTCACTAAGTGAGGAGCATACTATAATGGTAGTGAGTTTGTGTTAACTATTTTTTATATTGTTTTAATGTCACTTTTGCACCATTTATAACATTTTTGGTATACATGTATTTTTAAAAGTTTATACAGTGTACTGTATATTTAAATAAACAGAATAGAGAAAATCAGCTCTAATATACATTATTTAGGTATAAATACTGGTCAAGGAGCCCGTCGTAAGTCTGAGGCATTGGTAAACAAGTACGTCGCTAAGTGAGGAGAGGCTGTATACATTATAGAACAATACTTGGTACTTGCATTAATATTTTGTCATCTGCTTAGCCTTGATGAAAACTCAGATGAGTGTGTATACATAAACGTGTACATGCATGTGTAGTGTGACCTAATTGTAAGTAAAAATAACAAGATATACCTGTTACCTTGAGGTTTATGAGACAGAAAAAAACACCAGCACTCCTACCATCGTGTAAAGCAAAATACAGGTTTTCGTTGTGCACTTATTTAGCAGGATAGTAGTACCTCCCTGGGTGGTTGCTGTCTACCAACCTTCTACTGTACTATAATGGTGAAAGTGTTTTTCTTTTTTTTTGGGTCACCCTGCCTTGGTGGGAGATGGCTAGCGTGTTGAAAAAAACAAGTATTACGGTTTTTGTTCTATATATTTATATTATTGCTTTTTAATGATTTTTGTAATAATAAAGTGGAGGTCAGGTTTATTTTTGCGGGTACTGTATAAATGGCAGATTGACGAAATTTATAAATGGACATGGCCTATACTGGATAAACCTGTGATGCAGCAGACTTGATTTACTGCATCACCATTACTGTCAGACACCTTCCATATAGACAAAGGTGTGATGCAGTAGACGAAGTCTACTGCATCAATGATTGTACTGGACACTTCATACACCGGGCACTTCATACACCGGGCACTTCATACACCGGACACTTCATACACCGGGCACTTCATACACCGGGCACTTCATACACCTGACATTTCATACACCGGACACTTCATACACCATTCACTTCATACACCGGACACTTCATACACCGGGCTTACTGAACCTTTCTGTAATATGCAAGATCCATTGCATCGGGGTCCATTACACTGAGGTTTTACTGTAATTTTACTAGAATTATTTTTCTCTATGGTATAGCAGTGAAGTGCTCTGATGAATTTATTGTTTTAAATTGTTAGAAATTTAATTATGTAGTTCTTAATGAAAATTTATTTCATGTGAGGGTGCGCATGTCAAAACCACTTAGTTATGGATATGTTATGATTTAACCCTTTCAGGGTCCGTGCGGTAGTTCTACGGCTTTGAGTTCAGGGTCCAAACCGTAGTTCTACGTCATGAGCTCAGCTCACTCAGATAAGCTGTGAGCGGTAAATTTGGGCCTGTATAATGAGAGAAAAAAAACTGAAACCGTAATTTTCGATTAAAACAGCGACTTTGCAGTGTTTTTTGTGTACTTTTTATAGATGTATTTGCGATTTCTTGATCTCATTTGATAGAATGGAAGATATATTACAGATATAGTGATGATTTTGATTGGTTTTAGTATTGGAAATGGCTTGAAACTGAGCTCAAAGTAGCGGAAATGTTAAATTTTTGCCAATGTTCAAGAGTAAACAAATGACCTCACACGTCCAATACGCACCAGTTGGTGGGTCTAACATACGTTCACAAATGTGGTGATATTATTTGTACAATTATTACAATATTGCATAACAGTAAATCTTCCATTTTTTGGTTTGAATAAAAATTCATTATGTGAATAAAAAATCAAAATGGAATTCATTTGTAAAGACTGAAAACATAACTAATGAACAGAGGAAATGTTAGTTTAGTGCCAGGAATGCCTGCATTGTTTATTCTGCACCCTATTTTGAAATTTGAATATTTTGAACTTTGAGTTAAATTGGCTAAATTACCAATTTCCAATCACTTTATTTTGTAGTTGAAACAGTTGACTGGGCGATTTCTTGTGCTCAGTCGATAGAATAGAAGTAATACTAGTGAAATAGCAAAGAATTTGGTCAACTGGAATAATGTAATTGGCCTAAAATGGAAGTCAAAGTTGGCAAAATCACCAATGCGTAAATATCGCTGACGCGTCAAAATTCGCGAGAGCATAATTTCGTCAATTTTCAATCAAATTTCGTACTTTTTGTTTTATCACCTTCAGAAAAAGATTCTCTACCATTTCATAAGAAAAAATAAGAATTTTTTTTTTTTTTAAATTCTTGGACACTGGCGCACCCCTTCCAAAAATGGCCTTGGACCCTGAAAGGGTTAAATAAATTCACATACAATGGTTTATATTTTTAGTTTGTATGAAACTGCTGTACTGTATTGCATATTCATCAGAAGCCCCTAGCTTTCATACTTTCATATTTTTATTTTGCAGGCAATCATTGCTATTGGTAATGAAACTGACAATGAAGAATTCATTGTGTGTGATTCTAACCTAGCTTATGATGAAGGACTTGATGTAGACCCTAGTGAATATGAGGTCAGAGCCCAAGAGAGAGCAGCTAAAGAACTCAAGAGGAAGCATGAACTTCTTATGCAGGTGAGTCTCTGGCACTACATCACTACATGTCTTAAGATACTTTCTACCCTGCTGTCTCACTGGTACCATAGTCAAGGTCTTACTCTTCAAACCCCTGGGAAATTATAACAATTGAGAACATACAACCAGATGCAGTAGATCTGCTGCTGTGCCAAACAGGTGGACTCATGTTTAGTGACCAAGATAGGGACTAAAGGAATGATTTAAGCGAAAAATGTTGAGTGAATCTCATTGTCCCATAGAAATCCTTGTTATAACTTGAGGTACGTACGTGGATAATAATGTTTCATATCTAATTCCTGTCTAATTCCTGGTCACAGACCGGGCCATGGGGGCGTTGACTCCTGAAACCCTCTCTAGGTATACTCCAGGTATCAATTTTTTATTAAGCAGGGATCATTGTATTACTGTATACTACTTAGTAATAAAGCCAGATCTAACATTTGGTATCTGTGCTTGGGGATCAACAGTAAACAGTCTACCACCTGCACTAGCAGTGCTTCCACCCATCTAACTGCCTCTTCCATATCCCCCCAGTATATTACCCCCTTTCCCATAGTTACCCCCACCACCAAACGGCTTTTGTGGCACGTGACCCACATATCTGACATAGGCTGTGACACTTTTTTTTTTTTTTTTTTTTTTAGCAAAAGGTAGCTGTCATGACAAGATCTTGCTGCTGTAAACAACATACACTACTTTGGTTTAAATCTTGCAACCTACATGCCACTGTAATACGTTTTCAGAACATTGAACTGTAATGCAAAAACTAGAGTTGAGACATGTCCTTGAGAGATACAGTAGAATTCTACCCATGGACACAGTACAAGTGTTCCATGAGTGTGATTCATTATATGTATAAATTTTCTACAATAATAGATCCAAAAATATAGAATAGTACTATATTAACAGAAGAAACTTTAAAGCTTTAAAAATTTAATTTTGTAGTATGTATACTACTCTCAGCCATGTAATATATTCTGTGTATTGTATTACAGTGGTACCCCGAGTTTTGAACTGCTCCCAACTCGACCAATTATGTAAGTTTATTATTGTAAGTGCTTTTGTAAGTGTATTTTTGGGGGTCTGAAACGGACAAATCTAATTTACATTATTCCTTATGGGAACAAATTCGTTCGGTAACGGCACTTGAACAGCCTTCTGGAACGAAGAAAGTTCGAAACTCTGGGTACCACTGTAGTTTTTGTATATGTGATATCTTTAATAAAATCATACTGCCAGTAATGTATTTTTACAATTCCTTTTTCAGCTTGACATGAAGAACTTGACACCAGAACAGAAAAATGTGATACGGGCTCGACAAAAATTGCTAACTTATCTGGATCGATTAGCTACATACGAGGTAAGTGTTAAAGGAGATTAATAAAATTACAGTACAAGTAACCTAGACAGGTGGAAGTACAGTAAGTGTAGTGCCATTTACAGTATTTCGAGAATAAATTACAAAATGCACAACTTTTTTTTTTTCAACAAGTCGGCCGTCTCCCACCGAGGCAGGGTGACCCAAAAAGAAAGAAAATCCCAAAAAAGAAAATACTTTCATCATCATTCAACACTTTCACCTCACTCATACATAATCACTGTCTTTGCAGAGGCGCTCAGATACGACAGCTGAGAATAAGTCACTCCCAGATGTCACTATCCCAGACCCCTCCTTTAAAGTGCAGGCATTATACTTCCCATTTCCAGGACTCAAGTCCAACTAAATCAATTAACTGGTTTCCCTAAATCCCTTCACAAAATGTTACCCTGCTCACACTCCAACAGCTCGTCAGGTCCCAAAAACCATTCGTCTCCATTCACTCCTATCTAACACGCTCACACATGCTTGCTGGAAGTCCAAGCCCCTCGCCCACAAAACCTTCTTTACCCCCTCCCTCCAACCTTTTCGAGGACGACCTCTACCCCAACTTCCTTCCCCTACAGATTTATACGCTCTCCAAGTCATTCTACTTTGATCCATTCTCTCTAAATGACCAAACCACCTCAACAACCCCTCTTCAGCCCTCTGACTAATACTTTTAGTAACTCCACACCTCCTCCTAATTTCCACACTTCGAATTTTCTGCATAATATTTACACCACACATTGCCTTTAGACAGGACATCTCCACTGCCTCCAGCCGCCTCCTCGCTGCAGCATTTGCAACCCATGCTTCACACCCATATACCATATGAAAAAAAAATACCTAGTGGAAAAATAACTACAGAAACCCCTGAGCACTTTCATGCACTTTTTGAAGATGTATATGTGTATGAAAGTGCTCAAGTGTTTGTTTTTTTATTCAATCACTGGCAAAGAAATATGAGGAAAGGCTTTGTAAACAGCAATTGTTATACAGTACTGTAACCAAATATTTAGTCAGCATGCAAAAGATTAATTAAACAACATACCAGAGAGATTGAAGCCAAAGGTTTTCATGTCTTTTGCCTGGCAGGTGGTCTACCCAGAACCTCGTCAGTGCCATGCCACTTTCCATTAATTAATAAAGTTTTCAACATTGTATATACTACAATGACAATTGTAGTGACTGGCCTATATTCTTCAGTCAGCTGATGAGGATCTGAAGTGTTTTCTACAATATCATACTAATAACAGATGCCTTTATTAACTTCACACTTTTCTATATTAGAACCTCTATGTTGTATTTTCTTTCAGGTACTTCTTGGTGGTGCTCACATTGCACCTGAACATTATGATGTATCATTCTTTGACAAGTTTCGCAGCCAGTCAGCCATCTCTGCTACAGTAGAGTTTGCCCGCAACTATGACTGGCGTGGTGTTGATGCCATGTTCACTTATCATGGTGGAGAGACTTTGCCCCATCGTCTAGCTGTTTTATCAAGCTTTCCACCAACTATGGGACCTTTCGAATACAGGTAGATATTACAATATTCTCTGTGGGGAAGTGGAGAAGAATTCTTCCTCAGTAAGCCATGTGTGTCATAAGAGGCGACTAAAATGCTGGGAGCAAGGGGCTAGTAACCTCTTCTCCTGTATAAATTACTAAATTTAAAAAGAAAAACTTTGGTTTTTCTTTATAGGTCACCTTGCCTTGGTGGGATACAACTGGTTCATTGAGAAAAAGAATTACAGTACAGTGGTACCCTGAGTTTCGGCCATAATTCGTTTCAGAAGGCTGGTTGAGTGCCATTACCAAACGAATTTGTTCCCATAAGGAATAATGTAAATTAGATTAGTCTGTTTCAGACTCCCCAAAAATACACTTACAAAAGCACTTACAATAATACACTTACATAATTGTTTGATTTGGGAGCTGTTCGAAACTCGGGGTACCACTGTATTTGTTTATAGGTAAGCTATTGTAATAAGAATTATCATCTTCAAAGAGTGGGTGCCTTGATGCTAGTTAAGGACTCTTAATCCAAGGACCTGGAGCTACTCTTTTTCCCTTCTTTGGACTAGACCTGATTACCTTCCACTTGCTAATCATTGTTTTACCTCCTCAGTAAAATTGTCTTGCTGCTGCTATGAAATGTATATTTTTTTAATAACACACTGGCTGTCTTCTGCTGAGGCAGTGTGACTTGAAAAAGAAGAAATGAAAGTTTTCCTTCTTTTTACATTTAGTAATTTATACAGGAGAAGGGGTTACTAGATCCTTGATTCCAGCATTTTAGTTGCTTCTTGTGACATGAATGGCTTACAGAGAAAGGATGTGAAATATACATATATTGTAATTGCTTTTATTGTAGTATGAATACTAAGAAAATTTAATTTTGTATTCTATATTTAGGTCATTATTACCTGAGTGTGAGGATGATGAGGTATTTTTGTGGGAGCAAGAAGAGTTACGTGATGAAGATTGGTGTGAGGATCCTGTATGCTGGTACGATCAACAAAATTTTAACATTTTCCATTTGTTTTGTTTTATATTATTGATGAAAACACTAATAAGTATGAGGTGTATTGTAAATATTTTGAAAATGTGTGAAAAAATTACCATTGATCTAAATACAGACTCTACAGCAAGCAGGTTGTATTGCATTTGTGTCTTGGCATATTTATGTAAATCTTCTCTGTGAAAAATTACTAATCTTGTGAATTAACAACTTTTTAACTTCTTAAATACTGTATTAAGTTTCTTTACTTTGCACTTATCATAATATAACAGTTTTACTTAATTATATACTGGGCTGCTATTTTATTTGCCATTTCATTATATTACATAATTTAAATTATACCTTTGGTATTTCCATCCCATCTAATTTGTTTGCTCTACATTCTGATTCTAGGTAATTATTTCACCCTATTTTACTTGCAGGGAAGCAGTAAATTGGGGGGAGGGAGATCCAGCCAGTTTCTTATACACAGAGCATCCCAATTTGGAAAAGTTTCAAGGGGTGAACCTTACAAATGAGATGGTCAGTGAGTGGTATCAGGAACGTGCTCGAGAGATAGAAAGTTGTAGCCACTTTGTTGATGCTGCGTTAGACCTTCTGAAACTAGGGCGGGAGAGAGGTGTTGAGGTAAGAAATTCTATTTTATAAAGTACACTAATTATAATTGACTGTCATTCTATGTGGATATATACTGGTAATGAGCTGCTTATCCAACATCCCAATATATGGCAGAACATGAAAACTGGCTGCATTTAAAGCTGGTGCATCCTGGGTAGCAATTTGAAGTCCCCCTTTGCTATGGTTGTATCATTGATTCCTGTGTTGATTCCACTTGATACAGGCTCACTTGCAGTGTCATAATATTTTTTATAAGCTTGTACTTTCTCTGCCATAACATCACGTGCTATTTTTATTGTAATTTGTTTAATTTGGGTTTCAGAATCTGGAGGAACTGCATGACACACTAGATTCCTTAGAAGTGCTAGTGTATGAAGTCGGCCTCACCTCCATGACCCTTGAAAAATACTCCAAACTCTCCGATGATGAGAAAATTGTGCAACTCTTGTCAACAGTTAGTTTAACTGTACTTTTTTTCCTTTTATCTTCTCAGTACAATACGTATTTAGTTTTTTAAGTTCCATTATATCAGACATGGGAATTTTTCAGATCGCTCTGTCTTTTTGGATTTGAGGTCCCCGGAACTAGTATTTGAGACTCGTATGAATTAGAAATGAAGTAAGGAGAAAAGTATGAGATGTAATAGAGAAGTCTTGAGAAAAGAAACTATATTGTAATATTCCTGGGACTGTCCATACAGTATATCAGTATATGGACTGGTATACTGCATATCTTTTAGAATATGAATACAGTCATCTTGAACACTTCAGTGTTTTCAGTAGTTTATGTACATGTATTTACTTTTTCGGAGATTATTTTAATACATTGATACGGTTAATGCAAAAATATTGTAGCAGATGGTGTATGTAGTGTCGTAAATTATTATAAATTGTTTCTCCTAAAACATTTTATAGTAATACTGTACATTTCACTGAGCTGTCTTGGCCAACAGAGCACTCCTGAAACCTACATCCAAAATATTCGTCGGTGGCTTCTTCCCTTCCTTGCTCGGTGTGAGAAGTGGCATCCAGGCAGTGCTAGGTCACTCCTGCGGACCTATGTAGTAAACACAGCCAAACAAGACCTCCGTCTGCCATTGAAAATATTGCAAGTAAGAGTTATAAGTTTTTTACCTGTGTACCAATAGCTTCACGGGCATGACTTACTTCACTTTGAAATACAGTGCTGTATGTACTGTATAACTGAAACATTTTATTTACATACTGCAAAATGCTGATAAGCATATTGTATTATGCACTAAGGGGTGGGTGTATGATGCATTTTCTGAATAGAAGTTTTGCATTCTGCATATTTGTCAAAACAAACTTAAGAGCCTGGTTGGTACTTTTTATATTTCTGTGTACCCAATATATTGATTCTTTACATAAAAAGTAGGTTTTTTATATTTCACCCTGGTAATAGAACTTTGAAGTCTGTGAGAAATGTGTGTAACAGGAGGTTGAAACTAAAAAACAGTAAACTCTGTATGATACAGTACATACTTTATATTGTTTTAAAATAAGCACTAATGGCATTTTTTTTTTTTTATATTTTAACTGGAATACCGATGCAACACATGTTTCAAGATACGTGACTGCCATTGTTTTTAATTCAGTACTGTGTTTATTCATTGTGCAAATGCCTTGTCATTGTGATGTTACTTTTATGCAAAGAATAATGACCTGATGGTATCAAAAGAGCTATGGTGAATGAAAGATATAATAGCCAGAGACAGAGAAGTAAAGCTTTTGAGATGGTTTGGTCAAGAAAGAATAGAGCAAGATAGGTTGATCAAAAGGGTGTATATATGATGGATAGATGGAAGAAGATATTGGAATGCCTGAGGAATGGTTGGAAGGAGTGTATTGGTTTAGAATGAGATGAATGCAATGGTCAGTGAGGCTTGACATGCTGTTGGAGTCTGAGCATATAATACTCTGAAGGAATCCAGTAAATCCTGCTAGCTAGACTTGTTTTGAAAATTGTTAAATACAGAGTTTACATGCTGATGCATGGTTGGGAGGTTAAGGTTTGATGGGTCACCACTGGACTGGAATGTTTGTGCCCTTCTGGAAAAGTAACCAGAGAGCTAGTGATGGTTAATGTGTTTCCTTCTTTTTTTGATCACCTTGCTTAGCTGGGAACTAATCTTTTATTAATTTGTCTATTTGTCTTTAAGTGTATGTATTAAACTTTTTATATCTTTCAAGTATATTGACACATGTGTAAAGATGAGAATAATCTTTCAGCATTCTCGCCCTGATCAGCACTCTGGGATCATTACATCTGCAGAAGACATGATGACTATTGCAATTGATTGTGTATATGCTTGTGAAAAAGAGAACCAGCTTCCTCGAGCTTTTGCTATTCTAGAATGTCTTCCAGAAAGGGAGTCTGGGTAAGTAGCAGATAATTAAAAATATTTGTTTAAACTGCAATGTACCATATGTCATATATAAACAGCCTCTTTTAGCTCAGATGTGATGCCTTATTTGGTCTTTACCTAATATCTTGCATTTTCAAACAATAAGAGTATATAGTAAGGTAAGTATATAGTAAGGAAATTGTTTAATATTTTTGCTGTTTCTTGTATGATATTTTTAACATGGTTTTTAAAAAAAAATGTGAATATTGTCATGATCCTGAGGCAGTTCAATAAATATTTTAAATTCTTGTTGTTCATAAGAGTTCTCAGTGTTGTAGTCTGGAAAATCATACTGAGTATTTCATGTGTGTTTAAAGTTGTGGTTTATATGACATTTTGTAGGTGTTTCACTCATTTTCAAAAAGAATTGAAAAAAGTTGATCAGGACATCTTTTATTTTTTCAGGTTTTTATATTCACATTAGTATTGTTTCAAAAAATTCAGTTGTACCTCATTTTTTTGAGTAGATCAGAGTGCACAGAGACCCTGGCCAAGCTGCATGACCTGGCTGACACTCTAGAAGCTCACCTCACAGCTGCAGAGCTGCTCAGCAACAACGGTGTCAGTGTCACTCCTTGTCAACTTCGCAAGTTAGAATCTGACCCAGATAAAGTGCGAGAAGTACTGACCAAGCTGACAAGGGCAGCTGCCAGAAGGTAAAAGATGACTAAGAAACATTGTCAGTTATATCAAGTACAGTAAATTAAAATGTTTTATAAATATTCTTTTCTCTATCAGCCAGTCATAACTCTGTTAGGTTAGTGAGGCAAGATTTGCTTCTTTCAAACTTGTGCAGTGCTCTGTGAGGAAGTTCATATTGTTTTAAGTGTTCTGTGCTGTGGCCTGGTAGGCAATGCTCTCTTGCACACTGTGTGTGTGTGCGTGAGTGTGTGTGTTTGTGTGTGTGTGTGTGTGTGTTAGTTACCATTTTGTCCTAGGCACATGTCGATTAGACACTAGGCCTGTTGTATGTGTGTGTGTGTAACGTAACACTTCGAAATGTTTCGGCCCCACCGGGAATTGAACCCGGGCCCTCCGTGCGTGACGCAAGAGCGCTAGCCACCATGCCATCGGGGTGTGTTTTTGTTTGTGTGTGTGTGTGTGTGTTTGTTTTTCATTGGTTTTAAAATACGTTAATGTGCATTACTTACCTTGTCTTAAAAGGCAAATGACAGAGGATTTTGAAAGGTAGTTGGTGCAGATCATTAGTTTATTTTGTAGATAATGGTTTAATGATTGGACTCATCAAATTTTTTTTCAACTAGCCTTGTCATATTTTTGCAGAGAGCCCAGACTTTCTGATGAGGACTGGCGGAAATTGCTGTATGACATGCTAGAACTGCAGCAAAAAGTGTTTACTTGTGTGGAACCTCAGTTGTGCTCTGAGGTTAGTGTCATTCTACAGTGGTTGAGGCTACAACCTGACTTATAGAATTGCTTTATACAAAGTATCATTTTACAGTGGTTGGGCTACATCCTGACTTATCGAATTGTTTTATACAAAGCATATGGTGAAGTGGGAACTCTCCTTATTTTTTATGAGCATTATGTAGAACTGTGTAGTATTTTTGCTGATAGCCACTACCACTGATTTCAAGCTACTTCCAATCCTGAAACCAACCAAAATCATCTCTATTTGAGTACTATGTCTTCCATTCTGTCTATAAAACCAAGAAACTTCCAATAAAATCATAAAAATCACCCTAGAAAATACCTCTGATTTGCAATTGTAAACCAGACACGTGGTCAGAGGTGTGCTTTTCCCATCATGCTATGTTTGGGGCAGGAGTTTTTTATACTGTGAACACTCACCACAGACTCATTCTCTCATGTCTAGGCCAGAATTTCCAGAATTTGCCGCTCACAGCTTATCTGTTGGAGCCAAGTTCAAAACGTTGATCTATGTAAGCAACCCTGGCATCAATAACGTTGATCTATGTAAGCGATCCTGGTGCCAGTAACATTGATCTAAGTAAGCGACCCTGGCGTCAATAATGTTGATCTGTGTAAGTGACCCTGGTGTCAATAACATTGATCTACATAACATGACAGTGAAAGGATTAATAAAATATTTCAAAATAGATACAAAATATACTGTACCATTCTTTGCAGTCAGTTACATCTGCTGACCTTTTTAAGAGGTTATACTGGAAATTTAAGGATTTTTTTTATCAACACATTTTAATATTTCAGACACTGACAGAAGCTCTTTTGTGTTCGGGCATGAGTGAGAACATCCAGTTTGCTGGCGAACTATTAGAAACACGAGTGGATCGGTCTCCAGTCAACAACCCATACTTACAGCAGCTGCCATTTGCTCAAGCTGTGAAGCTGGTCATTACTGCCGCTACACATTATTGCAATTCTTCAGAGAGCCATGCTGATGAAGCTATGGAGTTAGCAATGTAAGTTCTGCCAACTTTACACACTCTTAGATGAAAAATAATGCAGGTGGCCCTGCTTTACAGCACTTTGCTCTACAGCGCTTCGCTTTACAGCATTTTGCTAATGCAACGGTTTTTTATTATACCCATTCTTCATTTATTCAGACTTCCTACAGTAAATATATTTATCACTCACTATAAACTAAGGACAAAAATATTTTAAGGTAATTAATTTGTGTACTGTATATGCATTTTGTTAGGCCTTACTGTTGCTCACTTAATATATGACAGTGTAAACATTTTTATGCAGTTGAAGGTGAAAAAAAGTGTTTCACTTTACAGTGATTTTTGCTTTACAGTAGTAGCCCAGAACCAAACCTGCTGTATAAGCAGGGCCCACCTGTATTGGTATGCCTGTGACGTGTGTTATATGTGACTGATTTTGAGAGTTCTACCATCACAACCCAGCATAGTGGCAGGCTTTTTCTAGAGGTGTTTTTTAGACTTGTATTTTTGCATATCTTTCTTCTTTCAACACGTCGGCCGTTTCCCACCGAAGCAGGGTGGCCCAAAAGAAAAAACGAAAGTTTCTCCTTTTACATTTAGTAATATATACAGGAGAAGGGGTTACTAGCCCCTTGCACCCGGCATTTTAGTCGCCTCTTACGACACGCATGGCTTACGGAGGAAGAATTCTGTTCCACTTCCCCATGGAGAATTTTTGCATATGTGTAGAAATATTTATTGCAGTTTCCTGAACTGCTTTTTATTTCTTTTGTGCTTCTTCTCTCTGGTGTGAATGTTTTAGTTTCTACACTGTTTCAGCAATCCCTTGGTGTTGGTTATTTTTCTTGTTGTGACATATTCTTATTTTAAGTAATTCAGTAACTTTTTTCTTCTGCATATGTACGGGCGTTTCAAAACAATATACCCAATTTCAAAGCAAACTGCATTGAAATTGGGTCCATCATTATAAAACGCCCTGTATTCTTCTTTATTCTCTTTCAATATTTAATCTCCTTGTATCCCAGGCAGCGCACTAAGTATGGTTCAATTGCCCCACATGCTAGTGGCTTTCTTTTGTGTCTGACAGTATTTTATTACATGTAAACTACATTACGTATCTGTATACTGCAGAAAAGAGAATGAAATTTGTATGGCTTCTTAAGTAAACATATTTTAGAGAGATCTTGTATGCTTAGGACTATTTCCCAGGAACATGTAATTGTTCTGTGTTTATTTTGCCTTGGTTAGTTCTTTGATAGTTGATTTTAAATTTACTGAATGTCCCTTTATGATGGCTATTTCTTAAGTTCTCTATGCATATATTTGTCTTAGGGTGTGATATGTCTCATTTTGCAAACCTTTATACTGTATTAAAATCTGGGGATAATATAAATGTTAATGCACAAGCTTAGCTTTACAAGAACATGCTTTCTATTTTTCTAAGAGTTCCAGCATTAAAACTTGTTGCACATAATCTAAATATGGCACTGGGATCTCTATATAAAAGTAAATTGAGTATTAATTTTGGCTTCTTGCATAGAGATCTTTTAAATGTGCATGGTCCTTTTTGTGAATGTGGCGAGACAAATTTCATAAGTATGAGCCCATACCATCTCATTTCTTTCATTTTGTTACATTTGCAAGGCTTTATTGTAGATTCTTGGTTTTTATATCGCTGAGGTTTCTTTGTCAGTTATCTAATATGGCTTTATTTTCATTAGCAAATTTTGTAGTTATGTATGTCATAATTTAGGTTACTTTTGAGTTGTGCAACTGATTATTATGAAAGATTTTCTGCCAATCTTGAGATACTACTTTGTTTAAGAATTTAACTTTTAGAGTCTGCCTGGAGGGTGTTCCAGGGGTCAACATCCCAGCAGCCCAGTCCATGACCAGGCCTCCCTGTGACCTGGTCCCGGTGACCAGGAGGCCTGGCTGTTACTGCTGGCCGAACATAAACTAGCATATGAACCACAGCCCGACTAGTCAGGTACTGACTTTAGGTGCCTGTCCAGCTCCCTCTTGAAGACAGCTAGGGTCATGAATTATAAATTATTACCAGACTACTATATTTCTTTCTCAGGCAATGTCTTCGTTTGATTGAATCAGAAAATGAGGACATCAAAAGAGAGAAGGATCTCATCTCAGCACTTCAAATGCTGCCAGAATTTGGCATCCATAAACTTCCTCTCCAAGGTACAAGTACAAAAAATTTGTTAGGTAAATGGACACATATGCAACTAATGTGACATTTTATTATGGCAACATGACCCATGGCTTGGTAGGCAACACTCTTATCTCACACAGTGAGTGTCTGGTGTTCGATCCCTGGCTCAGTAGAAATATTGGGCGTGTTTTCTTGCACCTGCTGTCCTTGTTCACCTAGCAGTAAGTAGGTACCTGGGTGTTAGCCAACTGGTGTGGGTGGCATCCTGGGGGACAAGATTGAAGGACTGCAAGGAAAATAAGACAGTCTTTGATGACGCACTGACTTTCTTGGGTTATCCTGGGTGGCTAACCCTTCGGATTAAAAATCCCAACAAAATCTTATCTTAACATTTTGCTTGACAAAGCTTCTGGAGAGTGAAACATTGTCACAGTAAAATGTCACGTTAGTTTCATCTGTGTCCATTTACCTAACGCTTTGTTGGTAACTCTATCATTATTACTACAAAAAGTTGTGTGTTATATTCCATTATGTATTTTAATTGATGCTGGTGAAGGGCTCTTGATCTAAGGAATGGAAACTATCCTCCCCTTCTTTGGATCAGAAATAATTACCTTCCATTTCTCAGGCACTGTATGACCCTTATGGGTTTAATGCTCCCCCATTGAATATCATAAATCAGTTATTATAATGTATGTGTTAATAAATAAATAATTTGAAGACAGTTTTGTTGATAGCTCAGTATAGCATATTTCTCTTTGTTATAAGTGTAACACTTTTTTCTAATTTTGCGCCAAAAATTGTGCTCTGGAAAGTCATACCATTTGTGTATGTCCAGTTCGGCTGTGTGAAGATCGCCTAGGCCTAATAGAGGAAGGGTTAAACGTGAAGAAAGGAAGTTATCGCCATGGTTCTCGCCTGGTGCAGCTTGCCACCTTGTTACGCGTTTGTGGAACAGATACTCGAATGAGGCAAGCAAAGGTCCTCACCCTTGTTGCTCAGGCAGCTCTTAAGGTAAGGGGATGGGGCCTATTCTTTCCATTATTTGTGTTACTGATGTATTTATTTATTTTAACCCCCCATCCCCCATGGCCATCTTGGTGCCACCATTGTAGGGTGACCCCAAAAAATAGGAAACTCAGTCACTCTCATTCATTCAGCAAATGTCTTTCCAGAAATTCACAGACATCATAATTCAAATGATTCTCTGAATTGCAAGAGCCATATTCCTCTTTTAGAGCATTGCCACTTGTTTTTTCCACCCCTAGCACTCAAGTCCAGCTAACCTGTATTACTAAATTTACCCTTCTCCAACCTTTCCTGGAATGACCCCGACTCTAATTCTTTCCACCCCAGATTTACACACCCTTATGGTTATTGTATTCTGCTCCATCCTTTTAATGTCCAAATCTTTTATTGTGGGATTATATCAGTCTTGATCACTTTTAGGGGAACATTTTAGGGGAACCTTAATACTTATCAAGGGCTCTTGATCCAAGGAATTGGGTGCTACTTTTCCCTTCATTGAATGAAGTCTGATTATCTCTTGTTCCCTGGGGCTGGGAATTGGGAGATAAATTTTGTAGTATAACTGTTATGTCAGGTTAGCCAAACTTGAGTCCTGGAAATGGGAAGTACAATGGCTGAACTTTAAAGGAGGGGTTTGGGATATTGGCAGTTCGGAGTGACGTCTAAACTGTCGTATCTGATCGCCTCTGCAAAGACAGTGATTATGTACGAGTGATGGTGAAAGTGTTGAATGGTGGTGATGAAAGTTTTTTCTTTCTTTTTAGGTCACCCTGCCTCGGTGGGAAACGACCGCCGTATTAAAAAAAAAAAATGTTATGTAGGGAAGGTTAGCATATTACAGTGGACCCCCGGTGTTCGTGATGATCCAAACTCGAACAATTATTTTTGTAAGTGCTTTTGTAAGTGTATTTTTGGGGTCTAAAAGGACTAGTCTAATTTACATTATTCCTTATGGGAATAAATTTGTTTGGTAATGGCACTGGAACAGCATTCTGGAACGAAAAAATAACGAACACCGGGGGTCCACTGTACAAGGATTTGATATGTAAGAAACATAGGTCTGTGCACACACTGCATAGTGATGCCCTAGTAACTGCTTGCCTGTGGGACCTCACATATTTGTCATAGACGAATCCAGAGTATGTATTTTAAAACATGATACCCATCAGCTGTTTTCAAAGCCTTTTTATTTGTATGTCTCATAGCAATAAAAAAGCTTTCAAATGAGCTGATGTAGGTAACAGCTCTTAGCTTGTAAATAAAGTTAGGAGCCTTAACCTAACCTTGTGAAACCCTGTGTAAAGAAAAAAAATCCCTTTTTCTTTTTGAATAACTCTTACTCCTAATCGTCATGGAATTATTTGTGGTTAATGTAAGCAGGCTTTGGTAGTGAACTTTGTAAATGATAGTTGTTGCCATACAGTACCAGAATAGCACTGTACTGTACAAGTAACACATTGATCACATCTGCCATGGAAGTTGAGATGCTGGTAAGGATTGACATTTTGCTTAGTTAGAAAAACTGGCTAATTAATATATAATTTTACTTGTATTGTACTTATATTTTTAGTGTACTGGAAAATAATAAGATGTCTTAAGGTAAATTACACAAACATCTGCTGCATCTTTTGCAAAAAAACAAAAAATGTGTGCAAGTGTATGAGTGTGAGTGTGAGTGAGTGTGAGTGAGTGTGAATGTGAGTGTGAGTGAGTGTGTGTGAGTGAGTGTGTGAGTGAGTGTGTGAGTGTGTGAGTGTGAGTGAGTGTGTGAGTGTGAGTGAGTGTGTGTGAGTGTGAGTGAGTGTGTGTTTGTGTGTGTGTGTGTGTGTGTGTGTGTGTGTGTGTGTGTATGAGTGAGTGTGAGAGAAAACACAAACATACTGTGTGATTAATGTATCTCTGCATTAGTTGAGCTACTCAGTACTCTATTAGGCCTGAAAAATCTTACTGTTGAATATACACAAGTCATCTTGCTGAGAGCATAAAAAATATTCTTAATTCATTGCTGTTTTTTATCCTCTTAAGATAACTAAATTAAAAGTGAAAAGCCAAAATAAGCGTTGTATAACGAATTTGATATACAGAGCCAGGCTGCAAGAGTGGGAAAACTCTGGTATGCCTTCAAAGGTATAGGATTTTTACATCACCATCAAAATCAAAATTTTTTCCATAAAATTGTGCCTTTTTTCTTAAGAGGATGCAAATAGCAAAGTTACTGATAACAGGAATGTGAGAAAACAGTGTGCTGTAACATTACACATGTAGTAACAAAGAACAGCAGAGGGAAGACAGCATCTATAAATATTCACTAACAAGGCAACAAATGAACAGTTGATCAGCACATTAACAACTCACAGGCTTATAGAGTTCAACATCACTGAAAATTGTAATTTTCCAGATACATGCTTTAGAATACCTGTGGTTGCAGTCACTACTGTCACTACACTCAATATGCCTAGTACAATAATCAACGCGACCTGCACGTTGAAATTTCTTAAGAGTAATACTGTCTTTTGCTCAAATTTCAGTATATGCCAAAAGGTAACACGTGAAGACATTGCAATATTCCTGTTCAAGGCTTTTCAGTTTTAGCTTCTTGGAACAAGAAATAAGAACTTCACTTGTGTGCAACAGGAGCCAGATTGTGTTTACTACCAGACACTGGTTACACATAATTTCCTTATTTATCACTGAGTTTTCTATTACGAAGAAAATTCTTATTGTCTGTTTGGTTTTTCATTTTTCACAGTATCCTTGATGGAAGTAGTGTGTTTCATACTCCACATATTGCATCATCTTGTTTCACCTTGACATCATTATAAAATCTCATAGTGATTTGGCGCCAGTCGAGGACTGGAGATGTGTCTACTTTTGTGCAGTGGTACACTTTGTGTATGTTTTCTGCACTTAATTTTTCACCCCATATGTTTACTTCACTAATTTCACCAACAAACTGTGATGTAGGATCAAAATCTGTCAAGTCAGGGAGCAGCGTCTGACCCATGATTGTTAGACCGCCTCCAGGAAATGTTATTTCATTTGGCAGCACATTAGTCAGTGTCCCAGAGAGTTCTCCATTGATGTATATTGCAGCTTCATGATCTTTGCTGCTCCATGTGAAGACAATGTGGTACCACTGGTTTGTTCTCAAGTCAAATGGCAATATCTTGAAGTGAAAGTTTGCTTTGTTTCCCTCTTTATTTTTTTCTGGAACTTTGGGTACTGTATTTTGGTTATTGTTTGATTCTTCAGTGAAAATTCTATCCTCTATTTGTGGTTCTGTCTGCTGTTCGTGCACCCATTCTTTCGCTGCTTCTTGGGTGTTGATGTAATGCACTGGATGAGGTAATAGTCCCTGACCAGTAAGTTTCTGTGATGCAGCACTGAACACAACATCTTCTAGCTTATCTTGATCCTGGTGGGGGCTTGCTGACTGATGCAGTGCACCACCATAGTTAATAGGACGAGGTATGTCCTTTGGAGATATGTATTGTGGGGGCAATTGCTCATGAAACAAATGTGAGGACTCTTGATAGTGTGACACAGGGTGGGCAGACTCTTGAGACACAAGCACTCCAGCTGGCTGATAAAACTCGTCTAATGAGAAATCATATGCATCATCCCCCTTTGCAGGGTAATAGGGAATATCATCTTCATCAATTTGAAATATGTCAAATGAAGGTGTATGTTGCTCAGGCACATTCTTAGTATTTACTTCTGTCTCTGCTATTAAACTGAAATCTGAACTATCCCGGACATTGGGTTTTGGGTTCCTTGTAGATTCGCCCTGTTGTAGTGGAGTTGGAATGTTACTTATCTTGGGCAGTAAAGGCAGATCACTAGATGCTGATGCTTTGGGAATGTCACTGTGTTTTTGTACACTGTTAGGTATAACTGACTTTTGAATTAATGACAGATTGCTTGGCAATAAAATTGGAAGGTGTTCTGGAGTAAGAAAAACATTGCTGGGTGCTGGTACAGCATGCTGGCTCAGTGACACGGGCATGGCTGCAATAGGGTTTGATTTAACATTAAAGGGTATAGTAGCCTCGGCATTAGTGTCTGGCTGTAACAAATTGGGAATTTTCTTAGATTTTTCATCACTGCTGGATTCCTTTATAGATGGTAAGTTAAAGTATAATGTATCGTGGGTTGCTTGGAAAGAGGTTTGACTTTGCACTGCTTGAGGGAACTCTCTCATTACTGCACTCTGTGTGTGTTGATTTTGTTGCTCAGTGACTGTTTCCAATGCAACCTGTGGCTTAACATAGCTGGGAGTTTGTGTTTTTTCAGTCTTTATAGCTGTGACCTTTCTGTGAGTGGAACTTTCAGAGGTATCCTCTTCTATGGGTATATCACTGCGGGATGGTGTTGGTGGCAAAGGGTCTTCAGTGGGCACTAGTACTGCTTCTTCTTCTTTAAGAACTGCTGGAGCAATGGTCTCTTGAAAGCTGGCTTCAGGTTTAATTGAATAATGAATAGAAAATCTGTTGTCTTGAGCTGGTAAATTATTTCCTCCTAAGTAATTCTCATTTGTTTCCTCTTCATGGGTATTGGCATTTGAACTATGGCCATCAGTAGTTTGTTTTGACTTTGAAAATGTTCTTGCTTCCTGTGCCTGGTAATACTGATACATGGCATTAAATGCTTCTGGATCACTGATGGGAATGGAATACACTATAGCAGTGTCACCGTCTTTAATAGGGGGAACACCTTGCATGACACGGTGAAACTCATCCATGTGGTTGGGGGTGATGCTCACTGATCTGTGTTTATTGCCCACGTTCTGTGCTTCTACAGGTTTACTTGACCACTTGTCTTGGTAGTTCTGTCCCTTATTTGATTTATTGTCATCATCTGCAGTTGTCCAAATGGAAACCTTTGACTTTTGTCCTGTAATTTGAGGCTTATCTGTTACCTGCTCTTGTTGAGTGAAGTAAACTGTTGGTACTGGACGAGGTTGTCTTGTGGTTGGCTTGGTGGTTGTGATACGTGTTGTATGCACACGTGGAGGGGCTCTAGTGGTATGGAAAGTGGTGGGAGTGCTGGTAGTAGTGGTGGTGGTGGTTGTGGTTTTAGGTGTTGTGGAGGTAGACAGAGAATGTCGTGAAGCATTTGGGCCCTTGATTAGCTTCCAAAGAGGCAGCCTTGTTGTACGACGGGATGGTGCTGGTGACCGAGTAAATGATGCTACGCGAGTTCGCGATTTTGGTACAGTTGTAGTAGGTGGGACAGTGAACCGATTGGCAGTGAAGCGCTTATTGTTCAGAGGCAGGATAGTTATGGGAAGTGAAGCTGTAGTTGTTGTAGGTCTTCTGGTAGTTACAATTGCAGATGTTGATGGTTGACTGGTGGTTGTAGATGTAGTTGTTGAGGGTCTTCTAGTAAATGTAGTTGTATATTCTATTGTAGTTGGCTTTCTTGTTGGTACAGGACGTTGAGTAGTAACTATTGAGAAGTTTAGTGTTCTTTTGGAATTTGGATGAGGGGTTGTGGGTTGAGATGGTCTGGTGGTTACCTTTCTTATGGCAGCTTGTGGTCCTGCAAGGGTTACTGTTGGAGGAGGCTGTCGTGATTCTTGAGTGACAGTTAATGATGGATCTTTAACAAAGTTTGGAGTCCAACTGTTTGGACTGAGCTTAACCTCTGTCACTTGAGATGTCCAGCTTCCTGAATTACCTGGATTAAAGTTTTCAGAAACAAGATCCTTCACTGGGATGTTTTCCACTGTGGCCTTTGGTTTGGTGGTGTCCTCATGTGTTTCCCTTTTTTGTTGCCAGATGGGAGACCATTCATTAGGTGACTGAGGTATTGAGTGCTTTGGTGCTGCTGGTACATTCCAGTTAAAGAAAACAAAGTCGTCATCCCCTGATGGTTCAGTTATAATCCGTGGTTCAGGTTCGGCCAGGTGGTGGTCATATGGATCACTCTCCTGCATTGTTAGTTCATAGGGGACGTTGGTCCAGTCATTGTAGGACTCTGAACGAGAGAGTCCACCACGGACTGGCAACAGATGAAGGCCAGCACCCAGTCCAGAAGGTGAAGCCTCCAGATCTGTGACACCCATCTGGTCAACATCAACGAATGTGTATGGTGTCCATGTGTCCTGCGAGCGTCCCTTGCGGGAATCTGCTAGGATGTCCACAATGTCGCCAAGTCCAGTACTATAATCTACTGCATCACGTCTCACTCTGTGTGGACTCTCTGGTTCTGCAGGTCCCCACTGTGTACGTGGATGACGATCTACTTGATCTAGGTGGTATCTTGGCACTGATGGTGGCCCTCCCCACAAAACCCCAAGGCCATCATGTCTGAGAAAGAATGCTACCTGGTGGCTAGCATCTGGGGCCACAACAGTAAGGATTGGAGCAACACCATCGGGAAATGTGGTGACATTGACCCAGGCAGAGAGGGTAAGGTCAGAGATGGACGGCGAGGCGCTCATAAGGCGAGTATATCCGCCATCACCCACCATCAGACGGTAGCTAGAAGGGGTGATGTTTGTAACTGCTCCCACTCCAGCACACACAGTGAACACAGTGAACCTGTAAAAGTTGGCAATTAAAATTTTTATCCTACTGTGATAAGAAGGAAAAATATTCACTGCAAAATTAAATGACATACACTATTTATGTTTGCATCAAAATCAGAAGCGAGGACATCACGAATGTTAATGAACAGTGAATGAATTAAACTTAAATTGAGACTTATAAATGAAAACACATACTGCAACTTAATTAGCACACTCCAGCATGGGTACTGTATAATAAGTTTACTAAAATTAACAAGAAATGCCTGGTGTCAAATCATGAATATTAACTTCTAGTAAGGTGACAAGCATCTTAGTGAGTAATTTGTAGTCAAGGTCTGTCAGGTGCCAGACATCTTAGGGACTGTAACTTGCAGATGTGGCATGCAATATTTTCTTATATAGAATTAGAAGAATTACACTATATATCTTATTTTAAATTTTCACAGAGATGAATTTGCTTGTTAATTCCATATTGATGACAGTAATTGATGGAAATGGCTAGACTGTGTAGCTTATACTCTATTTTAATCCACTTACACATTTATTATGAAGAATACTAAAATTTCTAAGAAGAAATAATATTCAGAGTACATACTACTATATATACAGCAAGAGATACTGTAATGTGTATATCCACTGAGGGTTACAAACCTCTGTGTACATGCAGAGTTACACTCCTCTCGGTGTGTAAATGCAATAAGAGTTACACACGTCTTGGTGTACATGCAGGGTTACACTACTCTCAGTGTGTAAATGCAATAAGAGTTACACACGTCTTGGTGTATATACCCTCTGCAGACTTGTCCAGGATCTCCTTTTATTAGAGGGATGGTGTATTTAATATGACCCTGACTTGGCTTCCGGTGTTAATGACCAGTTTGGTGACACTGTGGGTACACTGGTGTAGGTTAAGGTGAAAGTCTGTGCTGTTGCCAGCCTGCTGGCCCACATAGCTGCCATCTTGGGTCCCACTACTGATGCTCCACCTCGCTATAGTGGACAGCGAGTTGTCAGTCAGAAGTCATTGCTTGCCAGTCATTAAGGATATTGCACATAATTGTAAACCTTATTCTATCAAAATTTAGATATCATGAAGTGGCAGCTTATAATAGTGTTAATTACAATATTTGTTATTGCAAATTATGTAAATAACATTCGTTCATAGGCTGCCACTTGATTTCTGGATTCTCTTATGGGTAGACTAGTTAACTAAATAACCTTGTATGATAGACCATATTAAGATATGGTAATATAGTACGTATACCCATTTTTATGAAACTACAGACCTGCCACTGAAGGCAAACTTCAGTTTACCTGCTGTTGATTCCAGGGTTCATGGCCTCCTTGGTCATGAACCCTAGTCCCTGACCAGGCCTACTGGTTGATAGCTTGATCACTCAGACTGTTGGTACTTGCATCGTGCAGTCTAACATGCAAAAACAGACTATTTAGCCAGGATCTGACTTGAGGAACTCGAGGAACTTGAAGATTATGATCTTGATCATTACCTTGGTCCATACTTGCTAAGACATCTCATGAACAGGTCTTCCCTCACCACAGTGGCTACTGCCAAGGAAGACTAAGTGCTTCCTCTTTGCTTTTACCATGCATAGAGACCTCTATGTTCCTTGTTTCTGCTTGCTAGAAAGTTGAGCTTACCCCTGGAGTTGCAGTTTATTGGTTGGGAACATGGGCTGTGTCATCCCGAGGATGGCTGCCCTGTTCCACATTGTGAGGCTTGCTAGGACACACTCTCTACCTTGTGTTGTTAGTGCCCCATTTATTCAAAAATGCATCATCATTAGCACTTTTAGGGAATATTTATTATTATTGTCTGGCAAAAGTTAAGTGGTGTACCACAAGACTGTACTGGAATCTTTAATATTCATGGATGATTTTTTATATTGGAGTAAATTTGAAGATATTAATTTTTTTTTTTTTTGTAACACATTGGCTGTTTCCCACCAAGGCAGGATGACCCCAAAAGAAAAAAGAAGCATCATCATTCATTCCATCATTGTCTTGCCAGAGGCGTGCCGATACTGTAAATTCAAAGGAAGACTCTCAGAAACGAGGGGAGAACCACAAGTGTGGACAGAGAAGTGACATGCAGTTAATTATGAAGAAATGTTAGTCTTGGAAAATGAACCAGCACTTGATACCAACTCACTAATGAAGAATCTGTAAATATGATTACAAAGAGATCTGGGAATGATAATTATTAAATGTCAGTTTCTAAGGCAGCAGTATATTAATGTACATAAAGTCAGTTTGGTAGAGTACTCAGTTATAAAGTGTGTATGATACAGACAAGTTGATGAGTAAGCAACATGTGCTAAGATACTTAAGTTTTGTACGTGTCTCCTACTTATCAAAGTACTCTGTTGTACATACATATACAGTGGACCCCCGAGTTTCGTAAACCCTGGAAATTGTACAATTATGTATGTATAATATTGTAAGTGCTTGTGGAAGTGTATTTTTGGGGGTCTGAAATAGACTAACCTACGTGACATTTTTCCTTAAGGGAGTAAATTCATTCGGTAATGGTGCTTGAGCAGACTTCAGGAGTGAAGTTTTTACGAAACTCGGGGATCCACTGTACAGTGGAACCCCGGTTAACGAACACCCCGGAAATCGTGCAATTATGTAAGTATAATATTGTAAGTGCTTGTGGAAGTGTATTTTTGGGGGTCTGAAATAGACTAACCTAAATGACATTTTTTCTTAAGGAAGTAAATTCGTTCGGTAATGGCACTTGAGCAGGCTTCTGCAATGAATTTTTTTTGTTAACCGGGGTTCCACTGTATAGAAGTTATAGGCATACAGATATTGTCCTATACCTTTATTTACTCTTGTGAGTTATCTTGTTACTCTTAAAAATATATGTAAATGACAAAATTATTATCTAACATTGGAAGTTTTTTACAATGTTTGCTGGAAGCATTAAAATTAAACGGTGTGGAAAATGGTAGAGTGAGTGGTGCTATAATGGTTGAAATAATAAATAAATAAAATAAATGTGTTGTGGAGGTGGGAAGTACAGTGACTGCAATCTAAAGGAAGGGTGGTGATGTTGCAGTTCTGGTGGGAAGTACAGTGCCTGCACTCTATAGGAAGGGTGGTGATGTTGCAGTTCTGGTGAGAAGTACACTTACAGTGACTGCACTCTGAAGAAAGGGTAGGGATGTTGTGGTTAGGAGGGTCAGCTGAACTATAATGTCAGAATGCGTCTGGCAAAAAAACCCTGCTATGATGAGAGATGACCAGTGTGTTAAAAAAATGCTGACAGTACTTAATCAAAGTTGAACTCTTAACATTAAATTTAAATTTGAAAAAAAAAAAAAATCAGCGAGCATTGATTCGGCAATAGCATTGAAGATGCATAAAACAAATTACCAAGTAACATTCTTAAAGCTTTTAAAAGTTGTTCAGATGAGGGACATTTTAAAAACCACTTTAGAAAAGGGAAAATAATTATTTACTAATACTGCCTGTCTCTTAGGGTTGGTAGTGTGATATTTGTTTTGTTGTTGTGATAGTGATTTGATTTTTTTTTTTTTTTTTTTTTGGCTTGAAAATGTTAGTATGTAATGTTGTATTTAATTGTTGTATTGTCAAACATTTTGAATGAGCATTTAAGTCAAAAGTTTTTCCTTCATAAGACTATAGATCTACATCTTACGACACAAGAGGACAAGAGGGATAGGGAGGGGGATATAACTGCATATAAAATACTGAGAGGAATTAACAAGGTGGATAGGGACAGAATGTTCCAGAGATCTTTCTTTTTGGGTCACCCTGCCTCGGTGGGAGACGGCCGACTTGTTGAAAAAAAAATGTAATGAGTGTGAACAGGGAGGGAGGAAATATGAGAGAATGAGTATTAGGAAGAATGAATGGATGAGTGAGATGACAGTATGCATGAATGTGACTGGGAGGGAGGAAGAATGAGTGGATGAGTGAGAGGAAGAATGAGATGCAGGTAAAATGAGTGAAAGGGTTGGATTGAAGGAGAAAGGGGGAATGGAAAATGAATGACAGTTCTTGAATAGGAAGAAGGAAGAATGAGAGAGAGAGAGAGAAAGAAAAAAAGAGGGGAAAATGAGTGAATGGGCTGGAGGGAGGATGAGTGAATGAAAATAGGAGGGGGAGAACGAATGAGAGGAAGGAGGGAGAAAAAGAATGAGAATAAGAGATAGGGAAGGCAGCAGAATGAGAAGGAGAGAAATAGGAAGAATGAGTAAGAGAGAATGAAGTTTTTTTTTTTTTTTGTCTTGCAATAGTTTATATTGTGAGACATATTGTTATGTTCTGAGACACTGTTATATTATGAGTTTTTTTTCTTCAACAGACTGGGTGTATCACTGAGGCAGGGTGACCTATAAAGAAAAACAAAAGTTTTTCTTTTTAAATTTAGTAATGTATACAGGAGAATAGGTTACTAGCCCCTTGCTCCCAATTATGAGACATACTCTTATATTATGAGATATTGTTATACTGTACCTCACTCATTTGTCTTAATGCAATTTAACCACATCTACTGGTAGTTATGTTATTGCATTTCTCACTGACTGTTACAAAACATGAAAGTCATATAACCTACATTTCTCTCTTATTTTCAAAGTAATTTTATAGAATTATTTGGAAAAAAATAAAAGGTAAAATTTTAAGCATTGTGAGCACTGAAGTGGTAGTTTGTGTAATAGGATAATATACTGTAAACTGTACTTAATACACATTATTATTGCACTTCCTTCCATTCACTGCGTACTTTCAGCAGTGTCCGCAACTTATATTGCAAATGTGTCTTGAATTTTAGATACTGTTTCTGCCAGGATTTATTTTGGCATAAAGAAGATTGGTTTAGTTCAGTTTTCTTGTTTTTTCATACCTGGAGGGTGTTCTGGGGGTCACTGCCCCCATGGCCCAGTCCTTGACCAGGACTTGATCAACCAGGCTGTTACTGGTGGCCGCACATAGTCCAACATACGAACCACTGCCTGGCTGATCAGGTACTGACTTTAGGTATCTGTCCAGCTCCCTCTTGAAGGCAGTCAGGGGTCTGTTGGTAATTCCCCTTATGCCTGGTGGGAGGCTGTTGAACAGTCTTGGTTGTTTAATATACTTTATTTATTTATTGGACACTCTTAAGTATTTTACCCCTTTAATGGCAAAATGTATCTGGAGTCTATGTTAGTTAATTAAGAAACATTGGTGTGGGTTGGTTCATAGTAAAGATGCTGGTAAGGGTTAAGTAGGACACTGATAGCATTGTTTTGATTGATCATACTATACTTAACTTGGGCTTTCATTATTATCCTCTTCAGCATATGTCGCTAGATGTGTTTTAACACAGGTCACTTTCGCTCTTAGATGTTATAGCTAGGGATGGGACAATACCAAAATTTTTGCTGATACACAGTTTTTGGCCGATACCAATACTTTTCCAATATTTTTTTTTTTTTTTAAATTATAATGGCCATGTTCAATATATGCAGTAATACTTATTGTGCAATGGATACTAATAACACAGGAAGGTTATATAGTAAACAACTTAATTTTTCTGAAATAATGTCTTTACTACCTGGTCTGTTGTGTTAGTTACTGGTTGTCAAAGGCTCTTGTAGATTTTGTGTGTGTGAGAGTAGCCCTCACAGTTACGAGGTAGTGTTATTGTTGATATTTTTAAGCACACACATAATAAATATTTTAAAAAGTATCAGCTGGTATCGGCCATTTTTTCACCTATGCCATAAAAATGGTCGATACGCACCAATACCTTGGCACATCCCTAGTTATATCTTAAGACATTGTAGCCCCTGGTGAATGAATATTGCCTATTACAAAGTTGGGCAGTCATTTAAACCAGTGTAGCCTAGTGCTTAACTTAATCAAATGTATCAAATACAGTGATAGTCCAGGCTTATTGTAATCCAGTTTAGTCTTCCCTAATTAATAATGAAAATGGGTCTTAGTTGCATCTTGGGTGTAGCTATATGATCCATGTGGATTTACTGTTTTTTTTATATAAGAAATACTCATCTTGGGTGTAGCTTAATCATGGCCTGGTTGGCAATGGACTCGCCTCACATGTCGAGTGTCCATGGTTCAATCCCCTAGAAGGGTGGAAATACTTGGTGTTTCCTTCCACCTGCTGTCTCTGTTCACCTAGCAGTAAGTAGGTACCTGGGTGTTAGTTGACTGGGTGTTAGTTGAAGGACCCCAGTGGAAATAAGACAGTCCTCAATGACACACTGACTTTCTTGGGTTATCCTGGTTGGCTAACCCTCTGGGTTAAGAATTCAAACAAATCTTATCTTGTAGTTGGGTCACCCAGCCCACACTATTCTTTGCCACTACGAAATTTCCTCCTCCTGCTAGTCCTGCTAACAGCCAGTGTGGCCACTGTTCACCATTGATCAACTACTACACATGGTTACCTGAAGGCTTTACGTAATATTTGTTGGTCTGTCGCAAATGACCCAGCCATTGCTTTGTCTCCTGGGGCATTTTCCTCATGCTGGCCTTAATGACCATTTCCTGTGTTGATATTTGAATTCTCCAAATGCGGTCAGAGGGAACTATTGATTTGAAGGCATAATGCGGACAAGTGTTGGCGATGATGATTTTAGAAAATAATACAAACCTCTAACATGTTAGATTCACAGTATACTATGAATTAATTATGTATTTATGTACGTATGTATGTATGTTGTATTTCGTGGAGTCCTTGCTTGTGGAGGGTGAGTAGTATGAGAGGTGGGTGATAGTAAGTTTATCTAGGTACAAGTACACATAGGTACAATTATCATATATGTATAGTGACATATGTGTAAATTACCAAGGATAACAACAAAAATTCATTGACTTATTTCCATGTGGAGGCTTCCTTGTGTTGTTAAGGTGCCTCCTGTGAGTTTCCTCCTCATTGTTCCTCCTCCCTCCTCATTGTTCCTCCTCCCTCCTCCCTCCTTATTCCTCCTCCTCCCTCCTCCTTATTCTTCCTCCTCCCTCCTCCTTATTCCTCCTCCTCCCTCCTCCTTATTCTTCCTCCTCCCTCCTCTTATTCTTCCTCCTCTTCCTCTTATTCTTCCTCCTCTCCTCCTTATTCTTCCTCCTCCCTCCTCCTTATTCTTCCTCCTCCCTCCTCCTTATTCTTCCTCCTCCCTCCTCCTTATTCTTCCTCCTCCCTCCTCCTTATTCTTCCTCCTCCCTCCTCCTTATTCTTCCTCTCCCTCCTTATTCTTCCTCCTCCCCTCCCTCCTTATTCTTCCTCCTCCCTCCTCATTCTTCCTCCTCCTCCTTTTCTTCCTCCTCCTTCCTCCTCATTCTTCCTCCTCCCTCCTTATTCTTCCTCCTCCTTCCTCCTCATTCTTCCTCCTCCCTCCTCCTCATTCTTCCTCCTCCCTCCTCATTCTTCCTCCTCCCTCCTCCTCATTCTTCCTCCTCTCTCCTCATTTTTCCTCCTCCCTCCTCATTCTTCCTCCTCCTCCACCCTCCTCTTCCTCCCTTCTGCTGTTGTTTTTGCTGGTGTTCTTCCTCTTCCCTCCTCATTCTTCCTCCTCCCTCCTCCTTATTCTTCCTCCTCCCTCCTCATTCTTCCTCCTCCCTCCTCCTCATTCTTCCTCCTCCCTCCTTATTCTTCCTCCTCCTTCCTCATTCTTCCTCCTCCTCCTCATTCTTCCTCCTCCCTCCTCCTCATTCTTCCTCCTCCCTCCTCATTCTTCCTCCTCTCTCCTCCTCATTCTTCCTCCTCCCTCCTCCTCATTCTTCCTCCTCTCTCCTCATTTTTCCTCCTCCTCATTCTTCCTCCTCCTCCTCCCTCCTCATTCTTCCTCCTCCTCCTCCCTTCTGCTGTTGTTTTTGCTGGTGTTGCTGCTGTTGTTGTAGCCAGAGAGAAAGTTACTTTGCCCCCCCACTACTCCTCAGCATGCTTTAGTGCGTACTCACCTATTTGTAATTTCCGATGTGTGGTTCTTCACTCCTGGGGCTCGCCTCTTAACTGGTCATGAGTCATGATTGGCTTCACTGAGTCCTATTACATGGACCTTCTTAGCATACCTATTTTTAAAGGTCTAAATTTTTTTTTCCATCCAAGTCATTCCATTTCTTGACCATCCTGAGGTTGATTAAATCAATATTTCTTGTGACTCGCCTATCTTTAGATTTTTACCTATGCCCGTGTGTACTAGTTTCCAGCCTCTTAAACATGTTATTCCTGTTCACCAGATCAACTGTTCTGAGTACAGTGGTACCCCGACTTACGATATTTTTTCATTCCAGAATGCTGTTCAAGTGCCATTACCAAACGAATTTATCCCCATAAGGAATGATGTAAAATAGACTAGTCCTTTTAGACCCCCAAAATTACACTTACAAAAGCATTTAAAAAAATAAACTTACATAAAAGGGTGAGTTTGGGGACCATCGTAAGTCGGGGTACCACTGTATCTTGTATGACATAATAGTCTCCGCTTCTTCTTGCATCATTTATCATAAAGTTCATTCCTTTCATCCCCCGTGATGGATCATTCCCCTCAGCTCCAGGACTAGTCTTGGTGCAAACCTCAGGATTTTCTCTAGTTGTTGAACATGAGAAGTTACAAGTTGGTGCTCTTGATCGAAGGAATTAGACATGTCCTTCTCTGCCTTGCATCGAACCTGATTGCCTCCCATTCTCTAAGTGCTGTATAACTCCTACAGGTTTACTGGTTCCCTTAAATATAACAATACGTATAATAATACAAGCTGGTACTGCATCCTCCAAAATAGGGCTCGGCATATGTCGTATATTGGGAGTTATTCTTGCGTCTGTAAGTTAATCTTGTATTTGTAATATATACATGCCTATGGTGTGTGTGTGTGTATATCTCTGTGTATATACAAGAGGTACGTATCTTTCACTGTAAATATGCAGAGTTTAATTCCAGTAGTATTTGGGATTCAAGTGCCATCCTCTTGACTGGTGATGTACACATTACACGCAGTTATGGAATTTGTATGTAGCATGGTGGCATTTACTGATGGAATGGTGTAATTTATAGGTAGAATTAGGCAATTTACAGATTGAATTGTGTAATTTACAGGTGAAAATGTGTAATTTACATGTAGAATTGTGTAATTTAAATGAAAATGTGGAATTTAAAGGTGTAAATGTGAAATTTACAAGCAGAATTGTGTAATTTACGGGTGGAAATGTGTAATATACAGATGGAACTGTGTAATTTACATGTGTACTTCTATAATTAACAGGTGTAAATGTTTGTTGCAGGTAGGTGATGCCAGTCGTTCTCATGGCAAGTTAAGGTAAGTTCAGCACTGCTTTTCATCTCCGCTATGTGAAGTTCTTATTGTGTGTCTCCTGAGTGCAGGTTATTTGTCTATTGTTCCAGCCGTAGTATTGTGACTTTTTATTCTTTGTGGCCCTGCATGGCCCTTCCTGGCTCTACCCTGGCCCTACTTGACCCCACTGTGGCCCTGCCTGGCCCCACCGTGGCCCCGAACAGGTGTGGCAGCAGGTACAAGTTCACTGACTGATTCTGGCTTTCACCACTGGCATCCTACTCACCCCCAGGGGTTTCCACCCTCCTGGGAGGCTTTTGTGTGTGGGGGTGGGGAATGGGTTGACTCCCCACCTCCCTTGTAGGTGTGGGGGAGCTGGCTTGGCTGGAATGTGTGGGAGGGCAGGTATGGTTGGGGAGGGAATGTTATTGGACAGCTGTGGGGATTATTACATTCATGGGGAAGCACTAAACCTGTAAGAGTCATTGAGCTTTTGGGAAATGGAAGGTAGTCCGGTTTGATCCGAGGAGGTGGAGGGTAGCTTCACTTCCCTGAATCAAGAGCTGTTTGCCAGTATCATGGCATTTCCCTTCCTGAAGGGACAGGTGTCTGGTGATGTGTGTACTCACCTAATTGTGGTTGCAGGGTCCAGTCATAGCTCCTGGTCCCACCTCTTCAATGGTTGCTACTAGGTCCACTCTCTCCCTGCTCCATGAGCTTTATCATACCTCTTCTTAAAGCTATGTATGGAACCTGCCTCCACTACATCGCTTCCCAAGCTATTCCACTTCCCGACCACTCTGTGACTGAAGAAATACTTCCTAACATCTCTGTGATTCATCTGAGTCTTCATCTTCCAGCTGTGTCCCCTTGTTGCTGTGTCCCATCTCTGCAACATTCTGTCCCTATCCACCTTGTTAATTCCTCTCAGTATTTTATATGTAGTTATGTCCCCCTCCCTATCCCTCTTGTCCCCTTGTGTCGTAAGATGTATCCACCTAACTCATCTAATTGTGGTTGCAAGGAGTCGATTCATAGCTCCTGGCCCCGTGTGTGTGTGTGAGGCTTCAGAGGGAGCACTATCAGTAATATAAGTTGTTAGTAATAATAATGTATCGTGTATAACACATAACATGTGTTTTCTCTGCTGAACCTGCAATTCGTCTGTTTCTTTATTCTGGTGCAACTTTATTTTCTTAATTTTTTCTGTACCCTCAATAAATAAGAGCAGGTGGTGACAGTAATTATTAGTGATCAAGGTATTTAATTATCTCGATTGCTTTCTTTTCCCATTATCGTGGATACAGATTTTTGGATTATATCATTATTATTTTTTTTATTAGCACATTGGCCGTCTCCCACCAAGGTAGGGTGGCCTTAAAAAGAAGAACTTTCATCATCATTCACTCCATCACTGTCTTGCTAGAGCCATGCTTAGACTGCAGTTATAAAACTGCAACATTAACACCCCTCCTTCAGAGTGCAGGCAATGTACTTATTATTATTATTCCTATTTTATTATTATTGCTGCTATTATTTATTTTTATAATTATTGCTATTATTTTATTATTGGTACGACTTCTTAATCCTAGGTTAGATTCTTTACAGTGATCTATTGGGACAGTTTATAATAATATTTGTGTTAAGGTTGGAAGACGAACTTACGTGACTCTTAAGAAACACACAGGAAAGATCATAGTAGGGTGAATACAAGTGCAAGTTTGTGAGAGTCACCCCTCGTCTCACCTCTTTGTTACTCACAAAACATCGACAATTTTTGGCAGAGTACAAAATTTTTAACAGGCTTCTTCTCTAACTTGTATGACAGGACGCTGGTACCTCGTGTATGCATTTTTTGTGTTATTTTTATTAGAAGTCATATTTTTTTTATATTTCACCTTTACCACTTCCCTCGTTCTCCTTCTGTCTCTCTCATCTCTCCTAGACACGATCCTTATCTCTTGTTTTCTCGGTAAGTTATTATATAAAGCAGAGTAGCAGCACACTGCTGATATATCCAGTTTTGGTCATTAAAAAAGGTGTCAGATGTTAGGTAAGTTGGTGGGGAGTGTAGTAACTAGTCTCCCCTCTCCTACTGTGAGGGAAGTGTTGCACCCAACCCGGGGGATGAACCCGTCACCCCTGCTGTGTGAGTCAAATGTACTCACCTATTTGTGGCTACAGGGGTCGATTCACAGCCCATGTTGACTTGTAAGGGATGTGTTGTTGAGGGGTCTTCATCCCTTTGTCTGTGTGTGTGTCTCTCTCTCACTGTCGATCACCCTCCCTCGTTTCCTCCTCCACATACCTTCCTCCTTACTTCCCCTCCCCACTACTCATTCTCCCTCCCCACTACTCATTCTCCCTCCCCTCGGGAGCTTCAGGTGTACCCACGTTCATAGAGGGTCGTCCACAGGAAGCAAATTACGATTGTTTACATCACGCGAGAAAGTAGGGGAGGGGGGAGGAAGCACGGAGGGAGGGTAAGAGGTGAGGGAGAGTGAGATAGAAAAGGGGGGGGGTGAATAATACATGTAAAGTGAAGGAGATATGTGAAGGTTAATATACTTAATTCATCACCAGTGTATAAATTAGTAATACTGTGTTTAAAACCAACTATGTGAAGTTAAAACATTTTCCTTATAATCAGTTGAAGAATGAGTTATAATTGATGTTCTTGAGAAATGTTGAGGCAGAGTCAAGCTGCTGGTGATACCTGCTGCCTTAACTTAGTTCCAGTGGGTGATTATCGGGTTTAGCGCTTAGTTATAATAATAATGGGTAATGGTCATCAGTAAGACGCATATGCAACAGTTAGGGAACTTTATTCCGAAACGTTTCGCCTTCACAGTAGGCTTCTTGAGTGGAGTACAGCGGAGGTAGCAGAAGCAGTAGAGTTGCAAAGACAATGTAATCAGTGTATCAGCCTTGAAGACGTAGTTTTGAGGTGGTCAGTCCCTCACCCTGGAGAAGAGTTTTGTTCCATAGTGTGGAACAGTGTTGGTAACATAACTGGGACGCCACTGACATGTCTCGGTCTTAAAAGCTGTAATGACGGGCCAGAAAATGTTGATAACATTGGCCGTGTGCGTAACATTGACGCTTTTGTAATGTTGAAGGATCTGCTGAATTGCCAGGTCAGAGCAGGCTGGGTCGAAGCTGGTGAAGGACTGGGCCGCGGGGGCGTTGATCCCCGTAACACCCTCCAGGTAGATAGTGTCACTGAATAGTTCTCTTCTTAAGAAGTTGCATAAGCGAGTGAGGCGGCAGACACAAAGAAGCCGTGCATTGTCAAGGCGAAAGTTAAACTGCTCCTTGTAAAGAGTTTTACAGCTCCTCTTGATGAAGTGTGAGATAAAGTTTATCTCCGAATATTTTTTGCTGCCTTGCTTGCTGGGCTCACCACATGATTCCTCATAGTCATTGCACTCTCAAATTTCACCTCCAGTGTATAATTTTCATCACTGGGCGATGTCTCCAGCTCATGGAGCTCCGTCACCATTGTCATGTGTACTTTCTCTGTAAGAAATGTAATCTGCCTTCACTGTTAGCTGCAGGCAGATGCATCCACAAGTGATCATGGTACTGTTGAGGTTGCCATCTTCTCTGTTACAATCACCTGTACACTTGACGCTGTGGCACCAGGTAAATCAGGTTCTTAATTAACTTAGATATTCCCTAATAAGCTACTAGTACATTGTCTTGTGGCACCAGTAAGGTGGCTTATACACATTAAGAAGCACGTAAGGACCCCCATCTTATAATAACATGTTAATTTTTTCACTATAATCTACCTTGTTTATAATTAATTTGTTAAGTTATACCATGAATTAAGGAAAGATCCTGGATTTCACCTTACGAAACAAAGCAAATGTGGTAGTAATTATGGACAAGGTAGATTATAATGGAAAAATGAACATGTTATTATAAGACTGGGGAACTTACGTGCCCCTTAAGTCCTGAAAGATCAAACCTGAGAGTAGTCTATCTAGACATCTATCTAGATGCTAACTGGGCAATTTTCAAGTGCAAATAGCTCAATGTCTGTGCAATACCTTGAGAATGTCTCCTCCTCCTCCTCAATACAAGTGTGTAGGTGCCAATTTGTCAGCATTAAACGTATATGTGTGGAAGGGGGGGGGTACCTTGACCATTAATATACCGAGAATTTTTTTAACTACGGAGCCCGGCCATGGACCGGACTCACCTGGTCAACCATGCTGTTGCTACTGGTAGTCCGCTGACCTAGCCATCACAGCCTGGTTGATGCATCTTACTGAAAGCTTGACGGGTTCCTAACATAGTTACAAAAAATGGAATTCTTGGTCTCCATGCGATAACTGAAGAATGTCTCTTGTTGTCTTACCCTCACACTGACACGGCTCTTACTATCACGCTGACACGGCTCTTACTATCACGCTGACACGGCTCTTACTCTCACGCTGACACGGCTCTTACACTCACGCTGACACGGCTCTTACTCTCACACTGACACGGCTCTTACTCTCACACTGACACGGCTCTTACTCTCACACTGACACGGCTCTTACTCTCACACTGACACGGCTCTTACTCTCACACTGACACGGCTCTTACTCTCACACTGACACGGCTCTTACTCTCACGCTGACACGGCCCTTACTCTCACGCTGACACGACTCTTACCCCCACACTGACACGGCTCTTACTCTCACGCTGACACGGCTCTTACTCTCACGCTGACACGACTCTTACCCCCACACTGACACGGCTCTTACTCTCACGCTGACACGGCTCTTACTCTCACACTGACACGGCTCTTACTCTCACACTGACACTTATGTATCCATTAACAGCCAATCATGTAACCCCAGCACCCTCTCCTACCTCAGGTCCACTACTCTTCCTAGTCAGTCCCCAGGTCCACTACTCTTCCTAGTCATTCCCCAGGTTCACTACTCTTCCTAGTCAGTCCCCAGGTCCACTACTCTTCCTAGTCAGTCCTCAGGTCCACTACTCTTCCTAGTCAGTCCCCAGGTCCACTAGCGCTTCTAGCCAGTCCCCAGGTCCACTAGTGCTCCTAGCCAGTCCTCAGGTCCACTACTGTTCCTAGTCAGTCCCCAGGTCCACTAGCGCTTCTAGCCAGTTCCCAGGTCCACTAGTGCTCCTAGCCAGTCCCCAGGTCCACTAGCGCTTCTAGTCAGTCCTCATGTCTACTAGTGCTCCTAGCCAGTCCCCAGGTCCACTAGTGCTCCTAGCCAGTCCCCAGGTCCACTAGTGCTCCTAGCCAGTCCCCAGGTCCACTAGTGCTCCTAGCCAGTTCCCAGGTCTACTAGTGCTCCTAGCCAGTCCCCAGGTCCACTAGTGCTCCTAGCCAGTCCCCAGGTTCACTACTGTTCCTAGCCAGTCCCCAGGTCCACTAGTGCTCCTAGCCAGTACCCAGGTCCACTAGTGCTCCTAGCCAGTCTTCAGGTTCACAACTGTTCCTAGCCAGTCCCCAGGTCCACTAGTGCTCCTAGTCAGTCCCCAGGTCCACTAGTGCTCCTAGCCAGTCCCCAGGTCCACTAGTGCTCCTAGTCAGTCCCCAGGTACACAAGCAACAAGCACTGCTCATCTTCCAGGTATTGCCTTGGCAACTTATTCCCAGACTAGTCTGTCTCCTCTCTCTCTCTCTCTCTCTCTCTCTCTCTCTCTCTCTCTCTCTCTCTCTCTCTCTCTCTCTCTCTCTCTCTCTCTCTCTCTCTCTCTCTCTCTCTTTTTTTTTTTTTTTTTTTTTTTTTTTTTTCTTCTACTCCTCTCTCTCTCTCTCTCTCTCTCTCTCTCTCTCTCTCTCTCTCTCTCTCTCTCTCTCTCTCTCTCTCTCTCTCCTCTCTCTCTCCTCTCTCTCTCTCTCTCTCTCTCTCTATTATGATAATATTTTATACATATAGTTTTCTTCTCTCTACAATTATTTATCCCAGCACCACACTACCTGCGCCCGCTATTTCTGGGCATGGATAGGTTTGCTGCATAGATGAGGAGACAGGCAGAACCTCCTCCTCCTCCTCACAATTGAGAGTACACCAGGTTTCCTCTGATAGAATGCACAAGTAGACTTCTGCATACCTGCTTAGGTAGCAACCCAGGTATTCTCTGAGCCAGTCTTCTGCATACCTGCTTCTCGGAACGGAACAGCCCGACCTGTCAAGACGGATATGTACAAATTTAAGAATTTATTCAAGAAAGTTATATATATATATATATATATATATATATATATATATATATATATATATATATATATATATAAAATATATATATATATATATATATATATATATATATATATATATATATATATATATATATATATATATATATATATATATATATATATATATATATATATATATATATATATATATATATATATATATATATATATATATATATATATATATATATATATATATATATATATATATATATATATATATATATATATATATATATATATATATATATATAATATATATAATGCAAAAGTCGTCTGAACAAGCGATACAAGATGCAAAACAAGCACGGGGAGTTGAATGATAACTCTAGGCCTTCGTGTTGCAATCAACACATCTTCAGGAGCTTGCCTTTCCAGCAAAGGCGCTTCCTGTGATCGTATTTGCTTGGACCTCCTCTTTTCTGCAACACTGTAAGCTCTTAATGTGTTGATTGCAACACGAAACGCCTAGAGCTATCATTCAACTCCCCCCTGTGGTTGTTTTGCATATATTATGAATGTAGAGCCAAGGGCAGTAGGCGTGACCTCGTTGGTTGTCATGTAATCTCAGCATCCAGGTTGGGCAGCATGTATCTTACCAAGAACCTTGGAAACGCACTTGCTGTGGGATTTCTGTGGGGCGGTGTTGGTGGCTGCTTCTGAACGCTAATGTCGGTGTCTGTTTCTTGGATTACCGGCTCTTCCACATTACGTGAGGTGGCCCATGTACTCGCCAATTTGTGGTTGCAGGGGTCGATTCATAGCTCCTGGGCCCGCTTCAATGTTGGACACAGGCGTTCTCCTGGTCGCCGCATTTACTTGCTTATTTATTTTCTCATAGTCTCAGTTCCAGGGATTTCGCTGTTTCGCCCATTTGTTGCATGCAGAGGCCTTTTTATTGTGCAACAAGAACCAGTACCTTTATACCTTTACCTATGATGAGTTCCGTGAGTTTTTGTACTCCCGGAGTCCGGCCATGGGCCAGGCTCGTCTGGTGCCAGCCAGGTCAACCGGGCTGTTGCTGTTGGTGGCCCGCAGCCCAACAGCCTGGTTGATCTGTCATTTGCAATTTTTTTCTGGAATCATCTGCTTCTCAACACACCCCTTACAAGGTCTGATATAAACTCTGGCACTGGTAATTGTGTTAACACTTTGTCTTCGTAGCAGCAGGTCTTTGACGTAGCTTGAAGAGATAGTTGGTGCCTGCCCTGCCAGGCTCAGGTAGGCTGCCTTGATGACAGGTGCGACAGTATACCTGGTAGGTGTTGTGTCGCACTTGTTGCACCACGAGGAACAGTTGGAGGAAGAGCAGTTGGAGGAAGAGATGGCGGAGAAGATGGAGGAGGAGGAGGAGGAGGATAGGAAAACAATATAGCTCCCGCCTCACACTGGTCATACCAACATCTGCATTCCTCACTTTCTAGTTGTCGAGGACCCGTGCCCCTCCCTTCTCCCCTCCCTCTGACCCCCCTTCTTGACCCCCACACACAATAGGTTGGTTTCCTTGACGAGTGTAAATTTATTTGAGCTTAAGATGAGCAAGAAGCTGACTCAAACACTTAGAGAATAAAAACACAATAACTGATAAACAATTTGCTTTTCACTCTGCAAATTCATGTAATATTTCAAATATATTAAATTATTATAACAGGGAAATTGTGGAAGAAATGCATATAATAATAATAATACATCAGTGACATGCTATATAGAAAACCGCTTGTTATACAGAGCGTTTCGGGCAAATTAGGCCAGTTTTGTCCCCAGGATGCGACCCACACCCAGGGACAGATTGTATGTATTTACATACACACAGACAGAGGCGGGGCCAGGAGCTGAGTCTCGACCCCTGCAACCACAATTAGGTGAGTACCCACACCGAACAGGTCAAATGTCTTATCGATAAGTGCCATTGACAAATGGTAACACGCGGGTTTGTCCGTGAGAGGAATGCTAGGTGTTACGATCACATTTTTAACAACAGTTGAGTTTGGATGGAGAATCCTTTAAAATGGAATTTACTTGGGAGAATTTCATAGTAGTGAGTGTAAGGTTTAGATAACTTTTTAACAGTGGAGGTGCAGGGGTAGCCTACTTCACGCCTCTGACGGTGATGAAATGACGTATGACTAGTTACAGAACCGTATTAAGACCTGTACCAGGTCAAGACCTGGGAAAAGTCACAATACCGTAACTGGAACAGTACACAAATAACCTGCACATGGAAAAGCTTACGGTGACGTTTCGGTCCGACTTGGACCATTTACCAACAACATCGTCATAAGCTGGTATGTGCGGGTTGTGGGCGTCAACACTTGGTAAAACTCTACACAACGAAAAGTGTCCCAACAAATGCTTCTGCTAATTGCATGTCTTTGTGTTGAATTGTTAGTCGTTCGTGATTCTTATTGGTTGTCTTGCAAGCTTCGCTGGAGGTTTCCTTAGTCACTGCAGTCATATTTACACCCTCTCCCTCAGGATACCATTCATTGCAAAGTCAACAGATGACCGTCATTATCAGTGCTTACTCAGTAGCTAGCGCAACCTCTTGTCGATACTCCCAGGATGATGTAGTCGAAAGTTGTGATTGATGGGCCTGTGTGTTGTGCTTACGTAGTTGAGGTTGCAGGGGTCGAGTCATAGCTCCTGGCTCTGCTTCTTCGCTGGTCGTTACTAGGTTCACTCTCCCTTGTCCATGAGCTTTATTGAACCTCTTAAAGCTATGTATGGATCGTGTGTGTGTGTGTGTCGTCATGTACAGTATAAGTCAATGTTTGAGTGCAGTCATTAGTACATGCGAGACATTCGCTGAATTTGCGTAATGAACCTTGCTATGACTAGGCAAAGCTCTACTTAATAAAGCTAATCCTTGTCCAAATTAGAGCTTGTCCTCATTAAAAATAATGTATGTGATACCAACAAGTTGAAAAACACACAAAACAAACATTAAAACATTTTATTGAAGACTAACATCCTAGTGTTTGCATTTTTGTGTCCAAGTCTAAAGCAGCTCTGCATCTGTTGTCGTCCACATCCCTTAGTTTTTAATTAAAGGTATATTTACCATTTAGTGTAGCTCTGGGGTGAGAGGCTTCACCTCTTAGCCGAAATACACAGCATAAGAGCGAGTGTCGTTGTCTTCACCTAGCAGTAAATACACCTTTTGAGTTTGCTTGGTAATAGATACCGACAAATTGGTTTACAAAAAACATGTAAGCAAACACTAGGACATATTTGAAAACGTTTCGGTCAAGGTCCCAGGTCCGAAACGTTTTCTAATGTCCTAGTGTTTGCTTACGTGTCTTTATAAACCAGTCGACTACTTACTGTGGGTGAATTTTAGGGAAGGATCCCCAATATTACGTGTCTTTTAAAGATTAATGAGGTTTAAAAGCCTTCTTAGGTTAAATAACTGACTGGGAAATGGAAGATTACATTGAGATTAGTAATTCTGGAGGGTTAATAACCCAGAATAAAGCAAGGGAGCCAAGCAGTTCGCCCTATTTCAATTGATGTTCTTTAGTTTGTTTAGGCCCTTCCCTAGGATGTGAGCCACAACAGATGACTAACTCTCGGGTACATATTTACTGCTAGGTAAAAAGGAGCAGCAAATGTTAGGAGACTTGCCCATATGTTCTCTCCAGCAGCACAGGGAAAACTTGCTTGGCTGGGCAGGGAAAACTGGGAGGGTCAGGGAGGAGGGAGTGTCCGGTTTACCCCGAGGTCACTTGCTCCTTTATGACCCCACCTGTCTGGGGGATGTGTTGCTGGGGACACCAGACTCCCAGAAATTACCAAGGTGGTGCGCAGGAGAATGGAGTTGAAGTTAGACGTAAAGTGGAGGTGAAGAGTGGAGTCAGGGATATGAGTGGAGGCTGGGAGCAAAGTAGAAGCTTCGTTTGCCAGTGCCCCGTGGCCTGGTGGCTAAAGCTCTCGCTTCACACGGCGAGGGTCTGGGTTCGATTCCCGGTGAGGGTAGAAACATTGGGCGTGTTTCCTTACACCGGCTGTCTATGTTCACCCATCAGTAAAATGAGTACCTGGGTGTTAGTGGACTGGTGTGGGTCGCATCCTGGGACAACACTGACTTAATTTTCCCGAAATGCTCAGCATAACAAGGGGCTTTCTATATATAGTAGTATGTCATTGATGGCAGCTATGGTCTGTATACCTTGTACATGTACTTGTAGAAATGAAGATATTATATTATTATTATTATTATTATTATTATTATTATTATTAAATTGTGTAAGTTGTTATATTGGTTTGGCTAAGTGGAAAACTCTGCTCAGCTCTACAATATGCTACCTCCACCTCCCCATTTGTCCCCAGGATGCAACCCAGAACAGTGCACTAACACCCAGATACCTATTTACTACTAGGTGAATACGGGAGACTGGTGCAAGAAGACGTGCACACATGTGCCAACCAGCCTGGATAGAAGACCTGTATGTGACCCCAGTGTTCTACTATTGAACTATCTGTTGGCATGATACTATTACTACTAACAATAATAATAATGTCGATATGGTTGGTATGTTTTGTAACTGCTGCTCTTGGTATTTTATTTTACTGTTGCTGTAATTTCTTATTGTTGTACTACAACTATTGTTATGGTGCTGCTGCTGTAAGAGGTGCAGCAGCTGCACACACCCGCTGCACTCTTCAATTATCACGAGGTAACACAATCGAAGGCAGTAATCTCTGTGAAATGAGACTGACGACAATTTTTTGCACGAACCTTAGCTGGACCCTCAGGGAAGGTGCCTTGATGTCGGTCCAAGGAACTGGATTTATGCTCCCCTTCCTTGGATCGAACCTGATCGCCCACTCCCCCAGGCGCTACATTACCCCTACGGGTTTAGCCTTAACTCTCTTGAATTGGACAGATCTTTTTTCCCCTGCTTCTAGGTATTGCTGTGGAGTATAACGTTATTGGAGTCACTGCTGGAAGAGGGAGAAAGTACTGGTGCTTTTTGTAATACTGTTGTATACTCTTGTGTGAAGTAAGGGAGGCAGGTGGTGTGGGTGAAAGTTTAGGTGGATCCTAGCTAGTGCCTTCGGCTCCTCTCCTGGGGTGCTTTCATGCTGCTGAAAGTCTGGTAATGCTGGGTAGGTCCTCTCCTGGGGTGCTTTCATGCTGCTGAAAGTCTGGTAATGCTGGGTAGGTCCTCTCCTGGGGTGCTTTCATGTTGCTGAAAGTCTGGTAATGCTGGGTAGGTCCTCTCCTGGGGTGCTTTCATGTTGCTGAAAGTCTGGTAATGCTGGGTAGGTCCTCTCCTGGGGTGCTTTCATGCTGCTGAAAGTCTGGTAATGCTGGGTAGGTCCTCTCCTGGGGTGCTTTCATGTTGCTGAAAGTCTGGTAATGCTGGGTAGGTCCTCTCCTGGGGTGCTTTCATGTGCTGAAAGTCTGGTAATGCTGGGTAGGTCCTCTCCTGGGGTGCTTTCATGTGCTGAAAGTCTGGTAATGCTGGGTAGGTCCTCTCCTGGGGTGCTTTCATGTTGCTGAAAGTCTGGTAATGCTGGGTAGGTCCTCTCCTGGGGTGCTTTCATGTTGCTGAAAGTCTGGTAATGCTGGGTAGGTCCTCTCCTGGGGTGCTTTCATGCTGCTGAAAGTCTGGTAATGCTGGGTAGGTCCTCTCCTGGGGTGCTTTCATGTTGCTGAAAGTCTGGTAATGCTGGGTAGGTCCTCTCCTGGGGTGCTTTCATGCTGCTGAAAGTCTGGTAATGCTGGGTAGGTCCTCTCCTGGGGTGCTTTCATGCTGCTGAAAGTCTGGTAATGCTGGGTAGGTCCTCTCCTGGGGTGCTTTCATGCTGCTGAAAGTCTGGTAATCTGGGTAGGTCCTCTCCTGGGGTGCTTTCATGCTGCTGAAAGTCTGGTAATGCTGGGTAGGTCCTCTCCTGGGGTGCTTTCATGTTGCTGAAAGTCTGGTAATGCTGGGTAGGTCCTCTCCTGGGGTGCTTTCATGTTGCTGAAAGTCTGGTAATGCTGGGTAGGTCCTCTCCTGGGGTGCTTTCATGTTGCTGAAAGTCTGGTAATGCTGGGTAGGTCCTCTCCTGGGGTGCTTTCATGCTGCTGAAAGTCTGGTAATGCTGGGTAGGTCCTCTCCTGGGGTGCTTTCATGTTGCTGAAAGTCTGGTAATGCTGGGTAGGTCCTCTCCTGGGGTGCTTTCATGTTGCTGAAAGTCTGGTAATGCTGGGTAGGTCCTCTCCTGGGGTGCTTTCATGTTGCTGAAAGTCTGGTAATGCTGGGTAGGTCCTCTCCTGGGGTGCTTTCATGTTGCTGAAAGTCTGGTAATGCTGGGTAGGTCCTCTCCTGGGGTGCTTTCATGCTGCTGAAAGTCTGGTAATGCTGGGTAGGTCCTCTCCTGGGGTGCTTTCATGCTGCTGAAAGTCTGGTAATGCTGGGTAGGTCCTCTCCTGGGGTGCTTTCATGTTGCTGAAAGTCTGGTAATGCTGGGTAGGTCCTCTCCTGGGGTGCTTTCATGCTGCTGAAAGTCTGGTAATGCTGGGTAGGTCCTCTCCTGGGGTGCTTTCATGTTGCTGAAAGTCTGGTAATGCTGGGTAGGTCCTCTACTGGGGTGTTTTCATGCTGCTGAAAGTCTGGTAATGCTGGGTAGGTCCTCTCCTGGGGTGCTTTCATGCTGCTGAAAGTCTGGTAATGCTGGGTAGGTCCTCTCCTGGGGGTGCTTTCATGCTTCTGAAAGTCTGGTAATGCTGGGTAGGTCCTCTCCTGGGGTGCTTTCATGTTGCTGAAAGTCTGGTAATGCTGGGTAGGTCCTCTCCTGGGGTGCTTTCATGCTGCTGAAAGTCTGGTAATGCTGGGTAGGTCCTCTCCTGGGGTGCTTTCATGCTGCTGAAAGTCTGGTAATGCTGGGTAGGTCCTCTCCTGGGGTGCTTTCATGCTGCTGAAAGTCTGGTAATGCTGGGTAGGTCCTCTCCTGGGGTGCTTTCATGCTGCTGAAAGTCTGGTAATGCTGGGTAGGTCCTCTCCTGGGGTGCTTTCATGCTGCTGAAAGTCTGGTAATCAAAGGAATTACAACCATCTCCGAGCTTCCTGTCCTCCCGCTGCTGGGTTACCCTATCACAGTGTCGGGGTTGAAGAAGCTTTGCCTCGCGAGAACCCACATTGTATGTACACTGTTGACTAGGGATGGGACGACACCAGATGTTTTGCCGATACCGATACTTTTAGGCCGATTCCGATACCATCAAAATTAGACGATATCCATTGATAATGGTACATCATGAAAATTGCCCAATATTCGCCGATAACGATAGTTATAGGACACTCCTACTGTTGCATATCTCTCATGATGTGTGTGCACTGAGAGCAGCAGTGTATGTACACATGGAAAGGTGTACATCTCAGTTTATATACTCTTAAAGTTTACTTTAATTTCAGTAGGCCTATATTTGGGATTCAAGTATTTTTGACTAGTGGCGAACAGGTGACATGAAGCCTCAATGACCTTCGTATGTCGACAGGCTTGTAACCTAATTTACCATCAACCAACCAAGAATTCACCATTCTTTCCCCGCCTCTCGGCCTAACTAGCAGAGATATTTCCCCTTTCATCAAAATTTGTTGTGGGATGACGTATGACTTGGAATAGAGTATGAATGTTGTGAGGAGTGTAATGAGTGGCTGGACCTCGCTCTCCCCGCCACAACTCTCACCTGTATAATGTGACTTTGGTTCTCACACTTGGAACTGGTTTTGCGTGATTTGTACTCTGATACATCACACTAAGCTACCGTATTGACGCCGCCGCTGCTGCTGCTGCTGTTTATGCTGCTTCTGCTGTTAATACTGCTGCTCCTCCTCCTCTTCCTACTTCTGCTCCTCCTGCTGCTCTTGATGCTACTTACCATCATTGCCTCACACACCGTCAAAGCCTCAGTTATGAAAATTGTACCTTTTTTGTTTGTTTGATCCGGTCCTTCTTTGTGCGATCAGATTCTTATTTTGTGCCATCTGGCTCCTCTTTATGCGATTCGATCTCCTTTTTTTGTGTGATCCAGGCCCCTGTTTGTGCGATCCGCCCCCTCTTTGTGCGATCCAGCCCCTTTTTATGCGACTTTTGGCACGCTGCTGTTACACATCTTAATAGTCTGTCTTCGTGTTTTGTGTTTACACTTAGACAAGGTTTTATGACCAGTTGTGTATCAGTAGAGACCATCTTGTGTTGTCTTCAGTCTTACTGGTCAAGGTAAACATCAGTACTGGTCTAAAGACCATCTTGTGTTATCTTCAGAGATGTGGTGTGGGTTCTAGTTAATAACTTGCTTAGTTATCGTATCTTTAGTAATGTGTGTTAGAGCCTCTTAAGTTGCTTACCATTTAATCACCCTCTTCAACCTAGTACTCGTGGTGAGATTATATCACTCTAGATCCCTAGTGCTTTTTACCCAGGCTGTGCGACCATCAGTAACAGCCTGGTTGATCAGACACTGATCCACCACGAGGCCTGGTCTCAGTCCGGGCCGCAGGGGCGTTAACCCTGGAAACCCTCTCTAGGTATACTCCAGGTATACTGGCACAACTGCTGGTCTTTTATTTCTGATACACACGCAAGATGGCAGGTAAATCTTACAAGCGTTTCCTTACTTTCATTGTGAACGTACCTTTACCTTCTTGATGAATTAGACTGGACTGATTACATCGACTCCATTCTGAGGGACTGATTACCTTAAACTCCTCCTGATCTTCAACATTCTTCTTTGTATATGACTGATGAAGCCACTGTGTGGCGCAACGTTTCCTCAGTAAAGATACCCAAGTGTTAGACATTTGTCTAACTCATCAAGTTGTCGGTTCTCTGAATCATGTATCTACTTTCCCTTCTTGTGTGTTTCTTGATGGCTCTTTATCCATAATATTTCAGTTCTTATTCAGGACGTGTGTGAGAGCTGAACAGTGATTATCAGAACCACGAACGGTTACAAGAGATGTAGCCACTTACAGCTACCAGCTACACCATCGTCTCTCTCATTTCTGACCGCTGCTCTGCCTTCTGAATGTTTCTGGGAATTATCTTTTTTTTTGGGTCAAATTTTTCTGTGGTGCGTGAGGTGCTTCCCATTTTCTCAAGTCACCTCATCATTTACCCGCTGTTTCCTGCTAGTATGACTCGGCAGTAGTGCTGATTCATATTTTGTCTGGACTTGTGTCGTCCACGTTGTTTCTCGCTTTCATTCTTGTGTTTCTGGTCCTGAGGCATTTCTGCTTTATACCTGGTCTTCCTGCTTCACTTCTGACCTCTGCTTCATTTCTGATCCTCCTGTCTCATTTCCGTTTCATTCCTGTTCCTGCTGTCTCGTTCCTGCTTTACTCTTGATCCTCTTTCTTACCCCTGTTTCATACCTGATCCTCCTGTCACATTTCTGCTTCATTTATGATCCTCTCTCCTGTTTCATTTTTTATTTTTCTGTCTCATTTCTGTTTCATTCTTAATCCTTGTGTTGTTCAAGGTTACCTTCCGTCCTTGGTGTTCTGCGTACTTCTCTTGTTCTTAAGTTTAGCTTCCATATATTTGAACGCCTAAATAGCCTAAATAGCTGGGAAATTTCCCCATTCGTCGAAATTTGTTTTGACTCATCCTGTGACTTGGAACGAATTAAGGATATGGCTTGGGTTGCTTACTAATGCACTTAGAACCTTCACCCTGAGAGATATGTTGGGAGTAATGTACACTCTATCATCCTTCACCCTGGGTCTTCGCTCCTTCACTATGAAGAACAGAGAAAGTAGCTCCACTATTATTATAGTTTAGAGAGAGTAGAAGAGAGTTTTTTGGATTATATTGCGATCATGATATCTGTAAGATCACAGTAAATTAACCTCGATAACAAGAAGCTGGCGTTAATAGAGAATTAAGATAGCTAGAAATTGATTAATCATAACTGGGGATTATTAATGTTAGTAATGTTTTGTCAAAAACATTGAATAACAGTGTGGTTCTAGTGTTTTGTAAATCATATACACTGTGTGTTTGTCTCTCCTGTCTGGTTTTGTATGTGGTTTGGTTCTTTGTGTGTGCTCATATGTGGTTGCAGGGGTCGATTCATAGCTCCTGACCCCTCTTCACTGGTCGATACTAATTATCTCCCTGCTTCATGAGCTTTATCACACCTCGTCTTAAAACTATGTATGGTTCCTGCCTCCACTACGTCACTTGTCAGACTATTCCACTTCCTGACAACTCTGACTGAATAAATACTTCCTAACATCCCTTTGACTCATCTGAGTCTTCAATTTTCAATTGTGACCCCTTGTTTCTGTGTCCCCTCTCTGGAACATCCTGTCTCTGTCCACCTTATCCATTCCTCGCACTGTGTGTGTACTCACCTAATTGTGGTTGCAGGGGTCGAGACTCAGCTCCTGGCCCCGCCTCTTCGCTGTCTGCTACTAGGTCTGTGTGTGTGTGTACTCACCTAATTGTACTCACCTAATTGTGGTTGCAGGGGTCGAGACTCAGCTCCTGGCCCCGCCTCTTCGCTGTCCGCTACTGGGTCTCTGCTCTCCCTGCTCCATGAGCTTTATCATACCTCGTCTTAAAACTATGTATGGTTCCTGCCTCCACTATATCTTTCTCTAGACTATTCCACTTCCTAACTACTCTGTGGCTGAAGAAATGCTTCCTAACATCCCTTTGACTCATCTGAGTCTTCAGCTTCCAGTTGTGTCCCCTTGTTTCTGTGTTCCCTCTCTGGAACATCCTGTCACTGTCTACCTTGTCGATTCCCCGCAGTATTTTGTATGTCGTTATCATGTCTCCTCTGACCCGTGTGTGAGTGGCCCTGCTGACCAAGTTTTTCATATAAAGCGTCGGCAAAGAGAAGCACTGGAGACCAGGCGACATTCTTAAGGGGAAAGTTGGCACCCGTAAGAGTAGAGGGTGAGGGTGTTTGTGTGGGGATGGTGGGGCATATCTTGGGGTGGGTGGTGTGAGAGGGAGGTGGGGATATTTGTGGTGTGTCTATGAGGTGGAGGTTAACTGGTTATCTCTCTCTCTCTCTCTCTCTCTCTCTCTCTCTCTCTCTCTCTCTCATGCTGACATAACCATCAATTCCTCCACGAAGTGTCACATGAGCCAGGTTGTGATTGCTACGCAGGGCGGCGGGCCGCGAGCACCAACAGACTGGTTGGTCTTACTACTGCTCTCACAAGAACTATGAAAACTGGTAGGAAGTAGAAACCTGTGCTCTCCCAGGCCGCCTCCTGTGATGTATGTCAACCGTTACAGTATCTTACTGTGTGTCTCACTCAAACAAACTTTAAATACTTGACATGTAGACAGCTATCCCTGTATATACACTCAAAGGTATAACCTTCTCTCTGTGTATACACTCAAAGATACAATCTTCTCCCTGTGTATACACTGCGGTGTGGAGAGTTAGCTGGCAACGAGTCAGTTAGTGGGGTAACCAGCCCTAACTTATAACTTTACTCCTTAAAATTACTTACAAGACTTGAATGAATTGAACTCGGATCATGTAACTACTACTACATTTCATGTTGATGCGACAAACTCATAAGGGTCTTAAAGCGCTGAGAGTTTGAAGTCGATCTGACGAAGCGTTCTCATATCGCATGGAAAGGTACCCAAGCGAACCATAAGATAATTCAGAGCCCTGTATTAAATTACCGGCTTTAGTACGGCCGAGCAAAAGTATAATAAATGTAGCTCTTTTAAAAGAACAATAATATAAATAATAATAATATCAATAATAACATCAAACTGTAATGTAGTATTTATCACAATTATTTCCACCATACATTTCATACTCCAAGTTCTAATTTAATTTAAATCCTCTTTTTTAAAATATAATGTTGAAGTGTTCATTTGGCTAAGATTCCTGGGGTACAGGTACAGCCAGTAGTAGCAGCCTAGCGAGTGATGGTGTAAATGTGGTGAGCCAGCACAGGCTTACTATCTACCCCAGCGTTGATCTTACCACAGTACTTACTCTAATTCATAATAATGTTGTCTCTGCTTTCTCTATTATTATTATTATTATTATTATTATTATTATTATTATTATTATTATTATTATTATTATTATTATTATTATTATTATTATTATTATTATTATTATTATTATTATTATTATTATTATTATTATTATTATTATTATTATTATTATTATTACCCGCACACAGGAGAAAGGAACTTGTGACGTTTCGGTTCCACTTGGACCATTAACTAGGACCGAAGAGTCGTCTTAATTTTCTTTCACCTATGTGCGGGTTATTTATGTATTGTTCCTTTTATTTATTATTATTTAGCTAAGTATAGGGAACGAAATCTGTGGTCTGTTGGTCGCAAATTACTGACTGTATGGATTTAGTAACTGCTACAACTCCTCCATCTTTAACTTGTCATTCTTGGGTAAGCTTCCCCCATGCTGTGCTCCGGTGATATGAACCTCCGGTGATGTCTTCGCTCTGAAGTTCCCTCCCAGGTACTTTTTCTGCATTGACTTTCGTATGATCTGTCTAGAACTGTACTTCCTCTCTGGTCTTCCCTCATATTTGTGTGTGTGCCGGACCTTTAGTGTGAGTGGCTCGTGGTCATCTGTTCTGTGGATCAAGTCTCTGGCGAGGGAATGTCTGTCTCGAAGACTTTCTTTTGCGGTCCAGGAATATGTAGTCCCTCTCTTTCTCTCTCTCTCTCTCTCTTGCTTTATTCAAACAAACCAAACAACTTTATTTCTTCCTGCAGTATATAAAAGGTAGGATAGTTGTAATAAAATATTGTTAAACACATAAGAAAGCCACTAGGATGCGCGGTGCATTTCGGCCATCTTGTGACTTGAAGAATTTTTGCAAGTTAGTGAGGTACGACTTGTCAAGGATATACACAATATAGATGCCACTTTTTTTCGTCTGATACCTTGAGAATGTCTCCCTGAATGGCTTAAAATACAGCTTTAAGTTGTGTAGATCCACATTTGGTGGTGTTCTCTTAATTAATGTTTACAAGTGTTTGAACGTTCCTTCTCGCTATCTTCTCCAGAATGGATAAGGTGTATTGTCATCAAGTGTGAAGACAGATGCAAGTTGCACAATAAACTTTTACTGGGACATCGTTTGTGGTTTTTGTAGATGGACTGATAAAGCTGTATGTAGAGCGAACGAAACGTTGTTGCAGTAAAAGCTGGTTTTGCAACTTGGGTGTTTATCCCGTGTTTTGATACGCAGTGCATCGTATCTGTGCCGCTGCTTGGTTATTGCAAGAGCCACATTAGCAGCTTCCCTGTTTTACAGCATGTGAGAAGCCTGGTAGTAGGCTGTGCCTTCTCTCAGTACCTGTGGTAATATGCTGTCACATGCTCTTATGTCTGGCTCCTACGATAACTTCACCACTGTCATGGTGATTTACTTGTGTGACGTCTTCCGTTGCGTCTCTCTCTTATTATCGCTTTCTCCCATACTTCACTGTCATCTACCGTCGGTGCTCCTCGTCTTTCTTCTTAACATTGTCTTCCACTGTCATTGTGTTGCTTATGTAGCTGGAAAGCAATTTCTGAGTCGTTTTAGTTTTTAATATGTCATTCTCAAACTTTCTTGCTTGCTTACCCTTGCATAGCGATAGAAAAGACACGTTGGAGAACCAGGTTTTATTGAGACGCTCTGTTAGAGCGTTATACTATAAATGACTTCCATTACCGACAGGTTATTAAGACACATGTGCAGCAATTATAAAGGTACCTACGTGCTGCACGTGTCTTACTCGTCAGTCTAACAGAGAGAAAAGTAGTCTCAATAAACGCTAGTTCTGCAGCGTGTGGTCTTGTGCAGTGTGGTGAGCTGTATGACACGCAGCCGCTGCTCATCCTCGTGTTTCCTCTCATTCTTCCTGCTCAGTAATGATTACTTATTTGCTTACGTATGTGAAGGTACGCGAGCAGAGCTGTGCTCGTGTTGTCATCTTCACTCTTTATTCTCTCATACAAATGTTATGTCAATTTTGAGTGGTTGTAGCACCTAGTAACTCCCCTGGTATCCCATTCACTGCTCTTCCACTGTGTGTGTGTGTGTGTGTGTGTGTGTGTTTTGTATGTGTGGTGTGTGTGCATGTGTATTGGGTAGAGATTGAGAGATTACGAAAGATCTTGGAATTCAGTTCTCCGAAAACAAGATTAAATTGCATACTAAGATATAGCACTTGTTGCTAGTGAATTTTTTTGCCACCCTCACCCCCTTCCCTCTCCCCAACACACACTGGACATTATATAAATCACATCCTAAACGCAAGAAAATACAAAATGAAAGAGGCCCTCACTTACGACTCCCACGCAGAACTCTCTCAACACCTGGATAACCTTCACTCACCAGGAAATACACACACACACATTATATATATATATATATGAAAGAGTGAATAAATAAATAACTTAAATGTAGCACTCAGAACATTTATTTATGAGATGTTTCGCCCACTGGAAGATTTTTTTTTTCAATCCAACAAGAACAGACAATGCAAAATACATATAGCGGTAATTGAAGTATAACCCTGATGTCCTGTTTGACCTTTACACGTTTAATACTTTATTATTATTATTATTATTATTATTATTATTATTATTATTATTATTCCACAAGGGAACGACAAGTATAACAGTGTGAAAATACACAGGGTATACAGTGCATGTTGGTGAATTATATTCTTGTTTGGTGGTGACTCTAGTGTAAGCTTTAATGACCCTGGTGTAAGCTTTAATGACCCTAGTGTTAGCTTTAATTATCCTGGTGTAAGTTTTAATGACCTTAGTGTAAGCTTTAATGACCTTAGTGTAAATTTTAATGACCTTAGTGAAAGTTTTAATGACCTTAGTGTAAGCTTTAATGACCCCAGTGTAAGCATTAATGACCCTAATGTAGGTTTTAATGACCTTAGTGTAAGCTTTAATAACCCTAATGTAAGCTTTAATGACCCTAATGTAAGCTTTAATGACCCTAGTGTAAGCTTTAATGACCCTAGTGTAAGCTTTAATGACCCTACTGTAGGTCTTAATGACTCTAGTGTAAGCTTTAATTACCCTAATGTAGGTTTTAATGACCTTAGTGTAAGCTTTAATAACCCTACTGTAAGATTTAATGACCCTAGTGTAGGTTTTAATGATCTTAGTATAAGCTTTAATAACCCTACTGTAAGCTTTAATGACCCTAGTGTAGATTTTAATGACCTTAGTGTAAGCTTTAATAACCCTACTGTAAGCTTTAATGACCCTACTGTAAGCTTTAATGACCCTACTGTAAGCTTTAATGACCCTACTGTAAGCTTTAATGACCCTACTGTAAGCTTTAATGTCCTTAGTGTAAGCTTTAATGTCCTTAGTGTAAGCTTTAATGACCCTACTGTAAGCTTTAATGACCCTACTGTAAGCTTTAATGACCCTACTGTAAGCTTTAATGACCTTAGTGTAAGCTTTAAGCTCCATTAACCAAGCATGTGTTCATCAGTTGGTAGGAATTATAGATCTTTAATTTAATTATACAGGTCATGTTATACACACAATTTCACAACATGTTTCAAACCTGTAAGAAAGAACAGATGTTGACAGAGTTTAAAGTGAACTCTGCCATCTTAGCTAGCACTTTAAGGGGAATGTCAGTTCCCCTCTTTTTCTAATATGTTATTTTCCCCTATAATTTTCCTTGTTCATAATCACTATCGCATTTCTTTTGTTTTCGTAAGGTGAAGTCCAGGATCTTACCTTAATTCATGGTATAACTTAACTCTCAGACCTCTACAACACAATTGTCATCAAAGATTTGTTAAGTTATGCCATGAATTGAGGAACGATCCTGGACTTCACCTTACGGAAACAGAGAAAGCAAATGCGATAGTAATTATGGACAAGGTAGATTATAGTGGGAAAATAAACATGTTAGGAGAGAGGGAAACTCACAAGCCTCTTAATTATTATAACGTGTTCAACTTACCCAAGCAATCGTAGCATCATGGTGATGACACCCTTACGCACGACCTCCTCTTGGCTTCCTCTCTCTCTCGCTTTCTCTCTTTTTTTTCTCCCTCCACCGTTTCTCTTATTATAGTCCTTTCTTTTTTATAGCGTGTATCACGGTGAATCACACATGCTAACTCGCTGAGTGCGCGAGTGTGTCCATGTTTGTAAACATTTGTGAGTTGGTGGTAAACACAATTTGTGTGGTGTGTGTGACGAGAGGTTTGTTAGTGTGGCGCTGGCACGGTTGTGGTGGCACTGGTTGTGGCACTAGTTGTGGTTGTTAGTGGAGGCTGTGACTGTTTGAAGTGATGGACGAGGTTGAGAGATTGTGTATGGCGGAGGTGGAAGTGTAGAGGTTGTGGTAGGGGTTGAGGTACTGGTAATTGTGGTAGGGGTTGAGGTACAGGTAATTGTGGTAGTGGTTGAGGTTTGTGTTGCGCCTGCGTGTGGAGACGTGCGTTGGGTAAGGTAGTACACCACTGACTGAGCTAGCTCTAGCTCTCTCTCTCTCTGCTGGGATCACTGCACCTCCTTCCACCTCCTTCCCCCTCCCTCCTCCTGGTCATATTATCATTACCTTCTTCTATTCTCTTCTAACGGTAAACCTAACTTACACTTTTATAATTTTATTGGTTAAGTGAGAATGTCCGACCTTCCTGTCCGAACATTTCACAATTTTATTCCAACCTTATTTTCAGTAGATGAAAATAAAAATCAACAATAATCAACAATCAGTAATAAAAAATAATAAAATATTCACTAATAGTGAATAAAAATTCATTTAGAGGGAGACTTGGCATCCAGTAGAGGGGGACTTGGCATCCAGTAGAGAGACACTTGGCATCCAGTAGAGGGGGACTTGGCATCCAGTAGAGAGAGACTTGGCATCCAGTAGAGAGAGCACTTGGCATCCAGTAGAGAGACACTTGGCATCCAGTAGAGAGACACTTGGCATCCAGTAGAGAGACACTTGGCATCCAGTAGAGAGACACTTGGCATCCAGTAGAGAGACACTTGGCATCCAGTAGAGAGACACTTGGCATCCAGTAGAGACACACTTGGCATCCAGTAGAGACACACTTGGCATCCAGTAGAGAGACACTTGGCATCCAGTAGAGAGACACTTGGCATCCAGTAGAGAGACACTTGGCATCCAGTAGAGAGACACTTGGCATCCAGTAGAGAGACACTTGGCATCCAGTAGAGAGACACTTGGCATCCAGTAGAGAGACACTTGGCATCCAGTAGAGACACTTGGCATCCAGTAGAGAGACACTTGGCATCCAGTAGAGAGACACTCTTGGCATCCAGTAGAGACACTTTGCGTCCAGTAGAGAAACACTTGGCATCCAGTAGACACACACTTTGCCTCCAGTAGAGAGACACTTGGCATCCAGTAGAGAGACACTTGGCAGCCAGTAGACACACACTTGGCAGCCAGTAGACACACACTTGGCAGCCAGTAGAGAGACACTTGGTGATTTCAAAGACTCTTTTAGCAGGGATACCTTTGAGTATCCCCGAAGGATATCTTTCTGTGGGTACCTGACTTTTTTTTCCTGTGCGTACCTAATTTTTTCTGTGGGTACCTGATTTTTTCTGTGGGTATCTTATTTTTTCTCTGTGTATCTAATGTTTTTCTGTGGGTAACCTGATGTTTTCTGTGGGTACCTGATGTTTTCTGTGGGTACCTGATGTTTTCTGTGGGTACCTGATGTTTTCTGTGGGTACCTGATGTTTTCTGTGGGTACCTGATTTTTTTTGTGTACTGATTTTTTTTGTGGGTACTTGATTTTTTTATGTGGATACCTGATTTTTTATGTGGATACCTGATTTTTTATGTGGGTACCTAATTTTTTATGTGGGTACCTAATTTATGTGGGTACCTGATTTTTTTCTGAGAGGTGACTGATTTTCTTTCATAGCTTGAGAACACGTCACTCTATTGGGCTCAAATTTTCAACGTTGGTGTGTTGCATCCAGGGGAAGGGTTATGCAACTATTGGCATCTGCTAGATTTGAATTCCGTGCAATAACAACTCGAGAATGCCTCTTCTGACTGGCTTCAAACTTTCAGTGAGGGTGGGCTGTGGTAAAAGGAAGGTTCACGTGGATTTTGGACTGTGTAAATCTTAATTTGCCAATTTTATTAAGATGCTTTCTGTGCCATAACTGGAGAATGAATCTTCAGGTCGACTTCAAACCTTAAACCCCCACATGGACTGTACAGCTCTTCGACAGTTATTGTTAGTAGTAGTATTAAAATTTGTGTTTCTTTCCTTCCTAATATTATTGTATGAAATGGTAAACCCGTGTGGGTCATTCAGCGCAAGGAATGACGAAGGCTCGATCCTCCGTCCAGCAATCGCGGAAGGATACACAAGAATGATGTGTGTGTTTGTGTATGTAGGTATAGGTGAATGAGGCAGCAGTGTTATGGTACCAGCGTACTGCTGGTCTCCACGACCTGCTCAAGCCTCGCCTCACTCTGTATTATGTCTCCCTTCAGTGCTTGTACACCACAACAATGTGTGTGTGTACCTACCTGGAGTCTACCTGGAGGGCATTCCGGGGATCGACGTCCCCGCGGCCCGGTCTATGACCAGGCCTCCCGGTGCATCAGGGCCTGATCAACGAGGCTGTTACTGCTGGCTGCACGTAGTCCAACGTACGAACCACAGCCCGGCTGATCTGGCACTGACTTTAGGTATCTGTTCAGCTTCCTCTTGAAGGCAACCAGAGGTCTACTGGTAATGCCCCTTATGGCTGGTGGGAGGCTGTTGAACAGTCTTGGGCCCCGGACACTTATTATGTTTTAGTGTACCAGTGGCGCCCCTACTTTTCACTGGGGGTACGTTGCACCGTCTGCCAAGTCTTTTGCTTTCGTATGGAGTGATTTCTGTGTGCATATTAGGGACCAGTCCCTCCAGAATCTTCCAAGTGTAGATTATGATATATCTCTCTCGCCTGCGTTCCAGTGAATATAAGTCTAGTGCTTCCAGGCGTTCCTAGTAGTTAAGGTGTTTGATGGAACTTATATGTGCAGTAAAGGTTCTCTGTACATTCTCTAGATCTGCAATTTCACCTGCCTTGAATGGGGATGTTAATGTACAGCAGTATTCCAGCCTAGAGAGAACAAGTGATTTAAAAAGGATCATCATTGGATTGGCATCTCTTGTCTTGAATGTTCTCATTATCCATCCTATCAGTGTCCTCGCAGATGTAATAGTGACATTGTTGTGGTCCTTGAAGGTGTGTGTGTGGTTTGGTTTGGTTTGTGATTGGTTAGTCAGTAGACGATGTGTGCACTTGGTCACTGGGTGTGTTTCGTATGCTTTGTGGTTGGTCACTGTATGTGTGTACTCGCCTAGTTGTGGTTGCAAGGGTCGATTCATAGCTCCTGCCCCCGCCTCTTCATTGGTCACTACTAGGTCACTCTTCCTGCTCCATGAGCTTTATCATACTTCTTCTGTGTGGAGGGGGGGGGGGTGCGTGGGCGTGTGTGCACTCACCTATTTATGGTTGCTAAGGTCGAGTCTCTGTTACTGGCGTTGCCTCTTAAAATTGTCGCTCGCTGGATAGACTCGTTGCTCACCTCGCTCGCGCTCTCTCACCTACTTTTAAAAACTGTACGAGCCTCCTCGTCCAGAACATCGCACTTCCTAACATCCCTGTAACTTGTCTGTGTCTTAACTCCCAACTGCGCTCTTGTACCCGTTCCTCTACTTCTGAGCAGTCTATTCCTGTCCAGCCTATCAAATCCTCTTAGTATTTTGCATGTCGTTATCTTATGTTCACTGGATGTTCTATTCTGTCATGTCATGTTTTTTTCTCCTCGTAGCTCATTTCAAAAAGCCCTGGGACTAGTCTCGTTGTATACCTTTACACTTTCTCCAGTTTCTTAACATTATCATGTGAGGGTTTCACGCTGGTGCTACTTACTCCAAGAAGTGTCTGATATGTCATAAAGGGCTGTGAATTAATGAGACTCCTGACTGCTGCTCTTAGACTGGCCAGACGAGCATTTGCTACAGAGGTTATTCAGTTGTGTGCCATTGGCAATATGTTCTGCACTGTGTTCACTCCTAGATCTTTGCCACTGAGTGATCTCTGAAGCCTCGGTACCCAGAATCTCTACTCGGTTTCGATCTTCTTGCCCCTTACTCAATTTTCATAAAGCTGCATTTGCTAGAGTTGAACTTAGTCGTTTATTTGATCAGTCTTGCAGTTTATCCAAGTTTATCCTCGTCCGTTATAAATTCTCGTCTTTCATAGACTCATTCATCGACAAGTCCACTGTTAAATATCTGAACACATTCACTTCTTCCATACTCCCTCCTTCCAATCTGATATCCAGTCCTCCATTATCTAAATCATTTCTTACCCTCATCACCTTGCTCTTTCCTACGTTCACTTTTAAATTATCTGCAAACAGGGATATTTAGCTATCTCTTCTAGCATATAACTGTGAGTAACCAGGAAGAGCACCGGTCCTAATACTGATCCTTGTGGAACTCCACCTGCTGCACCGGTCCTAATACTGATCCTTGTGGAACTCCACCTGCTGCACCGGTCCTAATACTGATCCTTGTGGAACTCCACCTGCTGCACCGGTCCTAATACTGATCCTTGTGGAACTCCACCTGCTGCACCGGTCCTAATACTGATCCTTGTGGAACTCCACCTGCTGCACCGGTCCTAATACTGATCCTTGTGGAACTCCACCTGCTGCACCGGTCCTAATACTGATCCTTGTGGAATTCCACCTGCTGCACCTCCTCATTCTGAAATATCTTCTCGGAAAAATCACCTTATTTTTTTTTGTCTCCTTCGTATAAGGTAGTTAATACAGTGCAGGACATTCCCTGTTGTTGCTGCTTCTCCAGTTTTGTACCAGTCTCTTGGGAGTGTGTGTACGTTCATGTTAGTTACCATTTTGTCCTAGGCACATGTCAATTAGACACTAGGCCTGTTGTATGTGTGTACGTTCATGTGTGTACGCTCATCTTATGTGTTTAAATGCAGCAGATTATTGAAAATGTTGCATATTCACGGCTCTCAGCATATGTACTCTCTCTCACTGTACCTTCTCAGTGGTGTTCTTATGGAGGTCACTTTATGATCACTTCTTGTCTCCTCCTCATTTAATATTACTGTTTATCACACACTTTAAAATATTTGTAGTGTGTCTACTTTCACTCACTCTCTCTGTGTCAGCTTTCACTCAGTTACATGCCACCATTCATCATTCCCTATTCCCACTCTATATTGTGTTTTATGAAGCGCTGGACCCGTGTGGGGTCACTCAGTGCAAGGAGTGGCCGAGACGTGATCATCTATTCTCTAATCGTGGTCTGGTCTTTGATCAACCAGGCTGTTGGCCATCACATCGTATGCATTGAAGCTTTACGCTCATTTGTGCTCTGATAATACAATTCACATCTGCAAACGTACATTCTACACATTGTGTAGAATGTACACATTGTGTAGAATGTACACATTGTGTAGAATGTACACATTGTGTAGAATGTACACATTGTGTAGAATGTACACATTGTGTAGAATGTACACATTGTGTAGAATGTACACATTGTGTAGAATGTACACATTGTGTAGAATGTAAACATTGTGTAGAATGTACACATTGTGTAGAATGTAAACATTGTGTAGAATGTACACATTGTGTAGAATGTACACATTGTGTAGAATGTACACATTGTGTAGAATGTACACATTGTGTAGAATGTACACATTGTGTAGAATGTAAACATTGTGTAGAATGTACACATTTGTAGAATGTACACATTGTGTAGAATGTACACATTGTGTAGAATGTACACATTCTGTAGAATGTACACATTGTGTAGAATGTACATTGTGTAGAATGTACAATTGTGTAGAATGTACACATTGTGTAGAATGTACACATTGTGTAGAATGTACACATTGTGTAGAATGTACACATTTGTGAATGTACACATTGTGTAGAATGTCACATTGTGTAGAATGTACACATTGTGTAGAATGTACACATTTAGTGTAGAATGTACACATTGTGTAGAATGTACACATTGTGTAGAATGTACACATTGTGTAGAATGTACACATTGTGTAGAATGTACACATTGTGTAGAATGTACACATTGTGTAGAATGTACACATTGTGTAGAATGTACACATTGTGTAGAATGTACACATTGTGTAGAATGTACACATTGTGTAGAATGTACACATTGTGTAGAATGACACATTGTGTAGAATGTACACATTGTGTAGAATGTACACATTGTGTAGAATGTACACATTGTGTAGAATGTACACATTGTGTAGAATGTACACATTGTGTAGAATGTACACATTGTGTAGAATGTACACATTGTGTAGAATGTACACATTGTGTAGAATGTACACATTGTGTAGAATGTACACATTGTGTAGAATGTACACATTGTGTAGAATGTACACATTGTGTAGAATGTACACATTGTGTAGAATGTACACATTGTGTAGAATGTACACATTGTGTAGAATGTACACATTGTGTAGAATGTACACATTGTGTAGAATGTACACATTGTGTAGAATGTACACATTGTGTAGAATGTACACATTGTGTAGAATGTACACATTGTGTAGAATGTACACATTGTGTAGAATGTACACATTGTGTAGAATGTACACATTGTGTAGAATGTACACATTGTGTAGAATGTACACATTGTGTAGAATGTCACATTGTGTAGAATGTACACATTTTGGTGTAGACATTGTGTGTGTACACATTGTTGTAGAATGACACATTTGGTGTAGAATGTACACATTGTGTAGAATGTACACATGTGTGTGTGAGATGTATACATTGTGTGAAGTGTACAGTTGTGGTGTATGATACATGTTGTGGTGGATGTGATACATGTTGTGGTGGTGTGATACATGTTGTGGTAGGAAGTGTAACATACAGTGTTGTGGTGGTAGTGATACAGTGTTGTGGTGGTAGTGATACAGTGTTGTGGTGGTAGTGATACAGTGTTGTGGTGGTAGTGATACAGTGTTGTGGTGGTGGATACATGTCTGGTGGTGGTAGATACAGTGTTGTGGTGGTAGGAATGATACAGTGTGGTGGTAGTGTACAGTGTTGTGGTGGAGGATACATGTTGTGGTGGTAGTGATACATGTTGTGGTGGTAGTGATACATGTTGTGGTGGAGTGTACATGTTGTGGTGGTAGTGATACATGTTGTGGTGGTAGTGATACAGTGTTGTGGTTGGTGGTAGTGATACATGTTGTGGTGGTGTAGTGATACATTGTGTGGTGGTAGTGATACAGTGTTGTGGGTAGTGATACAGTGTGTGTGGTAGGTAAGTGATACAGTGTTGTGGTGGTAGTGATACATGTTGTGGTGGTGGTAGTGATACAGTGTTGTGGGTGGTAGTGATACATGTTGTGGTGGTGAGTGATACAGGTTGTGGTGGGGTAGATACATGTTGTGGTAGTGATACATGTTGTGGTGTGTAGTGATACAGTGTTGTGGTGGATAATTTGGTGGTAGTGATACATGTGTGGTGGTAGTGATCATGTTGTGGTGGTGGTAGTGATACAGTGTGTGGTGGTAGTGATACAGTGTTGTGGTGGTGGTAGTGATACAGTGTTGTGGTGGTGGTAGTGATACATTGTTGTGGTGGTGGTAGTGATACATTGTTGTGGTGGTGGTAGTGATACAGTGTTGTGGTGGTGGTAGTGATACAGTGTTGTGGTGGTGGTAGTGATACATTGTTGTGGTGGTGGTAGTGATACAGTGTTGTGGTGGTGGTAGTGATACAGTGTTGTGGTGGTGGTAGTGATACAGTGTTGTGTGGTGGTGGTAGTGATACAGTGTGGTGGTGGTAGTGATACAGTGTGGTGGTGGTAGTGATACAGTGTTGTGGTGGTAGTGATACAGTGTGGTGGTGGTAGTGATAGTGTTGTGGTGGTGGTAGTGATACAGTGTGGTGGTGGTAGTGATACAGTGTTGTGGTGGTGGTGGTAGTGATACAGTGTTGTGGTGGTGGTAGTGATACAGTGTTGTGGTGGTGGTAGTGATACAGTGTTGTGGTGGTGGTAGTGATACAGTGTTGTGGTGGTGGTAGTGATAGTGTGGTGGTGGTGGTAGTGATACAGTGTTGTGGTGGTGGTGGTAGTGATACAGTGTGGTGGTGGTGGTAGTGATACAGTGTTGTGGTGGTGGTAGTGATACAGTGTTGTGGTGGTGGTGGTAGTGATACAGTGTTGTGGTGGTGGTGGTAGTGATACAGTGTTGTGGTGGTGGTAGTGATACAGTGTTGTGGTGGTGGTAGTGATACAGTGTTGTGGTGGTGGTAGTGATACAGTGTTGTGGTGGTGGTGGTAGTGATACAGTGTTGTGGTGGTGGTAGTGATACAGTGTTGTGGTGGTGGTGGTAGTGATACAGTGTTGTGGTGGTGGTGGTAGTGATACAGTGTTGTGGTGGTGGTAGTGATAGTGTGGTGGTGGTGGTAGTGATACAGTGTTGTGGTGGTGGTGGTAGTGATACAGTGTTGTGGTGGTGGTGGTAGTGATACAGTGTGGTGGTGGTGGTGGTAGTGATACAGTGTTGTGGTGGTAGTGGTAGTGATACAGTGTTGTGGTGGTGGTAGTGATACAGTGTTGTGGTGGTGGTAGTGATACAGTGTTGTGGTGGTGGTAGTGATACAGTGTTGTGGTGGTGGTAGTGATACAGTGTTGTGGTGGTGGTAGTGATACAGTGTTGTGGTGGTGGTGGTGGTAGTGATACAGTGTTGTGGTGGTGGTGGTAGTGATACAGTGTTGTGGTGGTGGTAGTGATAGTGTGGTGGTGGTGGTAGTGATACAGTGTTGTGGTGGTGGTGGTAGTGATACAGTGTGGTGGTGGTGGTAGTGATACAGTGTTGTGGTGGTGGTGGTAGTGATACAGTGTTGTGGTGGTGGTAGTGATACAGTGTTGTGGTGGTGGTGGTATGCAGCAGTAACTGTTGTGGTGATGGTTGTGGTGCAGCATTGACTGGTGGTGGTGGTGGTGGTGGTGGTGGTATGCAGTCACTGGAAGGTATGTAGTAGTTGGTAGTGCGGAAGGATCCACTTCTTGCATGGACTACCAGAGTGCTCCTTCGTCAGGAAACAGGACAAATGTTTCCTGATGCGAGTCTTAGATGATGACCCGCCGTTGGAGCTTCTGGTCATCTGACCGAGGCCTTCCGCTGGCTTACCCCTCCACTCCTTTAAAAATTATGGTCATAGTTATAACCATTTATTGAGTTGAACACTTGGATCCACACTTGACACCTAGTACTCCCAGCACACCGTCAGCACCGTGTCAGTGACACTAGTACTTCCAGCACACCGTCAGCACCGTGTCAGTGACACTAGTACTTCCAGCACACCGTCAGCACCGTGTCAGTGACACTAGTACTTCCAGCACACCGTCAGCACCGTGTCAGTGACACTAGTACTTCCAGCACACCGTCAGCACCGTGTCAGTGACACTAGTACTTCCAGCACACCGTCAGCACCGTGTCAGTGACACTAGTACTTCCAGCACACCGTCAGCACCGTGTCAGTGACACTAGTACTCCAGCACACCGTCAGCACCGTGTCAGTGACACTAGTACTCCCAGCACACCGTCAGCACCGTGTCAGTGACACTAGTACTTCCAGCACACCGTCAGCACCGTGTCAGTGACACTAGTACTTCCAGCACACCGTCAGCACCGTGTCAGTCACCAGGAGAATGCCAAGGCGTTACCGCTCTTTACGACACAGCAATAATTGTCAGCCCACAAATAGATATATATTAAAAACTTGACCCCAAACAACCTCATTCGTTTGCAGTTATCTTAATAATAATAATAATAATAATAATATAATTGGAAAGACGCATTTCTTGCAAAATAATTCAATGTTATTAAATAATTTTATATCTAAATATGATCAAAAAATAACTGGACCTTTGTTTTCTCGGTATAATGAATATCTACTGAAGTTATTATAATGTACTGAGGTCAGTATAATGATAATTTACTGAGGTCAGTAAAATAATTTACAGAGGTCAGTATAATGATGATTTACTGAGGTCAGTATAATAATGATTTACTGAGGTCAGTATAATGATGATTTACTGAGGTCAGTATAATAATGATTTACTGAGGTCAGTATAATAATGATTTACTGAGGTCAGTATAATGATGATTTACTGAGGTCAGTATAATGATGATTTACTGAGGTCAGTATAATAATGATTTACTGAGGTCAGTATAATAATGATTTACTGAGGTCAGTATAATAATGATTTACTGAGGTCAGTATAATAATGATTTACTGAGGTCAGTATAATGATTTACTGAGGTCAGTATAATGATGATTTACTGAGGTCAGTATAATAATGATTTACTGAGGTCAGTATAATAATGATTTACTGAGGTCAGTATAATAATGATTTACTGAGGTCAGTATAATAATGATTTACTGAGGTCAGTATAATGATGATTTACTGAGGTCAGTATAATAATGATTTACTGAGGTCAGTATAATGATGATTTACTGAGCTCAGCGCTCCTCCTCCATCAAAAATTTTTTTGGTCTTCACATTCCTTTGATACTGTGACCTTCAGGTATTACTACTTCCCTAAATTATTATTATACTGCTCTTTGTAAATTATTATTATACTGACCTAAGTAAATTATTATTATACTGACCTCAGTAAATCATTATTATACTGACCTCAGTAAATCATCATTATACTGAGGTCAGTTTAATAATAATTTACTTAGGTCAGTATAATAATAATTTAGGGAGGTAGTAATACCTGAAGGTCACAGTATCAAAGGAATGTGAAGACCAAAAAATTGTGTGATGATGGAGGAGGAGCGCTGAGGTTAGAGCGTTATTATGACGGTGTTGTGACAGCGGGCGTGGAGGTGCGCAGTGTACAGCGGGCGTGGAGGTGCGCAGTGTACAGCGGGCGTGGAGGTGCGCAGTGTACAGCGGGCGTGGAGGTGCGCAGTGTACAGCGGGCGTGGAGGTGCGCAGTGTACAGCGGGCGTGGAGGTGCGCAGTGTACAGCGGGCGTGGAGGTGCGCAGTGTACAGCGGGCGTGGAGGTGCGCAGTGTACAGCGGGCGTGGAGGTGCGCAGTGTACAGCGGGCGTGGAGGTGCGCAGTGTAAGCGGGCGTGGAGGTGCGCAGTGTACAGCGGGCGTGGAGGTGCGCAGTGTACAGCGGGCGTGGAGGTGCGCAGTGTACAGCGGGCGTGGAGGTGCGCAGTGTACAGCGGGCGTGGAGGTGCGCAGTGTACAGCGGGCGTGGAGGTGCGCAGTGTACAGCGGGCGTGGAGGTGCGCAGTGTACAGCGGGCGTGGAGGTGCGCAGTGTACAGCGGGCGTGGAGGTGCGCAGTGTACAGCGGGCGTGGAGGTGCGCAGTGTACAGCGGGCGTGGAGGTGCGCAGTGTACAGCGGGCGTGGAGGTGCGCAGTGTACAGCGGGCGTGGAGGTGCGCAGTGTACAGCGGGCGTGGAGGTGCGCAGTGTATAGCGGGCGTGGAGGTGCGCAGTGTACAGCGGGCGTGGAGGTGCGCAGTGTACAGCGGGCGTGGAGGTGCGCAGTGTACAGCGGGCGTGGAGGTGCGCAGTGTACAGCGGGCGTGGAGGTGCGCAGTGTACAGCGGGCGTGGAGGTGCGCAGTGTACAGCGGGCGTGGAGGTGCGCAGTGTACAGCGGACGTGGAGGTGCGCAGTGTACAGCGGGCGTGGAGGTGCGCAGTGTACAGCGGGCGTGGAGGTGCGCAGTGTACAGCGGGCGTGGAGGTGCGCAGTGTACAGCGGGCGTGGAGGTGCGCAGTGTACAGCGGGCGTGGAGGTGCGCAGTGTACACAGGCGTGGAGGTGCACAGTGTACAGTGGGCCCGGGGAGGACTCCTGATCCAAAAGTAATGCGTCTTCGGGTGGAATGAAAAGCGGGTAAATTTTCACGATTGATGGTGAGTGGTGGATGATTGGAAGACTTGTGTCTGGTTGACGAGACGCGAATGTGCAATTGAGGGGTCCTTGTGTGTGTGTGTACTCACCTAGTTGTGGTTGCAGGGGTCGAGTCATAGCTCCTGGCCCCGCCTCTTCACTGGCCGCTACTGGGTCACTCCCTGCGCCATGAGTTTTATCATACCTCTTCTTAAAGTTATGTATGGATCCTGCCTCCACTACATCACTTCCCAGACTATTCCACTTCCTGACAACTCTGTGACTGAAGAAATACTTCCTAACATCTCTGTGATTCATCTGAGTCTTCAACTTCCAACTGTCCCCCCCTTGTTGTGTCCCATCTCTGGAACATTGTCTCTGTCCACCTGTGTTAGTTACCATTTTGTCCTAGGCACATGTCGATTAGACACTAGGCCTGTTGTATGTGTGTGTGTTTCAGGTCCGGGGTTCGATCCCCGGTACGGGTGGAAACATTACGACGTGTTTCCTTGAGACACCTACTGTCCATGTTCACCTAGCAGTAAAATAGGTACCTGGGTGTTAGTAGACTAGTGTGGGTCGCATCCTGGGGACAAAATTAACCTAACTTACCGGAAATTCTCTGCACAACCAGGGGCTTTCTATATAGTATATCATTGATGTCAGCTATGGTATGTATAAGTTGTATCATGTAGAAACAAAGATTATTGTCATTTCAACGCACCGGGCGTATCCCACCGAGGCAGTGTGGCCCAAAAAGAAAAACCAAAGTTTAACTTTTTAAATTTAGTAATATATACATTATATTATTATTATTATATTACAACAGTTGTGATGTATAGTGGTTCGTTGCCTAGGAGACAGGGGGCGCCAGTCTTCCCGGGACGTCATTGGTAGTTGTATTTAATGACGGGGGACAGGGGGGCGCCAGTCTTCCCAGGACGTCATTGGTAGTTGTATTTAATGACGGGTCACTGCATAGTGTGTGTGCACTGATAGGTGTGTACTCACCTAATTGTGGTTGCAGGGGTCGATTCATACAGTGAGAGGTGCGTATCTTTCACTGAGAGGTGTGTTGTATATACACCGAGAAGTGTGTATATACACCGAGAAGTGTGTATGTTTAGTTTATGTACAGTGTAAAGCATGTAAGTGTATGTATCTCAGTGTTCACACTTGGTTGTGAAGAGG